>JAOWBW010000354.1:136753-252541 GCA_026119855.1 Campanula takesimana | reverse complement strand
TATGTTTCTACCAGGACTTCTTAGAATCCAGACCAACAGTTGTCTCTGCTCTAATGGACTGATAGTTGGCAATATAAATCTTGGAAAAAAGAACATAATGTCCAATATAAATCTTGGACTGATAGCATCAATTAATGGACTGATAGTTTGCGTCATTGTGACCTAGAGGTCACAGGCCCGTACTTCGGAAAGATTCTCGCTGCTTGCTGCATGGGGGTGTAAGATGCATAAATTTGACTACTGTCCAGACCGCGCGACAGCGAAAAGCCTTGTGCGCTGTCCCCATTCTTTTTGTCATAGGACACTTTTTACGTAAAAGTTATAATTTTCTTCTTATTTAGATATGTGCCTATATTTGATGTTTTGGTGTTACTATGCATTTATCCTCTAACTTACAAGCTGTGGTTTCATTATTGATGGTTATTATAGATGAATTTTTCTCCAGTCAAATTTAGTTTTGGATTCTGATTTACTTTTGTGGCTGTATTTTGATGTTACCCTTTACACTCACTGTTCCAAAGAGAAATTTTCTTTTGTTTGGCATTAAGTTGAAGCTCACTGACAATAACTCCCAACTCCAAAGAGTTTCAACAAAGAATGTGATGTCATTGCACAGAAGATAATATTGATTTTATTATCTTCCTCTTTAAGTTGAAGGACAATAAGTATGTCGTAGTAGTTTCTTTGTTATGTTTCTACCAGGACTTCTTAGTTCATCGTTTTCCTTTGTTGCTCAGTTGTTAGTAAAATGCAGTCATTTTCTAACGTAGCCAAATTAGAATTTATTTTCTTGTTGTTCATTGATGACACCAAGTCATCATGGGGAGTTTCTTGTTGTTACTTTGTTTTGGTTTTATTGAAGAACTAGGGCAATTTAAGTTCTCCTTTTTTACTGAATTTATGTACCAAATTTGCATAACTTTCATAAAGCTCATCTTCCAATTTCAAGTAGACTATATATTGGACTACCTGGAATTCCTTTTGATTGCCACAAAAATGGAGGAACTATGTATAGGTCTGGAATCTTGCAAAAGCTACGCCTTAAAATCTTTTACATGATTTTTTGACATTCCAGATAGCCATGCCCCATCAACATGTTCTACTGCAACAGTTGTTCTCTGCTCTAATGGACTGATAGTTGGCAATATAAATCTTGAAAAAAGAACATAATGTCCCTAGCTTTTATTCAGCATAACAGAGGCATTAACACGCTTTCCTACTGGAACGCTTGTTCTCTACTCCAATCGACCAACAGTATATTGGTTTTGACAATATAAATCTTGGCAAGGAATAAAAACATTAATGTCCCCTAGCTATTTATTCAGCATAGGAAGGTTAAAGCTTATTCAAAACACTATAGGTAAGCTTTGGAAAAGGGACTCTAGAATGGGACATCCTAAATCGAACAAAGGCTTCCTGCTAAGAAACACCTAGATACAGCCTGTTCTTTTTTTTTTGGGGGGGGAATAATTTTTTTGATACGAAACGGTTCTGAGACGAGCACAATTGTATAGGCTAGCATGGGTCACTGCCCAGTAAAAAAAAGAAGGAAGATGAAACATTTATTCAAGATTGAAGAAATGCCCAACTTTCATCTATTCATCTGAGCTTATATACTCGAGAGTTTTTTCTGTTGGTAATTAGTGCTTTAGATTTCCACGTTGTTTTAAATAGAAATGTATTTTAGACCATTAGTGCATTTAGACATCTGGATTTGATAAATAAATAAAAGACATTTTAGAGTGTGTTTGACAAGTGTCCCACGATTTTTAAAAAGGACGCCTGACATGCGGAACCATATGACCTTTAGAAACTCACATTGCTTCATATGATTGATGGGTGCATAGGGTGTTGGTTTCTCTTGTTATTTGTTTTGTTCGTTTATGTTTTTCTGCTTCCCTCTTTTCATTAATACCTGACTATGCTAGTGCTATCATGTTTATGGAACAAACTGCAGAAGCGGAAACAGATCCATACAGAATACCAACGAAGCAGAACATGCGAATGGCTTTATTTTGGCTAGTCCAAGGCTGTCAACCAGGAGACTCGCTCCTATTTCACTATTCTGGTCATGGCTCACGGCAAAGGAACTATAATGGTGATGAGGTTGATGGATATGATGAAACTTTATGTCCGTTGGACTTTGAAACACAAGGGATGATTGTTGACGATGAAATCAATGCAACTATTGTCAAACCTCTTCCCATTGGGGTTAAGCTTCATGCGATTATAGATGCTTGCCATAGTGGGACGTGCTAGATCTTCCGTTCCTTTGCAGAATGAGCAAGTAGGTTGATGTATGTTATAAATTGAAATTTAATACTCCGTCCAAGTTCCAAACCAGAAAGTTACATTTGAATTTCAGTGGTCAACTTGATTTGATTGAACTTTGACCAAAGATTTGGGTGAAAAGTCTCCAGTGAAATTCTAAAACTTTTATTTATACACCAGTAAAAATACTATCAATTAATATTTTTAGACTTTTATTAGGATGGTCATCTTGACGTAAGACATTATACCACATCGGGAATTGACGAACCTTGCCTATAACATATAAAGATACTGGGCCACTCGCCTTGGCATCAATTGGTTTTAGGTGGAACCATAGACTTTAAGAAATTATTCGTCAAAGTTCAATCAAGTGACACTAAATTGAAGTGGCACTATCTTTCTGAGACAAAAGGACTCCATCCTTATAGTTTGTCATATTATGAGATTTTCAAAACATAGGACTTCAGGGATTTGGATGGATGATTAGGGGGGGTCTTGACATTGACTTTTTGTCTGTTTTATTCATGATCCTTAGGTCCAGATGATTTCTAGGTCTGCGTGTGATTATATGAAATCCAAACATTTGATTGAGATTTTTCATTGTAATTGGCTCCATTAAAATGCCACTTTTCTTGTTAATCTATGAGAATTAATCCGTAATTATTAGAATAAGTTGCAGTTCAACTGTATGAATCTCTGATTCTAACAGGGATTATGTGCTTGTCATGAAATGCTTCAGATAAACTTGAATCAAAATTTGATTATTGTTTGTTCTCTTTTATTTGATTAGGAGCGGGCAGTATATATGGGAAGACCATCGTCCTCGATCAGGTATATGGAAAGGCTCTAATGGCGGTGAAGTCTTCTCGTTCAGTGGCTGTGACGATGATCAAACATCCGCTGATACATCGGTTAGTCCCTAAAAACTCGATCCGAATTTTGATTTCCAGTCTCAAACAAAAATTAAGCTGGACAAAAAGTAAATATTTATGATTTGTTTATTTATAATGGGAACAGGCTCTGTCGAAAATCACTTCAACAGGTGCAATGACGTTCTGTTTCATTCAAGCAATCGAGCATGGAAATGCATCCACTTATGGGAGCATTTTAACTTCGATGAGAGCTGCCATTCGAGGTGCGAGAAGTGGTGGTGGTGGTGGTGGAGATGTTGTGAGTTCTCTTATGGGCATGTTACTGACCGGAGGAAGCGTCAGTGGTGGACTTAGACAGGTATTCTCAATTGGTTTAGTTCGATTTTCAACCATTGTACTTTTACCCGACTTTGACTTTAACCACCATACTCCCTCCGTCCCTAAATCAATGTCAAAATTTCATTTTAAGGGACATTCTGAAAATCTCTACTTTTTATACAATTTAGTGGCGATGATTCATGTATATTCATGTAATCGTCTTTCCAAACATTTAGTTTTGCAAGTATAAAGAGACTAGTGAAAAAGTTTGGTAAAAAAGAAAGTACTATATTTTTCGCGCAAAAAAACTCCTGTACTTTGGAAAACTTGTCATTCCAACCCAAAAATTGTGGATTAAGGCACGGATTAGGCACTGATTAGACACGAACTAATTGCTGGGATAAAAGATTTCCCTAACATAGTGTTTTTGTTTTCGGGAAAAATAATAATGATGATCAAAGTGGATGTCGGGTAAATGATGGTTGAAAATGAAATTAAACCTTCACAAATTTTCCACAGCTACGTTCACATCTCAGAAATTGATGAATATTGTGATACACTCCCTCTAGCCCATAATAAGTGTCGTGTTTTCTTTCTTCCCATAAAAAATGTTGTGTTTCTAAATGAGGTAATAGTCTTAGTGCAATTCTGCCATGGTACTAGCGATGTACAAGCAAGTGAAAACATTCTTAAAAAGTTTGACAACTGCAAGTCCGCAACATTATTATTAGACGGAGGGAGTTGTTTTGTTTTATTTTACTAGCAAACGCGTTTTTCTTATAGTGATTTCCTAATGTGTTCTTTGTGTTTGCAGGAGCCACAGCTAACCGCAATTCAAGCTTTCGATGTTTATTCAAAGCCATTCCACTTGTGATCTTGGACCACCGTTTTTTCAGATGTGTACATTTACAAAACTGTTAGGTGCGAGTACGGAATATATTCAAATACTCCCTACATCCCAAAACGATCTTCATACTTTTTCGTTGTTATTGCGAAAGAACTTTGAACAATAATTTTAGGTTTAGTTGTCCTAATGGAAATCTAAAACTTGTTACTGATAGTATTGTTCATGGTGTATCAATAACACGTTTTAGATTTTTATTAGGACAACTAAATCAATCTAAAATTATTGTTCAAAGTTCCTTCGCGAAAGATCTTTTTGGGACAAAGGGAGTAAATAATTAGTGATTTGTATTTGTAAATGAAATGATAAGGTCTTGATTTTTGACGAGATAACCCTATTTGATTAATTCTTGATATCATATTTCACAGATTTGAGGTATGACAATCAGTGTTCTAAAAAACGCTAGGCGGCGGAGCAATGCCTAGCGCCTAGAGCGCCTAAGGGGGCCGAGAAATTAGCGTATTTTTAATATTTTTATAAATATATATGTAGTTATTCAAACCTTAATAATTTTAATATGCGGAAATCTTAGTAATATTAATATATTTTTGTTATAAAATCAAGATAATCGACTACTTTAACTAACTTTTTTTTTGGAACAATTTTTTACTAACTTTTAAAAATGTGTAAAGCTAGGTTTTTTTGCTTATATTTATGGCCAGATCGGAGTAGTATATTGATAAACTATTAACAAATATTTTTTTCACTGAATCCGCCTAGGCCCGCCTAAACCCGCCTAGGCCTGCCTAATTCCGCCTAGGCCCGCCTAATCCGCCAAGCCCGCCTAAATCCGCCTAGGCCCACCTAATCCCGCCTAGGCCCGCCTAAATCCGCCTAGCCCGCCTAGCCGCCAAGCCCGCCTAGATCCGCCTAGCCCGCCTAACGCCTAATTTGGGCGATTTGCCAAAAGTCGCGGCGGACCACCTTCGACTAGCGCCTAGGCGCCCGTCTTTTAGAACACTGATGACAATATCTTTGTCAGGTATTCTTCTTGTAGAATGTAATAAAGGACCTCTTTCTGCACCTATTATGTCTGATGTTCCAATCTTTCAACTTTGTTTTGCTACTTGTCTAGTCTTCCCTCTATTTTCAGGTTGAGAATTTTTTGGGGGAAACTAGTTTTTCATAAGTTATAAAAAGTCATGTTTTTATAGGATTTAGGGTTTAAGGTTTAAGGGTTAAAAACATGACTTTTTATAACGTATGGAGGAACTAGTTTCCTCCAAAACACACTCAGTATACATATTTCTTGCAAACATAATGATAATGTATACTCCCTCCGTCCCGTTCGATTTAGGATAAATTTTCATTTTGGGTTTCCCTTTCGAAATAATACAACCTGAAAATAGATGTTTTATTTAATGAGACTCACTTTCACGAATTTTTCACTTATTACTCCCTACCCCACTTTCTTTTTATTACATCACTTTTCATACTTACATCATATCTCCACTAACACTTTTTTCTTAATTCATGTGCCACACCCAACAATCCTATTTTGAGTGGGACGGCGGAAATATTTTTGTAAATATTTTTGCAACAATGATATTTTTGTACTTACTTTTAAAAAATATAATTATATGAAGAAAAAAGAATTCCCTTTTTGATGTGCATCTCTTTTAGGCACTCAACCAAACTATAAATTCACTCCCTTTATTTATCCGTTATACTCCCTCTGCCCCAGAAAGATAGTCCCTTTTTTATCGTTGTTATTACGAATGAACTTTGAGCAATAATTTATGCTACTCTTAATTATCGTAATAAAATTTAAAAATTGGTATTGATTGTATTTATGATGGTGTATCAACAACAAGTTTTAAATTTTCATTGGGATAACTAAAAGTAGGCTAAATTATTGCTCAAACTTCGTTCGTAATAACAACGAAAAAAAGACTATCTTTCTTTCTGAGACAGAGGGAGTATAAGACTACCTTTTCTGTTTTGTGATGGAGAGACTATATATATATATATATATATATATATATATTTAAATTGAGATAAAAATCTTGTTTGAGGTTTGGCCAAATTGCCTAGCATTACGGGTGCGCTCCCAAATTTTAAAAACGAGAGAAAGGAAAAGAAAGGAAATGAGAGGAAATTAATATATTTTTCTTTCTAATATTGCTCCCGAGTATATTTAAAAATGAAGTGGACGGAAAGGGAAGGAAAATTTCTTAAATTTTCTCTCTTCCGAAATTCTCTTATGGGTCCGCTGCCGAGTTTTTAATGGAGAGAAAAGAAAGTAAGGAAAGAGAAAGTGAAAGTGAAGAGAAGGAAAAGAAAGGAAGGGAATTTAATTCCTTCTTGACGTGCTCCCGAGTTAGGAAGAAAAAGAAGGGAAACACTCAATTTTCTTTTCTTTTGCTCCTGAGTTTTGAAATGAAATGAGAGGAAATAAAAAGAAAATTACACTTGTGTCCTCATTTACATTTATACTAGTAAATATATTCGTACACTTCTGTTATTAAATTACAAAAGATTGTTTTTAAAATTTTTACAAAATGAAAAAATGACATTCATTTTGAGACGGTAAGAGTACTTGTATCAAATATTTTTGTTTTAAATTATTTCGATTTTCTGCAGCTAGTGTTTTTTTTTTTTTAAATAAAGTGAGGGTAGGGCAATTGCGGAGCAGCTAGCGAAGGAGTAAAACGATAAATTGTGATTCTTTTGATTCTTGTGACAATCGAAGATGGTGGTAAAAAATGAATTTGCAATTCTAAGATTGAATTGGGTGAAGAAATTGGTCAAGGTTTTCTTCTCATTTTTGGGAGGATTTGAAATGGAGGAATATCTCTAATATTTTCCTTTCCTTTCTCCACTTCTTTCGCTGGAAAACTTGGGAGCACTCATTAGAAGAAAATTTTGTAGATTTCTTCTCATTTCCTTTCTTTTCTCTTCTTTTTTAAACTCGGGAGCAGACCCTAAAAGTGAAAGGAATTGGAAGGAAAAAAACTGTTATATAACAAACTTTTTTAATAAACCTATTTTACCTTTCAAATACAATTCTATATCTTTCTTCATATTAAGGGTATACCTGTAATTTAATGTTTGTCTCTTCCCTTTCCTTTTTAAACTTAAAGAGCACTTCAAACAGATATTCAATTCACTCCCTTGCCCTCCCCCTTCCCTTCCCTTCTCCCTTTCATTTCTCTTGATTAAAAGCTCGAAAGCTGAATCTACAACAATTGGACAATAGGTATGTACTAGTTAAATACTCCTTCCGTCCCGAAATGATCTCTCGTTTGACTATTCAAACTTTTTAAGGATATATACACATGCTTCACTAATTATGTTTTGTTTATGCACTTTTAAGCCTAAATTGAAAAAATGGGAAGAACTTTTTGGGACAATGAAAAATGGTAAATAGGAAGATCAATTTGGGACGGAAGGAGTATTTATTTTAATTCTCATCAGACTTTATGTACACTTTTTTAATGATGTTTTACCTATTTAAAGTTTAAATACTAGTTAAACCCATCTTTTTTTGCATATTTTTTATTTCTCAAAGCAAAAAAATGACAAAGTCAACTATTTATATTTAGGCCTAAAGCATTGACAAAATGACACTCAAAGAAGACATGAAGTAAGTTTCTTTTTCATTTTATGATAAATGAATGTGTATTTTTTTTTTTTTTTTTTATTGTTCAACCATTGTAGACATTTGTTCAGCCATGCACAATAACATAATGAAAGATGATTGGTTCGATGGAGCTGAACATTGTATATTTGTTTGGTACTTGGTGGGCGAACATTCTAAAAAAAATCTCTAAACCGTAACAAAACACCAACGTTGATCGTACCTTCTTAAAATATTTGACGATGTTTGAACATCCTCAAAATGCTCTCAGACATTGTTGTTTTAAACTTCATTCTTTAAATAATTGGTGGACTCCGAGCATTATTAGAGTTTTCTCAAACATTGTTATTTCAGATTCCATTTGTAAATGTGTGGAAGACAATGGGTTCTTTCACTTGATTTTATCTTCCAAACTATCAACAATGTAAACCTTTATATCCAAATTTCCCCCTAAGAAGGGAGAGGATTGAGAAGGAATGGAGATAGGTTGATATGAGTAAAATGTGAGAGATATGAACTGATTATTTTATTTTTTTCAACATTGGGTGTGAGTAGTTTTGGTTTGGGTTGGGGTGGGGGTGTGCTTTGTGTTAGTTAGTTAGTTAGATGGGTGTGTTGTGAGAGAGTTCAGTTTAGTGGAATTTATCACCAGTGTTTAATGTTTTAATTTAATGGATGCAGAATTGTTACTCATTTCAAAATATATGTCGTTTTAAGAGTAAAAAATTATTTCAAAATATTTGTCACTTTACTATTATCAAGATATTTTTACCCTTTTGTCACAAGAGTCAGTCTTATGAAAAACCTGTTTTACACTAAAAAAATGTGTAAAATCAGTTTTACATTAAAAAATGAAAGCATGTTTTATATTAAACCAAATGTAAAACAAGTTTTTCTCGAGATTTTCACTTGTCACAACTATATAATGATGGTGAAAGTATCTCCCGTGCAAACTTTTAATCATCTAGAAAATTGAATTATTTTAAGGATAAACAGGTTTTTTTTAACATGCATTAATTATATTTCTTAATGTGTTAAAAAGTGTAAAACTACGAATATTTTGAAACGGATGGAGTAACAGTTTAAGTTTATGGGTTGGTGTATTAGTATAGTCAAGGGTAAAATGGGAAAATGGTGGGTATCTTTTAGTGGGTATAAAATTTGGGGGTGAATTTCATAAGGCGAGTGTTTTTAGTAAAACAGTGGGTGTGAAATTGTCAATTGTGAATATCCCCACTTAAAAAAAAGTGAAGAAGAGACTTTTTACTATTAACACCCAAATTCCTAAACCTTTTTCATTCGCCTAACTCCATTACGAGCTGCTCCAGAAACCCGCCGCCGCAGGTCGCCGTATAGAGCAGCAACGGCGAGTAACCCTAGCAGGCTAGTAAAAGGGTTTGGAAGAGAAAGAGAGAAGAAGAGATGGCGGAAGAGGCGGTGTTAGGATTCCTCGAGAACAACGAACAGATATCAGATTCCGGTCACTTCGCCGCCGAACATGGATTCACTCACGATGAAATCGTCAACGTTGTTAGAAGTCTCAACGGTTTCGAATTCGTCCAAGTCAAGGTGCACATTTTCCCTTTATTAACCTTACATATGCCTAATATATTCACACAAGCCAGGAAATTTTGTCAATGGGGGCAAAAATTGCATAACATAAATATTTTAATTGTATGTTAGTCAATGAGGGCAAAAAAATAAAAATAATCTAGTGTATTATTATTTGTATCTTAAAGGGGGCAACTTTCAACAAATTGCACTAAACTTCAAAAATATTGTAAATTTTGCACTAGTAAATTTTTATTTTTTAAAAATCAATGGGGGCAATTGCCCCCTTTAGCATACATGTAGCTCCGTCTCTGACACAAGTACATTCGTTGTATAAGCACAAAAATTCTGTTTGGTTGCCATGGTTTTATCATCCAATTTGTACTTAAAGAAGGAATGTCATCTTTACTGATTATGGAATATCCAATGTGTGTTTTTGAGCAAAGATTCTATCATTTGGATGGGAGGGCGTATAGTTTCATAATTTTATAATTTTATTTAATTTTGCTTGAATTCATTGTTGAAAATTGTGGATTATCTGCATCTGAATGTAGTAGAAGTATATACAATCTGCTATAAACTAATAAATTTATGTTATGAAAGAGTATTAAGCTTCTGAAAAAGTGGAAAATTCCATTTTTTTCATTCCAACTCTGGTTAGTAGGGAGTAATGTATTATATTGGTGTTTAAGGTGCAATGATATGTGCTTTTTGGGGAAAACAGCTTAGATATTTGGACGAAGCTGTAGATTACACAGAGATGCTGACTCAAAACCTACTTATTTTTGAACTGGATTTGCTCGTTTCCGATTCTAAAGTATCACTTTGGTAATACACTCCCTGCAAACTTAAAATGAACCAAATGTGCATGCACACATGTTACAGTGAATATAACTGTTTTTCTTCTGTTTTCTTATTTAAATGGGTATTTTTCTTTTTTACTCTTATGGTGTAGACTTATATTATGGTGTCTTACATAGTAGGGGGATGGGACTGACTTATGATGGTTTTGAAATTTTAGTTATGTGATGATGATTTAAGTTATCTCTGTTTAGTGTTCTACCCCGAAATCTCCATCTGTTCCCGTCAAAGCCGTCATGCTTGGGAGTCAAACAGTTAAATGATTGAATTTCCTTTCTACAATTAACCTTATTTTACGGGTTAAATCATTTTAATATTTAGAAGGGCGATTTAAGAACATCATAAACATTTATTAGCTTAATATTCCAAGCCGGAAGTTTTGGAGGACTTCCAAAAGTAAAAAGCTTGACTCTAGTTAGAGGGTTTTATTTTGTTCTCAGTTTGTGGTTTGTTTCTGGAGTACTGGAAACAATATTGTAAATAGGCAGGTGTGAAGACTCGCTGAATGAAAATGGGGATCGTCTCCACCTTTAGTTGTGTAAAATTTCTTATGCATTGTTTCTGAGTATGCATTGTTAATAAAATATTCTGCAACCGTCCATTTAGGATATTTCAACCCGAAATGTAAATGAGAAAAGTTCCCACTACTTGGGTATTTCCCTCTTAATGCATCGATTATTGAAAAACAGCTTCTCTGTTTATCAGCTGTAATGATTTCCTCTGTCCAGTAGAAATGAAGTTGTTCCAATATCCCTTGAGTTAGATGCATGAATCCTTTTTCACATTCTATTAGTTTCTAAATGTAATGGTGTTATCCTACCTTTTTACAACACACATTTGTAAAACTGTATCAAATTTATCTTTTGTCATATACTCCCTCTGTCCCAGAATAAATGTCGCACTTTTTCGTATGTTAGTACGAAAGAACTTTGAGCAATAATTTTAAGTTATTTTAATTATCCTAATGAAAAATTTAAAAATTGCTATTGATTGTATTTCTAATGGTGTATCAATAACAAGTTTTATAATTTATTAGGATAATTAAATTAACCTAAAATTATTGCTCAAAGTTCCTTCGTAGTAACGTATGAAAAAGTGTGTCATTTATTTTGGGACAGAGGGAGTATATTGTATTTTATGTTTTGACAAACAATTAGGCATCCTAGTTTCGAGAGAAGTGAATTACAGCGTATCGATCATATTTCTTGTACATATCTCATTCTGTTATTCTTGTTCTCAAGTCTGAATTTTCTTTCTTTCTGTCGGTATTCTTTTGCTCTATTTCGATGATTATTATTTAATGAGAAAGAAATTATTTTGGAACCATGCAGGACATTAAGAGAGAAAGATGGATCTTAAGTGAGGAAGGAAAGACATATGCTTCTAATGGATCTCCTGAGGTTCAACTATTCATGGCTGTCCCACCAGAGGGTATCTCTAAAGCAGAATTGGAGGTAATGAACCATTCCCTTTCCCTGGAAAGATGCAATATAGAATTTTGAATTTCTGGCATTATACATATCGCCATTCATTTCTTTCACATTTAATATTGTTAATCTTGCAATATGTGATGTGATCTAGGGGCTGGGTTTTTGTTGCTTAAAATTCTTGCTACAAGTGTGTTTTTACTGTGCCTTGGAACAATATAAATATACATGTTCTTTTGAGCCATGATTTAATGATAATAAAATATGCTTTACTTGCCAAAAGATGGTAATTTTGGAGTTGTCACTTGACATCAATATGAATTATATGACGAATATACCATGAGGTTCTGCTGTCGGTGTTTGTTTTCCTGAAATGTGTTTTTTTTTTTTTTTTTTTTGCCATATTGCTTGATGATATTCTTCAAGTTTGTATCGTGCTATTGTTAGTCTGTTACTAGTTATTTGACCATGTGCTGATGAAATTTATCTTTATGAATACAGAACAAGTTGGGCAAGAATATTTTCAAAATAGCTACCCAACAAGCCATAAAGAATAAATGGGTCGAGATGGACAAGCATAACGTATCCAGGAAGGTAATGCTGATGAATAGTGTGAAAATGTTATTGATATAATTCGAGTAGCAAATATTTCATCATCTTCAGATTTTCACTCTTTGATCGAGTGGAACTAACCTGTTTGAATAGAAAATCAAGAAACTTATTGTAACCAAGTATAGCATTGTTGCAATTGTAAGATATCATTTCTGGTAATTTGCTGTTTTTCAGTTACATTGGGACAACTTATCTTCAAATGTAATGTTGCAAAAGCAAGGGCATTGCAACATAAGCTCTTTTGTTCATTAATATAACTTTATTAGTAAGATATGATTTTGTATAATCTTCTACTCAAAGTTTCTTTGGCCATGGTGAGTTCATTTTGTTGTTACAAAAAAACAGGGATATGGGTCATGATAAGATTCATAGCTGGATTTCTCTTTTCTCGTTTTCGTTGTTGTCTTTTCAGTCCCTAATTTTGCACTTCATTTAGGTACAAAGTGTTGATGATAAAGTCAAATCTATGCTTATCAGGATACAAGATGGGGAGGTATGTGAATTTTAAGGTTTTCGACCTTTATCAGCTTAGATATCATGTTATTATATCAACTTGCTGAGATTTAAATACTAAGAAGTTGTTTACTGTATGCAAGCTAAATCTTACGTGACCAATTTTTTTTTAAGAAAACAACTTTTACTCTCTATTTTTATTGGCCTTCTATTAATCTGTGTATGTACCAAATCACATATTGTTTCATCTTATGCTACCCAGATATTTTTATTACTGGAGTAGCTTGCTCCATCTATGAATACCTAAAATAAGCTAAATATTCCCTCCGTCCCTAAATGAATGTCCGAAATAATTTGAAATTTGCTCTTGATCAAGAGCAATTTTGAATTTTCTTTTGGACATTCATTTTGGGACCTCAAGCGCAAATTTGATTTTTTTGGACATTCATTTTGGGACGGAGGTAGTGCATTTTAGCATGTTGATGAATATATTTACCATGTTTGACTTACGAAACTTGCTTATGTGAAGTGTTGTGCTGTGGAGTAAATGTTTCTCGTTTTGCTACAACATTAAACCATTCCTTTGATTCTAGGCTGTCAGCCCAGAGGATATTGATGCCCTCAAACGAAGAAAGCTTATTTCTCAACAGTAATTATCTTATCTTATCCAATCTTTATTTCATTAATTTACTTGCAAATAGTTACACTTTAATATAAGTTGCTAGTTAAAGTTCATCAGAATGAGATTGTATTATGAAGACAATAATTATCAATGATCAGTTTTTTTATATCTTGCCTATGGTATACAACAATTTTTCCCACTGTGTTTTAATTGTGTCTCTCTACTTTCCTGTGCAGGACATGGAAAGGTTATCTAGTGAAAAAGGGTCCCAAGTATGCACCGAAAAGAAAAAAGCCTGCCACTGATTTAACTCGGGATAATCTTCAAAGGTAGTCCAATTTCTTTATTTCAGCACTCATATTTATTATACATTTCAGTACACTTGATCTTGGTTCTCGGTCTATGTATCTTGATGAAATTGTCTTCTATCTTTTTCCTTTTACTTCTTAGGCGTGATTGGAAGGACTTGGAATTTAAAGAGTACAATTTCAGTGCTAAAGGTTTGCCCATCGAAGGTGGTCATCTCCACCCGTTGCTCAAGGTAAGAATGTGGTCGTCTTTCTCATTATTCCCTTTTCTTTTTCCCACTCATTTTATATATTAACTGTAGCAAGCATTTCCAATGATTTCAATTAGCTGATTATGGGGGAATTTTTTTTGAATTATCTATATGGTAGATTGAGGCAAATAACCCAAAAAAAGTGAAAACCACAGTAATGTGCCCGATATTCTTGTTTTGTTCATATATTTCTACTAATGAACTTTCTATTGCAGGTACGGCGTCAAGTGCAGACAATTTTTCTTCAGATGGGGTATAGTCTTATCACTGCTGTTATGTTTACTTATGTAATGTGTATTTGCATTAAGACTTATTTGTTATAATGGAATATTCCTATCAAAGATTTTCACTTTCGTTATGTGTGCTTGATTGTAGATTTGAGGAGATGCCAACGAACAATTATGTTGAAAGCAGGTAGCTTTTTTCCCTTTTCTTCAATTTGGTCACTTGTAATAAATGGCTTATGTCTTTAGACTCTGACAGCATAACCTATTTTGCAAATTCGAATGCTGAGCCAGTGAGATGCTAATTTGTTACTTTGGGAGTTGAATGTGTCCATTCTAAGACTAGCTTTCTAGGCCTTATGGGAGAAGTATTGGAGGTTTTTATATACCCCCTCCGCCCCAAAAAGATAGTCCCGTTTGGTTTTGATGGTCAACGCGAGAGAACTTTTACAAATATTGATATCAATCTAATTATCCTATTGGAATTTTAAAAAAATGTTATTAATTAATAACAATTTGTTTATTTTCACTGTGATGATTAGATTGACATGAATGATTGGTCATAGTTCACTTGTGTTGACCATTAAAAATCAAATGGGACCGAGTGTCTTTCCGGGACGGAGGTAGTATAACTTTCAACTACTTGATAATGTATCTGGTCATACTGAATCATCATGTCCTCTTTAATTAATATGCTCATAAGTTACTGGTACATAATTAATGGTCCACTGTTATGTTTTTCACTTTTATTTACAGCTTCTGGAATTTTGATGCGCTTTTCCAGCCACAACAACACCCTGCTCGTGATTCCCATGATACATTCTTTTTGAAAGGTTGGTTCGACTATAGTTTGTGGAATATGCTTTAGCTTCTGTATTTTGTCTGATGACATTTCCAAATGACCTCTACAGAACCCTCCACAACGAAGACGCTTCCTGAAGATTATGTTGAGCGGGTGCAGCAAATTCATGAAGAAGGGGGTTATGGTTCAAGAGGGTATGCACTCATAGATCACATGATTAGTATGCCAATATATTTTCTTTCATGGGTTCATAAAAGTGTGATGAGGTTCACTTACCTCCCTACAAAAGAAAAGAGAGAGAGAGAGAGATGGAGAGAGTGATATATATATATATATATATATTCTTTTGATATTTCCCTTTGTACCAACAAAATATTCTTTCCTTTTTGTAGGTATGGATATGACTGGAAAAGAGAGGAAGCAAACAAAAATCTTTTGAGAACTCATACTACTGCTGTATCCTCAAGAATGCTGTACGCACTTGCGCAGGTTTATTTTTTCATTTCCTTTTTAGTTTCTCAATTTTTGGTGTATATTCATTTTTATAGACATCTAGAAGCTTAAGGCTGTTACTTAAGTTACATAACGATATACATACATCTTGTTTGTGGGTTGTGTTTACATTTTTATCTTATGGCTGGAATAGTATTGCGTAGGATATATGTAGGGATATTAGGGTGTCTTGGTTATGAATCGTCATCTGTTTTTTTTACCTGCAGAAACCTTTTGAAGCCAAAAGGTACTATTCTATAGACCGAGTTTTCAGAAATGAAGCTGTGGATCGCACTCATCTTGCAGAGTTTCATCAAATAGAAGGTCCCTCTCTCTCCCCTCCCCCCCCCCCCTCTCTCTCTCTCTCTCTCACACACACACACACACAAAGTCCAATTCTTCTGCTTTCTGTTACCAATGTGTATGATTTGGTCTCTGCTTCTGGTTTCAGGTCTAATATGTGATCGGGGGCTTAATCTTGGGGACCTACAGGGAGTTCTCTATGACTTCTTTGCCCGTTTAGGTAATCCTAGAAATTCTTTTGCTCTCTCTTCTTTCTCTCTCTCCATACAAACTCACACATGTACATTCTTGTACTCCTTCCGTCCCAAAATGGATGACCTTTTCCGATTTGAGGGAATTCTGAGAAAGTTGACTTTAATAGTAAAAAGATCATAAATATCCTTGTTATCCGCTTTTAAAATGTTCGTTTTGCAATTATAAACTGAAACTTGAAATTTTTCTGGGTAAAAGATCATTTTGAGGATACATTTTGGCTAAAAAAAAATATCATTTTGGGAAAGAGGTAGTAGTAAATTCTTGTAATTGTGAATTTGGGGAAGTATGCTACAAGTAACAAGTGTATTATGTTCTTGGTCTCAACCTACTGTTTCTAGGGATGAACAAGTTGCGCTTCAAGCCTGCGTACAATCCTTACACTGAACCCAGCATGGAAATTTTCGGGTGAGGCTTCTTCATAACTTTCAAACAGTGGACCACCACAGTTTTTGACAAAATGACTAATTAAATATGTGTATATGGTCCTTATCAGTTATCATGAAGGGTTTAAGAAATGGGTGGAAATTGGAAATTCTGGCATGTTCAGACCCGAAATGCTGCTCCCTATGGGTCTGCCCGAAGATGTTCGGGTTATTGCCTGGGGCCTTTCCCTAGAAAGGTTGGTGAAAAACATAAGTTTGAGTTACTGTAATTTTTCAGTTTGGCTTATTATAAAATACAGATACAGAATTTGACCTTTGTTTTATTATACCAGGCCAACCATGATTCTCTATGGGGTTGATAATATCAGAGACCTCTTTGGACACAAGGTAAATAACCCCACACCCTCACCCACAATTTTTTTTTTTTTTTTTAAAAAAAAATACCTCCGTCCCAAAATGAATGGCAAAAAAATAATAATTCAAATTTGTTTTGTCATTAATTTTGGGACGGAGGTAGTAAAAAGAAAAAATACACACACCATAAAGATTGCTCCTGCTGAGGATTAATATTGTAGAAGTATTTTTCTGGGTTAATACTTTTGTGGGATATCATTTTGCAGGTTGACCTTAATCTCATCAAGAGCAATCCAATATGCCGGCTCGGTATTCAATAGTATTTGTGACTAAATGGTGATTAAAATTATTTATAATTTTGCTGTATTGAGAAATCCATGAGAAGAAATAGAGTTTGATGCATTACACATTAACACCTCATCTGGTATTCATAGGTTTCAAAATTACACTCAAACACTTGTTTGTTGAATAATGTTTTTCTATAGTTGGGTTATGATTGTAATGAAATAAAGAGCCTCCTATCTACTCCCTTCGTCTCAAAATTTCGTCGTTTTAGGAGTTAATTTTTGCCTCAAAATACTTGTCATTTTACTATTTTCAAGTTTTTTTTTTGTTGTATACCAATTATACCCTTATTAATGATAGTGAACTATCTCTTGCACACATTTAATTGAGGCCTCGTTTGGCACATGGGAATCTAGACTTAGTAATGGGTATTTGATTCCAATGTAACAATTAACTATGTTTGGTGCATACATGATACTGGATAAGGGAATGGGTTTTCGATTCCGATGGGTATCAAATACCCGTTATGTAAGGTCATTTGAATCCCACCGTGAATGGTGGGTTTCTGATATCCATACCCAAGGAAAGTTTATACGTAAAAGATTTGTTGAAGCAGTTTTTTAAAAAATGAATTTATCTGTACTATAATAAATCTTGATATTCAAAATTCAAATTAACAGCATCATCATATCTTTTTTGTATAGACAATTAAATACAATTCCATGAAATCTAACTAATTTTTTAAGTCAGGTTTGAACAGATTTAGGCTAGTGAAAAAAAAAAAATTTCATAATATCATATCAGGTTAAAATAAAATTAAGAAAAAAAAAATAAGAATAACCTTACCCGTTAAGTAGTCGACATAAACCAAACATAGGAATGGTAATTTAATGTCAACTCTTTAATTTAGACATAAGCATAAGCCAAATGTGGGTACGTGAAATATTTAAATCCACCATTCCTGGATTTCAGATACCCGAGTATCACATATCCATTCCCGCGTACACTTTCCTATGTGCCAAACGAGGCCTAAAGGTAATTGGACTGGGTTTAGTTCTCAGATATGCGGCTAGTCAGTTTCTAACAGCCAAAACAAACCGCTTGCCTGCGATTTATAACGTAAGCGAATGGGAAGCTATGAGTGTATTAGAGGCTTTGTTTGTTCTGGGGAAAACAAATGGGTTGGAGAAATGTTTTGATTGAGGTCGATAAATCCTTGGAAAGCAATTTGGTAGCTTGATTAGCGATTGTCGTTCTCTTTTGGCTGAGAATGATAGTGTCTCTTGTCAAACGTGATGCAAATCTTTTAGCAGATTGTTTTTCTAGATTAGCTTTTTGTTTAAATGACTGTGTAGTCTGGCGTGAGCTTCCAACTCGTGTGGAAAGCCACCTTCTTTACTATTGTCAATGCAAGTTCTTTGTTGTTTTCTAAAATAAAATAATTATAATATATTAGTAAAAATCTAAAGAAAAACTTGTTTTTACATTCGCTTTAGTGTAAAAGAAAATTTTAGGGGAAACTAGTTCTTCATAAGTTATAAAATTCTTGTTTTTATAGGGGTTATGGTTTAGGGTTTAAGGTTTAGAGTTTAGGGTTTTAGATTTAGGGTTTAAGGGTTAAAAACATGACTTGAGGATGTGTTGCAAGATTTACACACAACTGTTTTCTGTAGATGGCCATTTAATCCTTCATAGATGGCCAGACATTCTGCTTGGGTACTTGAGGATGTGTTGCAAGATTTACTACAACTAGCTATTCTGCCATTTCTTCTGTCCCAGAGTTCCCAACCTAAGCCAGCCCATCTAGCACTCTTTTTCCAGGACCTGTCCGTGATTAACACACAACTGTTTTCTGTATCTTGATCCCCATTAGAAGTTCCATTGCTCCGATGTCCATTGTTTTTGATGTATTCCTCAAGAGTCCTTCCATTACTAGAATCAGGACTCCTCTGTTGTTGGTTTGCTACATTTGCAGCACGAATCTGGGATAAGCCAGTGTTTCGGCCGTAGCTAGTTCCACCATTGATATTCCTTGTTGCTTCTTTGTCTTTGATTTTTTGTAGGTTTTCTAGGGCTTTAGGGAGGATTGTGTCAATGTCTGGGTGTGCTGAATTGAAAATGATATTGTTCCTGTTTAACCAAATTTCCCAAGCAATTATCACCACCAAAACAAGGTCTGGTGGATTTACTTGTTGAGCTATCCATGTCGTGAGCCAGGTGATCAGAGGTTGATTTGATTCTGGTCCGACAAAAGGATTTTGAAATGGGGCAATATTCCATACTTGTTTGGAGATCCAGCAATTAAAGAAAAGATGGTTTTCATCCTCTTCGTGGCTTCCACATCTTGTACAAAGGTTGTATGTTGTGCATTTTCGGATGTGCAAAGCTTTTTGCGTAGGAAGGGCTCTAGATAGAAGTCTCAAAAAGAAAACTTTATGTTTTGGTTCTAGGGGGCCGTTCCAAATCTTTTTCCAGGTGACAGATGTCTCCGGATTTAGGAGGTTTGTGAGGAAAGGTTTGGTATCTTTATGGTTTTCTAGGGCTATATAATATCCGGATTTGACTGTGTATTGGCCATTTTGTGAGTGTTGCCAGATCTGGTTATCCCGTCCTGATTTTGGAATATGGATGTTGATGATGGATTCTACTATATCAGAAGGGTAAATGACTTTTAATAGGGGTACTTTCCAGCACTGTCGGGATTGATTTAAAAGGTCAGCTACCAGCAGATTGGGTAAACTTTGTTGGATTTGGTCTGGGGGTTTATAGTTTGGGAACTCTGGAATCCATCAGTCGTTGAAGGCATGAATCAGTTGGCCACTTTTGACTCTCCATAGTAGGTTCGGTTTTAGTAGGTCTTTCCCCCAACTAATACTTTTCCAGCCCCATGATGGTCTACCCGATATCGTTGAGCTTAGGAAATCTCTTCTAGGGTGGTATTTGGCTTTTAGAGTTTCGCTTAGCAATATGTTTGGGTTAGTAAATATCCTCCAGGCTGTTTTTGCTAAGCATGCTTGGTTTAATGCTCCCATATGTCTAAGGCCCAGCCCTCCTTTGTTTTTGGGAATGCAGAGACGAGGCCAAGCTATCCAATGAATTCCTTTTGTCTTATCCAGACCAAACCATAAGAACTTGTTAAAAATTTTGTGGAGTTCTTTGATGAAGTATGCTGGGAACTTGAAGCAGAACATGACATATCCCGGTATAGTAGATATTACATGTTTAACTAGAATGGCTCTTCCTGCAAGACTTAGGAGTCTTCCATGCCAACCTTGTAATTTAAGTCGAACTCTGGAAATGATGTCTAGAAAGATGTCATTTTTCTTCCCATAGAAAAACTGTTTTAAACCCAAATATTTCCCATCTAGGGTAGAGTTTGTAAGTGATAGGATAGAGAGGGAGACGTCTTTGAGATTTTGTTCAGTTGAAGGGGAAAAGTAAAGGTCGCTTTTTTGAAGATTTATTTTTTCGCCCGCTTGATTTCTAAACGCATCAATCGTCCATTTGATGAACCAACAAGCAGGGGTGGTTAATTCAAAAGAGAGGAGGCAGTCATCTGCAAAGAGGAGGTGATTGATGGGCTTAGCAGAGCGACCCAAAGTTAGGCCAGGAATGATGTTGGAGTTATTGAAACGGTTAAGAGTGGAGGACAATGCTTCCGCACAGAGGATGAAAAGGTAAGGCGAAAGAGGGTCTCCCTGTCTGATTCCTCTAAGAGGGATGAAAGGAGGGGTAGGTAAACCATTGATTAGGATGAAATAAGATACTGATGACACACACTCTTTTATAAATAAAAAATAGCGATCGAAACTAATTTGATTTGAAATGAATTCCACGTTCTACATATATTAAATTAGTTTTACCCATCCACCAACCAACAAAAAGTCAGTTATCAATAGATCATGGCAGAATTTTTTTTGACATCAACAAATCCAAAAGGGCAAATTGCCAATTAGTTACCTGAGTTTGTCATCAAGTTTCAATTAGTTACCCAGTTTTATTTTCGGTCACTTTAGTTATCGAATTTGTCTTTTTGTATCAATTAGGTGTAAAATCCGTTAGCCCATTAGAAAACTAATGAAAATGGATGGAAAATGTAACAAAGTTCTTTCAAAATTGCAATGATCAACCCTAAAGTTTAAATTATTCCATTACACCCCTAAGTTCCTTTGACCAGTCAAATCCAATTAAATAAAAGTCCTAAATACCCAAACTACCCCCACCCCAAACAAAACCCTCCCCTCTCCTCCCTCCCCTCACGCTCGAACGAGATATCTCGCACACTCACTCTCTCTAAAAACCGACCCACCCACCCACGCTCCCCGACACCGACACCGGCGCTCAACATATACTCTGGCGAATATCACCTCTCTCTCCCTCTTTCTCAATCTCTGGTGGATTTTCTCTCTCTTGTCTCCTAAAGTGCAAATCTGGGTTTGTTCCAATTTGATTTTGATTTCTAATTTTGATCTCGGTTTTATTTAAGTTTCGATCTTTGATTTTTGATTTAGGCTTCGATTTTTGATTTAGGTTTCGATTTTTGATCTATTTTCTATTTAGAAACCCAGATTTGGGTTTGTGATGAAAACAGGGTACTACGAATTTGATGTGTGTTGGGTGTGCGTTGATTGATCTATTTTCGAAGGGTAGTAGTGATTTAGAGTTCGCAATCGATTGTACAGAGAAACTGGGTAAAATCGGGAGTTGCAGTTCTTGTGGCAATCGTCGGTGCGTGCAAAACATCTTGCCGGCGATGTCGACGGTGGAGGTTGCTGGGTTCGTTTTCAATTTGGGTTTGAATTCGAAAATGGGGAAGTGCCTGAATGTTGTTTGTTTGAATTTTCACTTCTGATTTCTGTTGGGTTTTAGCTTTGAGCTTGATTGGGTTTCACTTTTTGTTTGGATCCATTGTTTCATAATTTCGGTTCATCAAAATGTTGAATAGCTAGGAATTGGAAAATGAGAAATGAGGTTTAATGGAGAAATGGTAGTTGGGGGAGGTTTTTTTGGAAGCTTCATGGTGGTGACTGGGATCGAGAGAGATGGTGGCAGTCGTTGGGTTTGGGTTGGTGGTTGTGGTTGCCGGAGCCGGGGATGAATGTTGTAAATGGCGAGAGTGGACTGACCTTTGTTGTTGTTGGTTAGAATGAAGATAGCTCTTAATAGTTTGGGTGTCACGCCCCGACCCGTGGTCCTACTTGGCCCCACGCCCGGGACACGCGAGGAAGACGTCGTAAAGCAACTCTAAGAAAATTTTTCGAAATATATTTTCATAAAAAGGTTCACACAGCCAACACGTTACCAAAACATGACTTTAAGTCACAAAACAAACTTTCTCAAATGAGTACTTAGCCACTTGGCTATAACAAACTTTACTTATTAAATTTACAAACACGAACACCTACTAAAAGAGATGATACAATTAACTGAGTCACGGTTACACTACCCTAAAGGTATTACATTTACATAATGTATCCTTTATACACATCACTTCCCAAAAGTCTTACCCAAGATCTCTTTACCAACGTCCTCCCTGTGCTGTGACCTATTCCCTGGACTCCTTCTTATCTAAAACGGTAAACAAATAAGGGGTGAGAATAAATCTCAGTAAGTTACTAAAATGCAACTACATTACATGCTAATATGATGATCATAAAGAAACAATATTAACAAATAAGCGTATAACACATAGCACATAACATGAGAGGCTCCCTATCGCCAACCGTCCCATACCGGTTGGAAATAACGACCAACTCATCATGCAACACATAAAGCGGAAATAAACAATCATACGTGGATACTGAGCCAAGGTTCTCAAACCAAACAATAGCCATCTGAGAGGCATCAACTGAGCAGCATCGAAGAGCTGAAACGGGTTCCGGAACCAAACAACAACAACAACAACGGGGGGAAAATGACACAAAGTCATAACCCAAAGTGCCCAACCTTTGGCCTAAGGAAGGGGGTTAAAAATGGGAAACCAATGATAGGAGCCTTATAATGTACTTGGCTCGGAGACCATTATAATCCCTATCACTGCCCAACACACACAAAAGTACCAGCTGGACTTTAGACACAACCGAAGCAAAGAAAACTTGCTTAAACAACAAACGGGGTATGATTCCAAAGTAGGGAACCACACAAGCTCATCTTAGAGAAGTAAACACGTTTTCATAATAGTATGCACCATATTGACATTAAGTCATCACACAATCCATCCAAACAATCACATTAATTCAAACTTGATCACAAAAGACCAACTCTACCATAATAAACCATTCAACACATTACAAAATGTTCAACAATGCTCACTTAATCAATTACTCACATTTCACAATACTTGTGTTCACAAAGGAACCAATTCTACCACTTTAGTGATCCACATCAACCATCTAAGTACTTTAGGACACTACCCAAAAACTAGACCAAGATTGACCTCTAAATCCCTTGGATTTGAAAACTCCAAACTTTTTCAGACAACTGGGCGGTCGCCCAAACTGGGCTGTGCGGCCGCCCAAATTGCTCTGTCTCAAGAAGAAAAACCTTCAGATAGATGTGCGGCCGCACGCCCACTTTTGGGCGGCCGCCCACATCACCTGGCAGACCAAAACTTACCAAAGTTCACTCCTTATATTTCACAACCCAAATTTCACTAATACTTGCAACTCTTAACATCTACAACTTACACAAAGGCATAAAACTTAGCATAAGAAAAATACTAACACCAACAATAACCATTTCATACTACTCCCTTTGTCCCGAAATTACAAGTATATATAAACATACCAAAACATTATTTCACAACCTACTAGACATATATAACATGTTTATATCCATTTTATTAGGTACAACAACATTACCATATTTTCCCAATACTACAACACCCATTTGTATTAACATTTCTCAAATGCAACAATTTATCACTACTCCCTCCGTTTCACAAGTATCATTATAATTTTTAATATACTAATATACCCACTTTAGGATACTTTCACTTCTTTCCCCGTCCCATAAATAATAGTATAATTTTATAATACATTTATTTAACATTTAACTAAAAATACTATTTTACCGTCCCACGAGTAGGAGTATAATATATAAAGCATATATAAGGTTGCATCCTCTCATACTCCCCTAAAACCAAAACTACTATACCCATATACCCATTTCCCACAAATAACAAGTATAATAAAAGTTATTACTACTCCCTCCGTCCCAAATTTACAAGTATATAAAAGTATACTCAAAACATTATTTTATAACATATAAAGCATATATAGTATACTTATGACCATTTTAACATTTAAAGGGGGATTAGTAACTTACCTATTTTCCGGAAAAGTTGTCAAGAAAAATAATATTGATCGGTAGATATGATCTATTCAACACCCTGAACATTTATATATTTTTAGATTTGGAAATGGAGTAGTAAATTAAAAGAAATAAAATGAGCAAGAATCAAACTCTACCTTAGCCAACAATGGAGTTCTTCAAGGAAAATGATTTGGGAAGTAAAATGGTGAGTGACTACGCAGGGGAGGGAGAGGTGATAAAGATGGGTTTTGTGCAAATTTCAATTTTATAGTTAAGCCCCTCCACTTCCACTTTAATGCCTAACCCCTCAACTACACTTTCACTAAGGCCCCTATACTTTCCATTAACACTTTAACTCCCCTAATAAACTTTACTACCAACATTTTAACTAACACAAATAATCAAATAAAATGTGCAAATTCATATAATATGATGCAACAAATAAAATGCACACAAAAAATAATAATTTAAAATTCTCAAAAATATAAAATAATTATAAAATAAATAAAACGGATTTTTGGGGTCGTTACACTCACTCCCCCTTAAAGAAAATTCGACCCGAATTTTAGGATCGTTTACCTCAACCCTCAAACAACCCAGGATACTTCCTTTCATTTCAATCCCGAAACTCCATACTGAGTTCAATATCCTCTAAAACTTTAGACATATCGGAGAAGAATCATAAACACAATTGCGTGGCATCAACACATGGAACTCATTATCAACCTCGTCGAGAGAAGGAAGTAACACAAGACGATAAACTCAACCTCTAGCTCTTTCCAAAATCTCAAAAGAACTGACATATTAAACAATTCCACGAGAAGTAAAGGTATATCCCTCGAATTCTTAGAATCAACTAAACAAGTTCTCAAGAATCTGAATGGTTATTTCTAACTGACCATCTGACTGAGGGTGAAAGTCATACTAAGTCTCAATTCCGAACCCCAGGTCTTCTGAAATGCTTGCCAAAATCAAGATGTAAATAAGGAACCCATATCTATTACCATGCTCGTAGACATCCCATGAAATCGAACTATTTTCTGAACAAATAACTGACAACTGATAATTTACTCCCAGATTATTCATAACTCAAAGACTTAGTTGAATGCTTAGAATTTCTCGTGTCAACAAATCAAATGTAACTCTTCAAATTTATCTCAATACTCTACTTTTACTTGGATTCATAATTAAATTGGTCTTGTGTATCTCTTCAAGTATCTGTAGTTGAATTCCATTATGCATGTTGGTTTCACTAAGTGTCGACTACATACTCTGCTACAAAAGTTAAAGTTCCATCACTAGCAACGAACAAAGTCGTGTTGTCTGTCGTCGTTCATTCCACTAGTAATTTTCTATAGTTGAAATCATTCAATAGAGTAGAAACTTAAAGCTTCCAAAATCGTAAAATCACCACATGTCTCGACTTATAAGGACTCCAAGATATCAATTCCTCTAACATTCCCCATTTAGTTTGATCAAACATGAACTATAAGTCAATGTATCCTCTAACACATTACCTTTCCCGGATGATATAACATGGTACTCAACCTGCATTATCTCATGTGTAACTCTCTTTGAAAAAACCCAATACTTCAATTCTCATGGTTGGTAAACACTTCAAATATAGCTCCCTCAAAGTCATTTGCTAATGCAATGGATGTATAATCGCAATAAATCTCAAATTATGGGTAGGATAATTTTGTTCATAAGGAATCAATCTTCTCGAAGTACTCATTGTTACCATACAATTCTGAAGCGATGAACATCTCAATCACTCTTTAAGGCATCACCATGAATAATAAATATATTAAATCCACTATAATGGTAAAACTCGACATATCTACTAGAAAATAGTAACACTAATCATATCCTCTAGATAACTGTAATACTAGTCAAATCCATTAAGCAATATCAATACTAAAAGTTGTCATCAACTCTCGTTTCATCAATTAACACTCGCAACAATTAAACTCGTTCACTCTTACCAATCCATCGAGATAGTGCATCTTTCTGTGTTATGTAGTTAACAGTGTAGCTACCTTAGAAATCCATCAATAAATCCTCAAACATGAAGACATTCTGCCCTGATTTTACAAACTGCTACCGCTCTCAAAGAATCAGACTAGGATTACTTATACAATTCAACGTATCCAACAATACTACTGAAGCAGGTGAGAATTCAAACTATACAACCACCATTCATGATGTCCATACCCGATATAAAAGCCATCTTTGAAATATACTCAACTGAAATTCTCAACAAATGATAATCACTTCAAATCAATCACTAAACAATTACTGATCTCTGATGTTTCTCAACATAGCACCCAACCACTCAAGATCACCCAAGGTTCTCCTCAAGAACAAGTACCACTCAAGGGAAATAAATTTAAAATCTCACAAGGAAAAGATATCTTTCAATTTAAATGCAAAATTTTTTTTTTCTACTAACTCCATAAACTAACTACCAGGCACAAGCTTGCAACAACAATTTACAAATTTCGTAATGCCTAAATAGCATGAAAGCTAACTACATATATATACCATGCTTAACTAAAACACACTAGCATATAAAATTCCACCACCACCATAACATCAAGATCTTGTGATGACAACATCACTAAACCGGCAAATAAAACACGCCCATGAATACGCACATCACAAGTATACGACACTTTATCGGTCATCTAACACTCCCCCTTAGGAAGACACATCTAACACATAAGGTAAAGACTCAGAAGACACATGCAATCAAGAAGCACAATGCACAAACACACAAGTATGCGAAGAGCCAGGGTCTATAAGTGTGTGTGCTCTCAAACTAGGCATAGGAATTATACCTCCAGTCACATTAGAAGAATCTGAAATCTGTTGTTGATTGATGGAAGAAACACGATCTTGCACCTTAACCTTTCCTAAAGCATCCCTCTTTTGGCCCCGAGATGACCCAGCTGCACTTCCCGATAACTGATTGTTAAATCTAAAGCAACTCTTCTGAAAGTGACCCAACTGACCACAACTCAAACATTTGCCTTGTTTTTTCCAACATTTTTCTTCTAAATGTCCCATCCTTTGACAGTAGTTACATACTCGTTTACTTCGAGTTCCTCTATTATGCGGCCCTTGAAAAGATGCCCTCGCTTGCGAAGGTGTTCCTTGATATTCTCTACTATCTCCACGCTGGGGTTGCAGTTTTACCTGTTCTCCTCGTTTTGTCACATCTGAGGTTTCAATCTTGGTTTTATGCTCCTCTATATCGTCAATGATTTTCATGACAGCTTCAAACATACCTTGGAACAGTGCTCGAACCTCTTCTCTAGCGTTACCCGACCCTGAAGGCCCTGACTGATTCCCTTCGGTGCCAACCATTTTCAATAAGTACCTGCATAAAACTCTCAACGTTACATACCCTATACACAACTACCCTCCTAGGTCATTTAGTCATTCTAGACCATCTACAACCTAGCTCTGATCATTCTAGACCATCTACAACCTAGCTCTGATACCAACTGTCACGCCCCGACCCGTGGTCCTACTTGGCCCCACGCCCGGGACACGCGAGGAAGACGTCGTAAAGCAACTCTAAGAAAAATTTTCGAAATATATTTTCATAAAAAGGTTCACACAGCCAACACGTTACCAAAACATGACTTTAAGTCACAAAACAAACTTTCTCAAATGAGTACTTAGCCACTTGGCTATAACAAACTTTACTTATTAAATTTACAAACACGAACACCTACTAAAAGAGATGATACAATTAACTGAGTCACGGTTACACTACCCTAAAGGTATTACATTTACATAATGTATCCTTTATACACATCACTTCCCAAAAGTCTTACCCAAGATCTCTTTACCAACGTCCTCCCTGTGCTGTGACCTATTCCCTGGACTCCTTCTTATCTAAAACGGTAAACAAATAAGGGGTGAGAATAAATCTCAGTAAGTTACTAAAATGCAACTACATTACATGCTAATATGATGATCATAAAGAAACAATATTAACAAATAAGCGTATAACACATAGCACATAACATGAGAGGCTCCCTATCGCCAACCGTCCCATACCGGTTGGAAATAACGACCAACTCATCATGCAACACATAAAGCGGAAATAAACAATCATACGTGGATACTGAGCCAAGGTTCTCAAACCAAACAATAGCCATCTGAGAGGCATCAACTGAGCAGCATCGAAGAGCTGAAACGGGTTCCGGAACCAAACAACAACAACAACAACGGGGGGAAAATGACACAAAGTCATAACCCAAAGTGCCCAACCTTTGGCCTAAGGAAGGGGGTTAAAAATGGGAAACCAATGATAGGAGCCTTATAATGTACTTGGCTCGGAGACCATTATAATCCCTATCACTGCCCAACACACACAAAAGTACCAGCTGGACTTTAGACACAACCGAAGCAAAGAAAACTTGCTTAAACAACAAACGGGGTATGATTCCAAAGTAGGGAACCACACAAGCTCATCTTAGAGAAGTAAACACGTTTTCATAATAGTATGCACCATATTGACATTAAGTCATCACACAATCCATCCAAACAATCACATTAATTCAAACTTGATCACAAAAGACCAACTCTACCATAATAAACCATTCAACACATTACAAAATGTTCAACAATGCTCACTTAATCAATTACTCACATTTCACAATACTTGTGTTCACAAAGGAACCAATTCTACCACTTTAGTGATCCACATCAACCATCTAAGTACTTTAGGACACTACCCAAAAACTAGACCAAGATTGACCTCTAAATCCCTTGGATTTGAAAACTCCAAACTTTTTCAGACAACTGGGCGGTCGCCCAAACTGGGCTGTGCGGCCGCCCAAATTGCTCTGTCTCAAGAAGAAAAACCTTCAGATAGATGTGCGGCCGCACGCCCACTTTTGGGCGGCCGCCCACATCACCTGGCAGACCAAAACTTACCAAAGTTCACTCCTTATATTTCACAACCCAAATTTCACTAATACTTGCAACTCTTAACATCTACAACTTACACAAAGGCATAAAACTTAGCATAAGAAAAATACTAACACCAACAATAACCATTTCATACTACTCCCTTTGTCCCGAAATTACAAGTATATATAAACATACCAAAACATTATTTCACAACCTACTAGACATATATAACATGTTTATATCCATTTTATTAGGTACAACAACATTACCATATTTTCCCAATACTACAACACCCATTTGTATTAACATTTCCCAAATGCAACAATTTATCACTACTCCCTCCGTTTCACAAGTATCATTATAATTTTTAATATACTAATATACCCACTTTAGGATACTTTCACTTCTTTCCCCGTCCCATAAATAATAGTATAATTTTATAATACATTTATTTAACATTTAACTAAAGATACTATTTTACCGTCCCACGAGTAGGAGTATAATATATAAAGCATATATAAGGTTGCATCCTCTCATACTCCCCTAAAACCAAAACTACTATACCCATATACCCATTTCCCACAAATAACAAGTATAATAAAAGTTATTACTACTCCCTCCGTCCCAAATTTACAAGTATATAAAAGTATACCCAAAACATTATTTTATAACATATAAAGCATATATAGTATACTTATGACCATTTTAACATTTAAAGGGGGATTAGTAACTTACCTATTTTCCGGAAAAGTTGTCAAGAAAAATAATATTGATCGGTAGATATGATCTATTCAACACCCTGAACATTTATATATTTTTAGATTTGGAAATGGAGTAGTAAATTAAAAGAAATAAAATGAGCAAGAATCAAACTCTACCTTAGCCAACAATGGAGTTCTTCAAGGAAAATGATTTGGGAAGTAAAATGGTGAGTGACTACGCAGGGGAGGGAGAGGTGATAAAGATGGGTTTTGTGCAAATTTCAATTTTATAGTTAAGCCCCTCCACTTCCACTTTAATGCCTAACCCCTCAACTACACTTTCACTAAGGCCCCTATACTTTCCATTAACACTTTAACTCCCCTAATAAACTTTACTACCAACATTTTAACTAACACAAATAATCAAATAAAATGTGCAAATTCATATAATATGATGCAACAAATAAAATGCACACAAAAAATAATAATTTAAAATTCTCAAAAATATAAAATAATTATAAAATAAATAAAACGGATTTTTGGGGTCGTTACATTGGGGGTGTAATGGAATAATTTAAACTTTAGGGAGATGATTGCAATTTTGAAAGAACTTTGTTACATTTTTCATTCATTTTCATTAGTTTTCTAATGGGCTAACAAATTTTACACCTAATTGATACAAAAAGACAAATTCAATAACTAAATTGACCGAAACATAAACTGGGTAACTAATTGAAACTTGAAGACAAACTCAGGTAACTAATTGACAATTTGCCCAATCCAAAATTAATGTAGTTTATAACCGAGCTTGGTAAATCGGGTGGGTTGAGTTGGTTGGTTCGGGATTAGGCGGGTTGGACGGGTCAACCCGTTATAACCCGGTTATTTTCACGGTAGGGCTACTAGAAAAAATGGCCTAATGCGTGGGCTGGGTCCAGTCCAAATTAGAATGTAGGGCTTTTTAGGGCTTCACTATATAGCGTTCTCCATTATTAGGCTTTCGTTCTTCTTTTCCAAATCCCGCTACCGGAAAATCTTAGTCGACGACATCTCCGACGACAGCTTTCCAAAATCGAAAATGGTAATCTCACACTTAAACACATAGCACGCACACACAGACATGAAATTGATGCAATTTTTTGAACTTTTTATGCGTGATTTATCTTTTAGATACATATTTGTTGTTGATACATCTTTTGTTGATTTTTGGGATTAAGCTATCTTTTAGATACAAATTGGAAATTGATGTACATTTTTTTGTTGATTTTTTTATTTAACATATATTTTAGATACACATTGCAATTGATTTTGTTGTTTTTGACACTTTGACTGAACTGTAGTGTAGAAGAGAGAGATTGTAGCTGTGGCATATGAAAAAACAATCTTTTAGTTTAAAGGTTCATTTTTGTCTATGCATGTTTAGCAAATTGAAATAACGGGCTGTCATTTAATGTATTTTTTGATTTATTCAGTAATAATGTTTGGATTATATTGATGTTAAGCTATTCATGTTAGCCGTCCCCAAATCAATTTTGGGATTAAGTCTTTGTTGTTGTCATTTTTTTTTAAAAAGTAAGTTTAACATTGAAGTATTTGAATTTTTGAAGATAATGAATTTATTTTTCTCTTAAATTTTCTTATTTTTGAAAAGGAATTTATTTGAGTATTTTTGTCTAGCTCTCACCTCAGTTTTAAAATACTCCCTCCGTCCCAGCATAAGTAGGGCTAGAGGAGTGGGCACAATAATTAAGAAAAAAGTAGTGAATGTGTGGTAGAAAATGAAAAGAGGGAATGAGTGAGGTAAATAGTAGTGTTGGTTGAATAAAATGAGTGGTGGAAAATGAAGAGAGAGAATGAAAGGGGTTAAATGGTGGGGTTGGTTGAATATAAATATATTAAAACATTTCCATTTTGGGCAGTCTCAATTGTTATGGGACGACCTAAAATGGAAAGAAGTCCTACTTGTGCTGTGACGGAGGGAGTATGTCATTTAAGCCCTTTGAAAGATATCTCAACTTCAAACTAACCAATTTTGTTAGTCATGTGCATGACACATGCTTTTTAACTGAGTTTTTAACGAATTCCGCTAAAAAGGCCCTATCTGGCGAGTATTTTTTACATCAAGGTCTGATCTGGCGAAAAATAAACATCAGTGTCCGTTTGGGAGGGTGGTATATCACTTTAGGGTCTAAATTGTCATTAACCCTTTACTTAATTACTTAATTGTACCTTGTTACAATATAAAGATTTTCACTGTTAAATGAGACATTTTCCTTTGGCATCAATCGTAATAGAATTTTCGGGGACAAAAATAGAAGTATAGTGATAAAGTGTTCCATTTAGTGCAATGTAATGTACTACAAAATAGAACATAAAATTATTTGTATAACATTATTTGTTCAAATATTTTATAAAATTTAAACAAAGAGAGGTGGTTATGTAAAAGTTGTAACTTTGATCCTTTTTTTGGAAAATAATAAAATATGATGTGTATTGTTGGTGTGGAATCTGGTGCAAAGATTTGAGTTTCTTTTTTTTTTTGTGCAAAAATTTGTGCAATTTTACACTAAATTTGGTGCAATACATTGGAGATGCCATAAGTATACTATCTGTTTCGTTAGGTGCAGTCTTAGGCCATCATCCATTGTGCTGCATCAAATTTGTGCAATTTTGCAGTTTGCACCAAATTTTACAAAAAAGTACAATAAATAACTTAAATGTTTAACCCCTTTACTACATCAAAAAAGAATATTCATAGTACACCTCATCTTTTGCTATTTTTATTATTTCACAAATTATACTCAAAGTTTCTTTAATTGACATAGTAACCCTTATTTCGTTTTATTAATATGATAAATTGTAAAACATAAGATATCTATTTATGTATATAAAAATTGAAGTGCATGGACCAGTTTTGAGTTTTTCCCTCCCAAACTTTACCCTAGACAAAAAAAAAAGGCCTACTACATTTTCAAGCTTTATTTACAAATGAGATAAATGTAGAATTTATGACACCACATCTTCCTCAAAAACTATAAAACCAAATGACTTATCTACCCCTAACTCTTACAATCACACTAATAGTGACTAAAGTTGAGAAAATGTATTTGATCAAAGTTAAGAGATTGGGGTAGATAGGTCATTTAGTTTTATAGTTTTTGAGGTAGATGTGGTGTCATAAATTTGGCATTTATTACATCTATAAATAAAGCTTGAGAAATTGTATTTGACCAATTTTTTGTCTAGGTGAAAGTTTTGGGAGGAGAAACTCAAGAAGTGCTCTATACACTTGATATATATATATATATATATATATATATATATATATATAGAGAGAGAGAGAGAGAGAGAGAGATACAATGAAAAGAGAAAGGACAACCTTGCGAATGAAAGTACAAAATTTGTGTCCAAAGGTCTTTTTTAGAAGATCTGTTGGATTATGTTTTTATTATTTTCAATCGATCTGTCAAACTTTTTTATCCGTGCATTTAATGCACGGGTGTATGACTAGTTTAAGTCTAAAGACTATTGAAATTCATTATTATTAGTATATTTACTTAATATAATAAGTATGTATATAAAAATTTAAACAATAGATGAATTTTAAATTTAACTTGAAAAGGTATAAGCAAGAAAATATGTAACTTGAACAAGGTACAAGCATATAAAACATGTTCGGTCATTAATTAACCTATAATTTAATTTATATAATTGCTAAAATATAAACCTTTAGGGGCTAAATTATACATATGAAAGTGTTCACCAAATTTGGTGTAAGAAATGGTGCACATTGAAAAGGTGAATAGTAATCTTTTGATGACATAGTGCAAAACTTGGTGCACATTGGAGATGTGCTTAGGCCATCTCCAATGTCCATCAATATTGCACGACATCACCAAATTCACCACCATCTATCTCTTCATTGTGCACCAAATCTTGCACCAAATTTGGTGCAATACTATTCATTTGCACTAAATTTGGTGCAATACTTTTCACTTGCACTAAATTTGGGGAAAAACTTTCATTTGTACATTTTGATCCCTCTAATTTTTAAAAATTACATATTTATAATTAAACAAGCAAGCTAAACTATATTTTAGTAATTTAATAATCGTGTTCTACTTGCTTGCACCTTGTTGCAATATAAATATTTTTTCTTTTAATTGAAACAATTTTTTTTGCACTAATAAATTAGATTTTTTTGGGACAAAATATAAATAAAATGTAACATTATTAGTGTGTATAATATACTCCCTCCGTCCCAGCTCACTTGAAACTTATTTCAATTTTGGTCTGTCCCAGCTCACTTGACACTTCCCAAAATAGCTTACTTTTTATAATTTTATTCAACACTACTATTTGCCCCACTCACTCTCCCTCTTCATTTTCTACCACACATTTTCTTTATTTTATTCATTTTTCTTAGTTATTATTCCCACCTTTTGGGTGTCAAGTGAGGTGGGACGGAGGGAGTACAATATAAACATAGAAATATTTATAGAACATTATCTATAAAATATAATCTTAGTGGGGTGAATATGTAAAAATCCTCACCTTTGAGCATTGTTTGTGAAATGAAGGAAATTGTAGAAGATGAGGTGTAAAAGGCAATATTTTCTTTTGGTGTAAAACTTGGTGCAAACATCGGAGTGGATTATTTTTTGGTGCCAAAGTTGTTGCATTTTTGCACCAAGTTTGGTGCATTTTCGCACCAAGTTAGTGCAATACATTGGAGATGCCCTTACTTTATGTCAATGATACTGCTTGTAAGATGTTTAGTTATACTATTGCTCAAGTATCGCTAATCTATCTGCCGTTATTTTCTGTTATTTAAATTTATATAGGCTGGTGTTCTGCCTGGAGAGAGAAAGGCATATTGTGCCTTGAATATTAAATTTTACTTTTTTCTTTTGTTATGCAGACCAAAAGAACCAAGAAGGCTGGTATTGTCGGGAAGTACGGTATGTGCTTAGGATGCTTTTTTTTTTTTTTGCCCACTGCCTCTGAGAAGGACAATGTTTTGAATTCGGTCAATCAGTAGCTATTTAGTACTCCATTTGTCCCAAAATGATCTTCTCATTTGACTATTCAAACTTTTTAAAGACATTGAACACTTGTTTCACTAGCTATGTTTTGTTTATGCGCTTCTAAGCCTAATTGTAGAAATGAGAAAAACATTTTGGGACAATGAAAATGGCAAATTGGAAGATCATTTTGGGACGGAGGGAGTGGACATGCAGCAGACATATCATCACAACTCAATATGTGGAGTAATCTAAATGCCCCTAGGCATGCTTGCTTCTTGAATTTGTTTTTAATTGTGCATGGGGGTGACATTTTAGGCACACGTTATGGAGCTAGTCTGCGTAAGCAGATCAAGAAGATGGAAGTAAGTCAGCACAGCAAATACTTCTGTGAATTTTGTGGGAAGGTACATGTCTTTTCCGTCTTTGCTAGTTTACTCTTGGCTTTACTCTATGCTCGTGTATTTTTTTGTTTTTAATCGAAGTTATACTATACAGTACGCCGTAAAAAGGAAGGCTGTTGGCATCTGGGGATGCAAGGATTGTGGCAAAGTTAAAGCCGGCGGTGCTTACACATTGAAGTAACGAATCCGATTCTCCTTTTTTTTTTTTTTTTTTTTTTAGTCCTGTTATAGTACTAATGCATCATGGCTCGTTTTTTGTTTTTTGACAGCACTGCTAGTGCCGTGACGGTTAGGAGTACCATCCGCAGGCTGAGGGAGCAGACAGAGAGTTAGATTGGCTTGGAAATTGAATGGATTAGCTCTATCTTATCATTAACTCTGAGTTGGAGATTTTGGTTTTAAGTTGAATACCAATTGTTCAATTTCTTTGGACTTGGGATCTTATTCAAGTTGTGAATTTTTGTGGTTTTCTATATATTGAGTTACTCAACTACTTGATTTTAAAAGTTGGTGTTATTGTTTAGTTGACACTTTTATCTACTTTGAATTATTTTGTTCTCAATTTCTCCATTGGAGAAAGTGAGGGTAGTAAAAACTAGTATAGTACTCGTTCCGTTCTACTTCTATTTTAAGGGTTTAAAAGCTTTTTGGGTTTAAAAATAAAGAAATGAATCATTTTATTATAAAATATTGATAGCGTGGTAGATTGTCGTGTGGTAGATTGTCGTGAGTATAGAAAGTGAATAAGAGAGAGAAAGTGAAAGTGAATAAGAGAGAGAAAGTGGTGTCCGCAATAGTTAGTAGATACTCTATTGAGTATAGAAAGTGAATAAGAGAGAGAAAGTGAAAGTGAATAAGAGAGAGAAAGTGGTGTCCGCAATAGTTAGTAGATACTCTATCTGTTTCAAAACACATGTCGTTTTAGATTTTTTCACACATTAAGAAATGCAATTAATACATATAAAAAATACTTATGTACCGCTAAAAAATCCAAGTACCTAGATAACTAAATGCTTAAACAAGAGATAGTTCGCAATCAATGATTGGGGGCATAATTGGAAAACAAGAGCAAAGATGTCTTGGAAATAGTAAAACGATAAATATTTTGAAACAAAATTTAACTCCTAAAACGTCATGTATTTTGAAACGGAGGGAGTTTTTTTTTTTTTTTTTTTATTTTAATTTTGATTCTTAAGTTGACACCCATTTAAGAAATTTTTTACTCTTAAAATAAGACGGAGGGAGTATAAACTTTCTACTTTTTAGATGTGAAGGGTTCACTTTTGTGAACTAACAAAAAGATGGGAGTATATGTTACGATGAAAAGATTAAGCTTCTAGGTGTCTTTCATCATACATCCCTCTCCCTTTCTCACCCCCTCAATTTTGGAATGGAGACTATCTTAAGGAGGAAACAAACGAAAATGATACATGAGACTTTATTTCCCAGGACAAATAAAAATGGTAAATAAAACTCTTTTACGGGACGGAGGGAGTATGAGAGTGGTAAGACCATGTACAATGGCTGTTGACTGGGGGGTGTGAATGCCATTCACACAAACTTCATGGTTTAATCCTTGCAATGGTTCGTTTAATTGGGTTTGTTTTAATTTGGTTGAATGGATTCACGGGTGTGAATGTCAGAATTTGTCTGCAAAGAAATCCACGTGGCGGCACAATATTGGGCAAGGCTGGCGCGTGTATTACACTCGCCATGGAAGGCGCGTGTAGGCGAAGGCTGACGCTTTTTTTTTTTTTTTTTTTTTTTTTCTTGTTGTGACACTTGGCGGAATTTGATTGGTTCATGGAATTTTCGAATTATTTTTTTTTATCTCAATTATTTGAGCTCAATTATTTCACAGAAAATAATTTATTTTTTTTATTTTTTTTTTTACACCAAAATTCCTAAAAAAAAAATCTCTTTAAATTGACGTAAAATTCATTGTATTTCGACACAAAAAAAAACCCATCTTTTTCTTGAAATGGAACCCAATAATAACTTTTTCAACACTAATCATAAAAATAAAAAATAAAAAATAAATTTTAAGTGGTGGGGTATAGGATGATGAGTGGGAAAAGTGTTGAATGTGTGATTAAACAAACCATTGTAGGGGTAAAAGTTGAATGAGTGTTGAATGGATTAGTTGGAAGAGAGAGAAGATGATGTGGAGTGATAAAATGAGTGTAAATGGGTTTTTTCGTTTAATCCATTGTAGACGGTCTAATAACACATTCTAAACTGAAGGAGCAGATTTCCTACTGATTAAAGATTCATGCCACAGCCCAGTTTTAACATGACCTTGAGAGAGAGAGAGAGAGAGAGAGAGAGAGAGAGAGAGAGAGAGAGAGAGAGAGAGAGCTCTAACTTTTACAACTTTGCATTCAGTACACAGGCCAGTGTACATGCACAAGGAGATAGATATTCAAAGTTCTTACTAGTAGTTATACACATACAAGGCTGGCAGGGATTAGGCTTCCCCTTTACCCCAGCACTTACCTACCTAACTTTACAAGAGGAAAATAAAAAGTGAACTTGTAAGACTGATTACTTCTCCCGTCCCCCCAACACAGAATTGAAGTTAAAAACACCAATCTGCTTGAAAAACTAAACATCTCTCAGCTATCAGAAACCACAGTTTCCGCAAACATTTGCCAAAGCAAATGTAACTAAAAAGCAGACGAAGAAGAAGAAAATCAAAAGGACTTCATACGGGCAAGTGGGCAAGATGCACGGGCAATGGAATGTCATCACTGTTACTCCTCCTGTGGTGGTGCATTTGTTTTTGCACCGCTTTCACAGCTGCTACTCTTGCTGCATTCCCTGCTTTGTTAGCTGCCCCTACTGCTCTGTTCACTCTTTCATCCACCTTCCCCACGTCATACGCTTTCTCTGCTGCTCGTCTTGCTTCCTGATACCACATACAAACATACTCATTACAAACTTTTTTTCAAGTTTCTTTCTTTCTCTTTTTTGAAAAAAAAAAAAGCTATTTTCAATTGATCAACAGAAGTAGAATGTCGCACACCAACTCATGATTACAACTCAAGTCTCCCTTGTAAGACATCTCTACACTTAATAGTCTAAATCATTGTTACTACTCCCTCCGTCCCGGAATAGATGTCCTACTTTCAATTTTAGTTTGTCCCTAAATAAATGTCACATTTCTAAAAATAGAATATAAAGTTTGGTGATCTTCCGAAACTAGTACCATTTTCGTAGACACAAATATTGCAATGACATGGGAAGTGCTAGGAGCCGTTTTGTAAACAAAAAAAAAATCTACGCATATGAAATCGAGGAAACATAACAAAAAAACTTAAAAAATATTTGACTAGTCAGCTGACATGTGTTCTGGGACGGAGGGAGTATCATAGAGTTGAAGAATCTCTATTAAAACCCTAGATGCCGTTTCTCATAAAAAATTAGCAATTTTTAATAGATCATCAAAATATAAGTATGGTAACCAAGTAAATATAAATTCCACATGAGAAGACCCTCAAAATGCCCGCACAAGATTCAGTAGAATCAGTTACGCAGCCATGATCCTGTTATCTACCCTCCAGGCCTCCACTGGGGACTGAAATTATCATGAAACAGTTCTTCTTTTGTGGATAGTAAACATGTTCTTATTTTATCATAGTGATATTGTTCCAAATAGAATGGAGGCGAATACATCTTGTAATCAAATTACAAATGCATTGCTTGCACTCTGACTATAAGCCAATGAAAAAGCAGAAAGATCGACATGTCAAAATTTAGGGAAAGTCAGAATCAAGATGGTAGGATTACCTGAACTGCATTAAGCACTTTCGAATGGTAAACAGCTACAGGAGATACAGGGAAAGTGTTGCTCTGTGTGCTTGGAACATCAAGAATCCCATTTTGCCAGTGCCCAGACTGGGTTTCCCCGTTTCTGAACGAGTACATTCCAAGACCTTGCCTTCTCCCCTCATGCCAGGCTCCTTCATACCTATGCCCATTTCCGAAGCTATATACACCAAAGCCATGCATCTTGTCTGCAAAATATTCTCCAGAATATGTATCTCCGTTCCTAAAATATGAAGAAAAGAGTTAAAATTCAGCAACAAAAGACCATTGCTTTCACATCAGGCAGTTATTTACTTCATCACTATTTATAGATAATTGGTTCTGAGGTTAGCATTTCTAAATGATAACTGTACATGAAATAGGAGCATTCCTTCCAAAGTACTGTTCAGACCAGTAACCATCTAATAAAAACAGAACATAAACAAAAACAAGTGGAACATATCCTGCGTGATACAATCATATACACAACGCATATCAATCGAATACCAACTCTATGGACTATGAACCTGTACCCGATAATCATACATAGTAAATTACTGTGTCAGATTCAAAATTTACTTCAACTATCACAAACAACTAAAACTATTTATTCAAACACAAGCAAAGCATTCATTACAACAAACTTCTAATCACACTTATCCAAAAACATATAATGCAGCAATACATCAAAACAGCAAATAAAGGAAGTCTCCAGAAATACCAAATCAAACAAACTATCATAGCTTTTAAGTAGAGATAAAAATGAGAATGTTAAAGGATTACCTAAAATGATAATGTCCAAGCCCATGCTTAACGCCCCACTTGAACTCCCCAACATAACGGCTACCATCCTCGCAAGTATGAACACCACATCCATGACTCTGCCCATTCGACCATTCTCCAGCATAAACATCCCCTGTATAAAACCTATACACCCCAAACCCATGTCTTAAACCTTGCCTATATTGCCCCCGATACCGGCTTCCCCTAGCCCAAGTCTCGACCCCATACCCATCATACTTCCCATCAACCCAATCTCCCTCATACCTTCCACTCATGTAATAGTAATAAACCCCAGAACCTGAACATTTACCCTTATGAAATTCACCTTCATAAACATCACCATTACCATAAGCTTGTACCCAGCACCCAGAATTCACCCTCTTTTCGACTTTTGGCCTTGACCCAATTGACCAAAACACCGGCAATGGCGGTCTGGAGACTTGGGATGAGCAGGAGAGCTTAATTGGGAAAGACCGAGCGAAGAACAGCCTAATTGAAGGTAATCTAGGGAGGGCAAGATTGAGGGAAAACAATAAAGCAGCTGAAAATGCAAAAGCCGAAAGGAAATCAATGATGAATGAATGGCTAGGATGGGAAACGAGAAAATAGAAAAAGGGGAGAGATAATAGGAGGATAAACCGAAGGTGAGCACGTAGGCGGCGAAGGCGGTGGAGGAACTTAAACGCCGCCGCGGTGGCAGTGGCAGCCGAAGATTTCTTCGTCGATTTCGTCGGATTAACACCGCCGCCGCGATGTGGGGCGTGATAGTAATGAGGGTATTGGTGGAGAGAATTCGATAGAGTCGGAGATTTCGATAGAGAATTTGAAGAATTGTTGTTGCTGATGGTCAAAGTCTGGGTCAACGTGAGAGGCCTCTTGTGAGGGGTGGTTTTGGGCGTCGATGCAACCGGAGTAGAGGCGGCGGAGTCATCCTGCGACGACAAGGGTATGAAAATCTGAAAGTTGCTGCTCCCCGCCGCTGCTGTAGATGTTGTTGTTCCGGCAGCGGTTGGTGGTTGTGGCGGCGGTGATAAATCGGAAGGGGAAGGGAGGTGGAAGAAGAGAGGGGGAGTGGGATTGAAATCGGAAGAGACACCAGTGCTATCTTTTCCGATCTGAACTTCCGATTTCTTCTGATGCATTACAACATCATCTCTGTAATAACCCTAAAAAAAGATTTCCAATTTTCGATGACCCAATTCAAAAATTGGTCGTCAAGTAATCTTCTTCCCAATTGGGGTTTGTTTGTTTGTTTTTTCAATTTAGGAATTCCAAATTGATTAGGGTGGTTGGGGGGGGGGGGGGGGGGTTTGTTTGTGAATCAAGAAATGGGGATTGTAGGATTGAGAGTGAATTTCTCTCTATATTTATGTATAAATTGTATGTATAGGTTGAGAGAGAGAATGAAGAAGAGAGCGAAGTCTGCGTAAAAATTTGAAACCAGGAAGAGGGTGACCGGCCGCAAGTAAGCATGCCGCCTCCTCTTTTCTTTATATCTTCCTTTTACTATTACTTCAGTTCCGGATTGAGGTTATTAGTTTATTTTGCACATAAAATTTAAAAATAATTAAATATTGTCAATAAGAAAATAGGAGAATGAAAATAGGTAGAAAATTTTGTTGTGCGAATGAAAAATAGGTCTCATTATCTATTTTAAATAATAAAGCAAGAACATTATTAGTTTGGAACAAATAAAAAACTTTAGGATGTGGACTCTTGTGAGACCGTTTCAAGGCGTGAGACAGCTCACAGCCGAGCCAGCCAAGCTGAGCAAAGCCAATTTTTTATTTTTTATTTTTTTGCCTTCCAACTTTTATTTCCTCTGTCATTTTTTGCTTGCCAGCAAAAGTAACACTTCTTATAAAAAAAATGTAACACTTTTTTCTCAAATGCAACATTTTTTTCTTCAAAAATTTACCACAATTTTGCTTAAATAAATTAAAGATAACATAAGATTGACAACTAAACTAATGTTACATTTTATAATAAATGAATGTAACTTTTTTTTTCTCAATTGTAACACTTTTCTAGAGTTTTACATTCAATTGAAATGCAAAACCGATTATATACATGATTTTTTACTTTTTTTTTTAAAAAAAAAAAATGTAACATTTAACGTATAAACTGTTGCATTCATCTATATAGCATATTACAATCATATATGCACTGTGTTACATTCAATTATTACTTTTATAACCAAAAAAACTATTTATATTATTTTGCGAAAATGCTGTTACATCTTACAATAAAGTGTTACTTTTTTAAGACCAAACTGTTACTTTCTTCATAAGAACGTTTTACATCTCAGGAGACGAGCAGCCCAGTTTTTTGTGTGTTAAAAAATATTTTTGTTTTTTTTTTAAAAAAAAAAATCAAACTATATCATGACCTATCTAGTTTTATTCGTTTCGAGACGAACACACCGGTAATTTTAGATATTTTTTCGACTTCAAAATCACAAGATATTGCATTTTAAAATTATGAGAGGTTTTTTTAAATGTGTGCCACGTGTCGCGCGTTAGGAGGACAAATGACAAGCTTGGGAGGGTTATGGGTTTGACCCATGGAGGATCCGTCTCACCATGTGAGACGGTCTCACACGAGTGTTTGTCAAACTTTAGTATAAACTTTAGTATGAGACATAGAGAGTACTAAAATACAATTAATTTGCATTTTGCTAAGAAAAACAATACTAATAAAATTGCATTTGTCTTCGTTATTGCACCTATTAATTTCTGAAATTTTAAAGCTGCCCATTTAATATATTTATTTAAAATTTGTGGCATTCATTTTCTTAAATACTGAATTGATACAAACAATAAGCTTTAGCTCACACGGTATAAAAAATCTATATATATATATATATATATATATATATATATATATTAAAGTTGGCCAAAAGAGCTATGGTATTGACATGTGGACAAACAATGGAGAAAACTTGCATTTGGAGAAGCCACATCAACAACATACTAATAAATAAGTGACTTTTCATTTTCTTTTCATTAGCTAATACTATTAGCTAATAATAATAGTTACTAAAAAGGGTAACTATAATAGTTAACTATTATAGTAACTATTACTATTATTAGTAATAGTTAACTATAATAGTTAACTATTACACTTATTAGTAATAGTTACTATTATAGTTAACTATATTAGTTAACTATTACTATTAATAGCATTAGTTAACAATATTAGTTACAATACAAGTTAAATATTACTATTAATAGTATTAGTTAACTATAATAGTTACTATTATAGTTAACTATATTAGTTAACTATTACTATTAATAGTATTAGTTAACAATATTAGTTACAATACAAGTTAAATATTACTATTAATAGTATTAGTTAACTATAATAATTACTATATTAGTTAACTATTACTATTAATAGTATTAGTTAAATATAATAGTTACTATATAGTTAATTATTAATATTAATAGTATTAGTTAACCATAATATTTACTTTATGAGTTATTTTTTTACTATTAATAGTATTGGTTAACTATATACATACATTAACTATTACTATTATTAGTGTTAGTTAATTATAATAGTTATTATATAAGTTAGATTATTAATTTTTAATATTAATTAATCATAATAGTTACTATATCAATTAACTATTACTATTAATAATATTATTTTATTATAATAATTATATTAATAATTAATATTATATAGACTAATCATTGCTATTAATATATATATATTAACTATTACTATCAATGGTATTAATTAATTATAATAGTTATTATAATAATAGTAATCATATAGATTAATTTTTATTATTAATAGTATTAGTTAAAATGATGATTACTATATTAGTTAACTATAGTTAAAATATTTTTTAAGACATAGTATTGGTTTCCCGTGCAGAGCACGGGTTACCCGCTAGTTTTCTTCTAAAAAAGGTCAATGATTCAGTTCTCATATTTCAACCGTAAAAAAAAAATGTACTCCCTCTGTCCCTAAATGAGTGTCCATTTTCAAAAAATCTTTGTCCCTAAATGAGTGTCTTTTTTTAACATAACTTTCTCCCTAAACGTTTTTTTTCGAAAAAAATTTCACCGGTTTCTTAATACGGGCAAAACTAAGGGTTTGGAAAGGAGATAACAAGATTATATATGAATCGTTGTTACCAAATTGTTTAAAAAGTTGAGATTTTCAGTGTCCCTTAAAATGAAATTTGGACACTCATTTAGGGACAGAGGTAGTATTAGATTGACACACAAATGTGACACACATAATTTGAGCTATATATTTATTTATGATGTATAATTTCGGTTCTTCTTCACTGATTATTGATGTTTTAGACTGATTATTGATTTTCTCTCTCCTATGTCGATTTGTGAATTTCTAGGGTTAAAAATTCATTAATGTTCAATTCGGTTGTTTAGTTTTGAGCTATATATTTATTTATGATGTTTAACAGTCTGTCTCAAGACTTAATTTTTCATTTTGTTGTTAGAGACCAAAAGTAGTAAGATTTTGAGTTTGTTTTTATGAACATGGGGTTCCTGGGTTTGTAGTAAGATTTTGTAGCATGCGGGGCGGGGCGGGGCGGTAGCGGGTTTGCCGGTTGACGGGGCGGGTTCGGTACAAGGGGGCTTGGTTGAGGGGCGGGTTTGGTTTTGAGCAAACCCGCTTCGTATCCGCCCCGTTGCCATCCCTATCTAAGATACTTGTAGTTTTAAATATTTCCAAGTAGTAATATTTTAAACGATAGTTATCATGTACTCCTTCTGTCCCATTTGCAGTTTCACCAATTACTCAAATGGATGTCCCGTTTATTGCTTCACCTTTCCTAAAATGGACATTTTATATTCATTTTTTAATTGGACTGGCCCACTTAATACTCCCACTAATTACACCTCCTTTAATTAAACAAACCTAACCCAAAACTAACTAAACCCAACCTAAAATAATTTACCCAACCCAACCCAAACTAAAACTAATTTACCCAACCCAACACAACCCAACCTAAAACTAATTTACCCAACCCAGCAAATATCACGACCCAAACCCTACCTCCCTCCACATTTCCTCAATCGCGTCTGTTCTTAACGAGGGAAAAACCCTAGGCCCTCTCTATCTCTCTCGATCGATCTCGATCTCTTTGCCGATAAACAATCGGTGTCAAATCTTAGGTTTTCTCTCCTCACACATCGCCTTTCTTCATGGATTCAAAGGTTTCCAAGCAATCTGAAGATGAATCCACCATGGTGACTTCAGATTCTTCAACTGTTGCCGGCGATTCATTCAAAAGTCAGTTCGTTTTCGTCTATTGATGGCGAATCAGATCCTGTGGATAATTTTTGCTTTATATGTTCTTTTTATCAATGTCGAAATATATTTGGGGATTTGGTGAGTCCAACCCTTCCGATATCTGTCTTTAATGAGCCAGGCTGGTCTCTGTGCTAAGAAATTGATGCAATTGGAGTCCGATGTGGTCTACTTCCAGTGAGCTTTGAGCGAAAGGTAGAAGAACACAAAACTAACTTGTTGCTGGTGGGTTTGCACACTCCGGCTGTACAACGTTGGCTCAAGGAACATGCTTATGTATTATTTCTCTATCTTTGACTACATTGATGGGAGTTGGATGAAATTTATGTGTGAAATGATGAGATTGTCTTGTTCACCTAATTAACTGATAAGAATTCTTGTTGCCTTGGTTTGACCCTATTGTGTGCTGAGATTAGTATTGTGTGCTTATGTGAGGTTTGAATTTGCTGATAAGAACTGTTGTTGCCTTTGTATGGCCCTATTGTGTGCTGAGATTGATATTGTGTGGTTATGTGAAGTTTGAATTGGTGAGATACATTTGATGAACTTGTGTGCACTATCATTCTATGATGATTCAAGTCTGAGAGTGAAATTACTCTAGTTATGAACATTGGATGAGATTAGTAATTACAAAGAATGTTCTTTACAAAAGTGGGCCTTCAAAAACTACTATGTGATGAACATTTTCTGAGAGTAGGAATTACAAAAGAATGTCTTTACAAAAGTGGCCCTCCCAAAAACTACTCTATAATGAATCTTTTCTGAGAGTAGAAGTTTTGCTACAAACCATGACCCAAAGACATGTGCACAAGTTCCATTTCATGCATCATGCCTTCAAAATTTGCTCCATGACCAGCTTGTTGTAAATACCTAATGCAACACATGACTAATTATTTGATCACTATCAAGTTGGTTGGAAGTTGTCCATTTCTTGCCAATGCATCTTTTCTCAAATGCTCTAAGCTGTAGTTGTTCGTACCCCTCACAGTCATTATTTGTCTTAGAGTTGATTGCAATGAGATGAACAACTTGTTGAGTGTGTAATCTGTTAACCTTTCAAATGATTCTTGCACTCCATTGACCAACTGATCCACTGTCTCCGCTTGAATGCTTCTTCTCACTGCATCTAATGAGTTGAACCAACCCAAGTCATTGATGTTTGTGTCTGGTGAATTTGCTGGCTGAAATTGCAATTGTATGTTATACCCATCCTCACTTGCTGCTGCTCTAAAATCTACATCATTGTTGTTGATATGAGGTGGTGCATCATCCCACTAGATGTTGATGTCTTTACTTGAAGTCGAAGGCCATTTTGCTTTGATTGCAGGAAGAACCTGCAATAAAATAAAAAAATATTTGTTTATGATGTTTTGAAAAAATAAGAAACCTTTAAAATGTGTAGAAATCTTACTTGGGTTAGGAGCATATGCTTAGTCACTTCCTTATTGACTGAATCCATTGCAACTGTTACGGGTGTTCTTTTTGGTCTATTTTTGTTGTTTCTCTTTGCTGATTCTTTTTTTGTAAATGGCCACATGCCAATTTTACCATCAAAAATGCAATTTCCTTGACTATCATAAAGTGGCCTTGTAACAGCACAAAAAAACATCACTTTTGTGATGAATTTTTTGCTTTGACATGTCCTATGTGGCTCTTCTTTTCCTTCACAGATGTAATACTTCTCTGCTGTTTTGGTTATGTAGAACCATTTTTCATTTAAGTGTATTACATGATTCATGCTTTTGAAAAGTACTTTATCATTTTCTGCATCAAATGATAATGATTAAAGGCAAAATTTGAGCCTTGCTAAACAATTTGCATAAGTTAATCCTGGTTTGATTGCATTAGTGTGAGCCCTGATCATACTTTTTTTTTCCATCTCCCAAGTGTAGATTTACTAATTCCAATGCTTGACTAAGATTTCTAATTGTTCCTCTTTTATGAAATTGAATTGCTTTCATTTTCTCTTCATCTAATTTCACTCTTTTAGTTCTTAACACCCCTACTTTCTTTGACCTTAAATTGACAGGTTTACCTTGCCTCCTTTGATCCTTCACCGTCCTCCAATGTTTGAAGACAGTCCTCCTCGCCGCTCCAAATTTTGTCGCAGCCACAACAATGAATCCTCTAGGAAGCTTCCCCTCCCCCAACCAAAGCTTCTATCAAGAATTGACCCAGCAAGTTCATTTGTTCTTGGGTTAAATTTGGTTTGGCTCTCAAATTGCAATCTGGTTGTGTGGGTGTAGGTGCAGCCATGGTGTTTTTGGTTTTTTTGTGAACTCTGGTATTAGGAAAGTTGTGGTTGTATTTATAGAATGAGTGATTTTTGTATTATGATTTGTAAAGAATTAGTAGGATCTAGCTGTTCCCTCAAAAAAATTGGAGGGAATTTGTATTTCAAATTTTCACTGAGATTTAGATCCCAGTGATTAACTTTGTGATTTGTAAAAAGATCTTGTGGTTGTAAAAATATCAAGTTAATGAATAGTGATATGCTGTTTTGGGGAGAATCATTACTGTTGGTCCCTAAAGAGGCAACAAGGGAGTGAAAATCGCTAGAGGGGGGGGGTGAATAGCGTTTTAAAATTCTTTTCAAACCCTTTTTGCAAATCAATGGTAGATGCGCACAACTCTTATTTTGGCTAAGTATAGCGCGCAGCAAGAGTGTGAAATGCACAGCGGAAATTTAAAGCAGCTCTGCGCAGGGTAAACTGCGCAGAGATAAAAACGCACGCGCTAAGTATGAGGCTAAAGAGTGGCGCAAAATGGGATTCTAAGGCAAATGAGCAATAACAATTATAACATTAAAGAGTAGCAATCTGAAAGATCAAACGAAGCAGTTCATAAAGAGTTAAGCAGGGAATATGAAATGAGTAATGAACACGCTATTTGGAGAGGTTCGATCGATAAAAGATCTACATCCTCTACCAAGATGGTTAGTCTTGGATTTCTAAAGGAGATCTTATTATATGAGAGAGTATTACAAACTACAACATTTGAGCTCAATACTAACTCAAGATCTATTATCTATGAAGAACAAATCCTAGACTAAACCGGTGTATCTCAAGAAGTTAGATCAAAAAGATCAAAGCCTCAAGAGGTGTGTGTGTGACAGAAATTCTGGGCTCTATGAATATGAAAGATGAAGAGCACCAAAAATTCTGGTGATATAGGCTTTGTGATATGAGCATGAGTTTTGAGGGTAGAAGATCTTGAAGGCTGTTCTAAAGAATCTGGAAATACTAAGCAGCAGTCTTCAAATCCTCATGGTTTCTTAATGAAGCATGAAACTCGAGCTCTGAAGCATAATGGCCAACAAGAGGAGCTTGATCGAAGAAGATGATCAAGGGCCGATGAAAAGGGCTAAATCACAAGGCAGCTTCAAAGGCAGCTTGGAAATGAAGATGAGCAGGCTATTTATAGCTGAGAGCTTGAATATAGCCGTTGGAGCTCAAAGCAAGGACAATGAGTTGGCACAACATGATTGGTGCGCAGGTGTCCTATATAGCCGTTGGGGCTCTGATCAAAGATGATGACCTGGCACAATATGATTGGTGCGCAGGTGATTTAGAGCCGTTGGAGACTGAGCATGAAGACCAAATTCAAAAGCTTCTTCTAGAAGGTTGACAGCTGTCTTCACTTGAGATATTATGTTTGAGCGCATCTCCACCGTTGGCTATGCTGAGTGTGCAGGATTTGTCGTTTGTGCACACCTCAGTTTTTTAATAAGCGTGCATCTTCTAAGCGTTTTCCAAACTTTCTAGAATGTGAGATCAGGAGATGAGGAACTTGACCAAGGTTGAGTCCGCGCACAAAAGGCATGCGCATTGCCGGCACGCATGGATTCAGCGCATGAGCAGCATGCGCACCATGCTTGGTCACAAAAAGATCTCTTTGGAGTTTAGGAAATAAGATCTTAAAAACTGAGCAGGGTCAAGGGCTGTGCAAGATATCTATGCGCAGTGGCGACCTGCGCAGAGAACATCCTGCGCAGTGAAACGAATCCTGCTTAGGAAATCTTCGATCTTAAAGCTTCAAGTCCTATAATCTAAGCCTATACTATAACAAGGACTTAGCTAAAAATTGAAGTTATAAACTTCTTTACATGAGGTCCTAAAGTCCATAAAAATACTCATAGGTTATGGTATCAATCAATTCTAACAAATGTAGGAGGGATAAGTGATAAGCATACCCAACAATCTCCCCCTAAATGATTGATGCCATTACCTACTATGGCAAAGGCAATTCATTGTACTTGATAATAACATGTCCATAAAAATGTGAATGGTAAATCATGCCTCAAGTCAATGCACACACTAGCCAGTGCTATAGATTTCTAATCTATCCAAAAGATTAAAAACTTTACAAGATGGGAAAGATAGAAATGTCATTCAGAGCATACAAATAATGTGAAATGAAGTTTTAAGTATGCGTTTAAACTGAATGTTTAAACATCATGCGTAGAAGACATGAGCAGTTAAGATTATGCGCATGAGTTTAAGTAATAATGCATTCAATGTTCCACAAACGAATGATTTGAATTGAACAAGGTTTTTGTGAAAGCTTTATGATGCATTCTTCTCATTAAAACTTTGAAGGATTGACTGTTACAGATTACAAGTTTTAATCGAGGAAAAAAAGAGAGGTGCGCACAAAAACAAAAGCGCACGAAATGAAAGCGCATAAAACATACTGCGCAAACGAGAATTAAAAAGTCACAAGAAAAAACAAATTACTTACAAAGGAAATCTAATCTATGTTGATCCGTTGCAGGGCTTCGCGCATCTCATTCTGAAGACCGTTGAATTTGTTCATGAGTTCCGCCTTTAAATTTTGAAATTTGTCCTGGAACTCCACAGCTTTTCCAACATAAATGTTCATTCCTCTGCGCATATCAGCGTTGTCATCCACTAGCTCTCTGAACCTTGCTCTGCTGTCCGACAGGATGGCAGTTTGCGTAGCTTCTAATCTTGAGTCAGTATGGAGGCGCTGAGTGTTGACGCTTGCCTGAATGTCTAACATTGCGTAGTCCAATTTGTCGTTGAACGCCACGGAAAAATCTGTCATGGACTTAGCAATGCATCGACGCACTTCTTCAATATTATGCGCAGAGCCTCCTTGTTCAATCTTCTCTATCTGAGCCACCATCTGCGCTTGAAGGTCATCAAATCCTCTATGTAACCCATCTGCAAGGGTTTTCTTGAGCTTTTTCAGAATGTCCCTGAGTCCACCATCAAGCGCTCCAAAAGTGCACACATTTTTGAGTTGTGCGCTGACATTTTCAAGCTGAGCACTGATGGATTTCAGGGAGTCCAGGATAAGATGTTCCAAAGTGATAGGAATTTTTTCTTGCGCAGGCTCAGATGGACTTGCCTTTGCTTTAGCACTCTCCGTGCTTTCTTTTGCCTTTGCTTCTTCTTTAGCAGCTTTCTCCCCCTTAATGGTATCAATCTCCAAACGCTGCATATCAAGACGATATAATAAAGCAGTTTGAGCAGTAAGGAGTTGATTAAGCTGCAGCTGCGTAGCGACTTGATTCGCTTGAACAGAATGCAAGCTCTGCACGATCTGGCGCAGCTCAGCTGAAGAGGTAGGAGTCTCAGGGGCTGAAGATGGAGAATGAACTGGAGAAGAATCACTGCTGTCGGTGGCTGTGGAATTAGTGCGGCGCCTCTTCAATCCTTTGGCGCTGCTGCGCACTTTTTGCTTGAGACGAGAAGAGGTATGTGCGATATCAGCACTGGGGATGGCTTCTTGAGAGGCTTTGTGCATTTGCTCCCCCTCACAGCATCATCATCTGAATCACCACGGAAAGCAGCCTTGCGCTTCATAGTGGTTGGCTTTGAGTGAGCAGGCGCTGGAATGCTGGTAGGATCTGCCTCTTTGATAGAAATCCCTTTGGTGGATTGAACCATAGGAATATCCTTGAGCTTTTTGCTCCTGAGCGGAGCAATGCCCTTCCCCTTGCGATTGTACGCTTCTTCTGCGGTCTCTTGCGCAGCATCCGATGAAGATCTTTTTGCACTCTTCTTGGATTTGACCACAGGAATTGGGCCTATCCAGGGTTCCTTGTTGGGAGCGGCATCAGACAGCCAGATTTCATAGTAATCGGCGTTGCCTATCTCACTGCGCAAATTCTGAAGGTGTACTCTAGAATAGTACTTTGCGTCGCATGACTGCTTCTTGATTGACTTTTCTTCAACATAGGTGGCCAATTCACCATAAGTCAATAGGAGTTTGGTTAGCAGTCGGCAGTGAGTTCGGTACTTGGTCTTCCCTGCGTTCAGCTTCTTCTCATAGCTTGTCATCCCCTTCACAATCTCATTGAATATTATCTGCGGCCAGTCTAGTTGATCTTCGTTGAAGATGGCTGCGCAGTATTCCCACTGCTTAGAGATGAAATGTCCATTATTTCCATTTTTTCAGTTGAGGGAATCTCCAATTAGGGTGCACAGGTGATACATCACCTCACCAAATTCCTTTCGGTTATACATTGGCCACTTCTTGTTAAGAGAGGGGATGCCAATGAGCTTCTTTGCAAGTGCATTTTGATGAGCCTCATCATAGTTGACGGAAGAACTATCAACATTGAAGTTTAGGAGGCTGCGAATGTGATTGGGGTGAACCATTATATCACAGCGCTGAACGGTGGCCATGATCATTTCAGTTGTCTTGCCTTCAAGTTGTGCAGGAACAACTCTTGCTGTCTTGAAGAATTCATCTAACAGCGCAGGCACTATGAAGGATTGCTCAAGAGCGAATAAAGGAAGAATGCCGGAGGTGCTGAGAAGGTGAAGCAGATGACGACCAATCGCATCTAATGAGAGGTCTGCCTGAATAAGTTCCCAACCCAGAATGAAATAAACATGTCCCTGCGTAAAACAATAGATAGAATTAGACAACCTATTGCTTATGGAGCTGTGCGCATATGCAAGTAATGCAGATATACCTTGGCACAAGTTCCATGATAAACAAAATTATGCGCAGAAAATAGAGGGTGCGCAAAAAAAAAAAATAAGAATGCATACGCAGAGGGATCATGCGCACAGAAAATAAATACAGGTAAAGACGTGTACGCAGAGAAGTAGATACACCTATATGCGCAGAAAGCTATGCGCAGGAAACTGTGCGCAGAGCACAAAGATGGGGGATGAAAAATAGACTAAATAAAATAATAAAAAATATTTAAGAACATGAACACCCAAGAACACTGAAAAATAAAAGTTGACAAAGTTCAACAAAAAGTACATCGAAATGACGGCGAGAACAGGACGAAGTCAACCATGTAAAAAGTATGGTCAACGACGTTAAAACAAACCCAGAAATTCAGAAAAACGGTTCGACTGCTAAGGAAGTTACGAGGCTCAGAAATTGACGAAAAACATACGTAACGACCATAGATCATGAAATAAACTACATGAAGGAATAGATCAGGCAAATACGAACACAACACAACGATCGATTTCAAAAAAGATCAGTAAATAAGGGAGAAATCGAAAAAGAGAGTCTTGAGACTTCCAAGAACAACAATGGCGAGAGAAAAAAAAGGTTATAGTGAAACATACCATGTCTTTGACGGTGGGATGCCTAGATTGTCGTTCTACTTCTTCTTCGTGAGAGTTTCCAGAGTGCGAAGAAGAGTCAAAGATGATAATTTCTGGTTGAGTTTTGGTTTTCTTGGGAGCCATTGAAATGGTTTAGAAAGAAGGAAGGTTGAGGTTGAAGAAAAGAACAGGAAATGAGAGAAGAGGGTTTAGAACAGAAGTTAGAAAGGGAGTGATAAAGTTTAGAGGGAAGAGAGAGAAGTAGAGAGAGAAGCGGTTTAAGTAGGGAAGGAGAAGTTAGGCGCACGATAGCTACGAAATGTTTGAGAAAATGTGTAGTTGAGCAGGATAACAATACCACGTGTCACAAAAGGGAACGCGCGTGCGCAGGCCTATGTGCGCGTGTGCGTGAAGTTCTAAGCCGGTCACTGTCAAGTCGACTTCCTCATAAATGGTGAGTCAGTGAAAGGACGGGCGCACGTTAGCAGGGTGACGTGGCCTAATGGGGAATGCGCGTGCGCAGTCTTTGCGCGCGCGTGTGTCAGCGAAAAGAGGCTGACGGCGGTCGCATCACCTTCATCATTAAATGGTGAGCAGGCATACGAAAGCAGGCGCTGTCACCATCGCAGTTTGCATTGATGACACTGGGATATGCACAAGGGTAAAAAGGTAATTTCCCAAGAAAATTTGAAAAAATAAAAGCGCGGGAAAAATTGAATTACACAAGTACCCTTGTGACTCAGCGTTGACTCTTCAGTCAAGGACCTATGTGCAAAATCTAATGAATAGAACACTTACCTGCGGTCCACGATGAATTGCGCATGGATAGTTATGCGCACCGCATTTATAGCGCAGAGATTCTGTAAATCTCAGAACTGTTGTTTCATGCGGTCCATGATGATTTGCGCGTGGATAGTCATGCGCAACACAATGATAGCGCAGAGATTCCATAAATCTAAGAACTGTTGTTTCATGCGCAGACAGTTGTTTGCGCAGGTGTTGCACAGGGCGCATGAAACTTAACCCATTTTTCTTTTCAAGAGATCGCTTGTTAATTCTTGAAGAGATGATATTAGATGTTTATGAGCTTGATAATAGTGCTTGGCAGGATTGAAAAATGCTATGGTTGACATATTATCGCAGAGAGTTGGATAATTCTCTTCATGAATCCCATTGTCCACAGGTTGCTTCATCCATAGAGTTTGGCAGCAGCAGCTTTCACCAGCAATATATTCTGCTTCAGTAGTGGAGATGGACACAGCAGCTTGTCTTCTTGCTTGCCCATGCTAAGTCGATTTCCAAGGAAATGACCAGTTCCACTTGTGCTCTTCCTGTCAATTGTGCACGCTGCGTAGTCCGTATCTGAATAACCTACAAGTTTAAAGTTCGAATCTTTGGTGTACCAAAGTCTAAGGTTAAACAGAGCTAAAAGTATATCTAATACTTTTCAGCAGTTATGTGTGCTTCAAAAGAATTAGAGAGATAGTGCGCACATATCCAGTCAACATAATATCTTGGCCAGCTAGCAGAAGATAAAGAAGAGTTAGTCATATCTAGATATAGTCTGATCAACTTTACCTTTTAAGTCTGTTAAATTCGTTGCTTGTGGCCATTTGAGTGTCGTATGTTTTAGCATTCAAGTCCAAACTTCTTGATTAAGTTCCTAATGTCTTCTTGTTTGGAGATTTAGAAAAAGAGCAGCCAGGATATCATTAGAGATGAGGTTTCCAAAGCTTCGCGGTAGAGAGCGGTTCAAACATATGATGTCATTGTAAGCGTTTTACATCGGAGCATCTTGCTGAAAACTGCTCAAGTTGCTTACTAAGCTGGCATGGTGCTTATACCATTGCTAGCTGCTTTCACTTAGGTTCATTGCTACAAAACAAGGATCAGTAATAGAAATTATAGCTTGGTAAGATCAAATAGATTAGAAATTGGTCTTACGAGTCCTGTGTGCAAAGTTAGTCCAGAAACGCCATTTTGATGTAACATTGCGTTGAGTGATTCATTCCAGAACTTTATCTCATAATTGTGATAAGAGCAGGTTGCTTGAGACTTAAATCTTTTATTATTAGTCCGAATCCAATTACTGCCCTTTGTTGTTGTCACCATATATTACTGAGTGATCTCTTCTTCGTGCGCACCTTTAAGAGTGTTGACATCTCTAGTAGTGTCTAGAATCCACTGTCGATATCAACTGAACTTTGAGAGAGTGAGTGAAGTAGATCTTTCCTGCTTGTTGAAATATTTTGCGCTCTACAGCAGAGTTGATCTTTTAAGATCAGCATACTTTGAGAAATTCCTTGCGCGATTGCGGAGTTGGTGATGACGCAGCTTCTGTCAAGATGGCTCTGGCAGATAGGTGCTTGTCATTCTGTCTGCTTGGTGGAGGTGTCCCATTTCCACTAGAGTAATGGTATCTTTCTTTGATTGTCCTTGGCGCATGCTCAGGTTCCATTTCAGAAACAACTTTTGAAATCAGTAGCATTTGCCATTAAGCAGAGTAGTCCATCCTCAGGGTCAGCAGTTGTCTTCAGTGCCAAGTCTCCGAGCTTAGCTCCTTCTCTGCGCAGTTCTCTTCATCAACCATTCTGCACTGCTTTGATGCTTTGTACGCAGGGTTGCTTTTCCTTGTACTCAAATTTTGAAGGAGGCATTGAAGCGTAATGTCTTGGCTTTCTGCAGTAAACCAAGTCATCTTTCTTTGAGTCTTTATGAGAGAGAATACGGATCTTTGCTTGAGGATCCACCAGGTTTGGAGAACCTTCTGAATTTGATGAGGATTGAGCAGGCGCAGGAATAAGTGAAAAGTTAGCCATTGCCCTAGATTTGAAGCCATATTGAATCGGCACCCAAGCTGTTAAGCTTGAAAAACAGAAACATGTTTTATGAAGGTGTTTGCTCTGATACCACTTGTTGGTCCCTAAAGGGGCAACAAGGGAGTGAAAATCGCTAGAGGGGGGGTGAATAGCGTTTTAAAATTATTTTCAAACCCTTTTTGCAAATCAATGGCAGATGCGCACAACTCTTATTTTGGCTAAGTATAGCGCGCAGCAAGAGTGTGAAATGCACAGCGGAAATTTAAAGCAGCTCTGCGCAGGGTAAACTGCGCAGAGATAAAAACGCACGCGCTAAGTATGAGGCTAAAGAGTGGCGCAAAATGGGATTCTAAGGCAAATGAGCAATAACAATTATAACATTAAAGAGTAGCAATCTGAAAGATCAAACGAAGCAGTTCATAAAGAGTTAAGCAGGGAATATGCAATGAGTAATGAACACGCTATTTGGAGAGGTTCGATCGATAAAAGATCTACATCCTCTACCAAGATGGTTAGTCTTGGATTTCTAAAGGAGATCTTATTATATGAGAGAGTATTACAAACTACAACATTTGAGCTCAATACTAACTCAAGATCTATTATCTATGAAGAACAAATCCTAGACTAAACCGGTGTATCTCAAGAAGTTAGATCAAAAAGATCAAAGCCTCAAGAGGTGTGTGTGTGACAGAAATTCTGGGCTCTATGAATATGAAAGATGAAGAGCACCAAGAATTCTGGTGATATAGGCTTTGTGATATGAGCATGAGTTTTGAGGGTAGAAGATCTTGAAGGCTGTTCTAAAGAATCTGGAAATACTAAGCAGCAGTCTTCAAATCCTCATGGTTTCTTAATGAAGCATGAAACTCGAGCTCTGAAGCATAATGGCCAACAAGAGGAGCTTGATCGAAGAAGATGATCAAGGGCCGATGAAAAGGGCTAAATCACAAGGCAGCTTCAAAGGCAGCTTGGAAATGAAGATGAGCAGGCTATTTATAGCTGAGAGCTTGAATATAGCCGTTGGAGCTCAAAGCAAGGACAATGAGTTGGCACAACATGATTGGTGCGCATGTGTCCTATATAGCCGTTGGGGCTCTGATCAAAGATGATGACCTGGCACAATATGACTGGTGCGCAGGTGATTTAGAGCCGTTGGAGACTGAGCATGAAGACCAAATTCAAAAGCTTCTTCTAGAAGGTTGACAGCTGTCTTCACTTGAGATATTATGTTTGAGCGCATCTCCACCGTTGGCTATGCTGAGTGTGCAGGATTTGTCGTTTGTGCACACCTCAGCTTTTTAATAAGCGTGCATCTTCTAAGCGTTTTCCAAACTTTCTAGAATGTGAGATCAGGAGATGAGGAACTTGACCAAGGTTGAGTCCGCGCACAAAAGGCATGCGCATTGCCGGCACGCATGGATTCATCGCATGAGCAGCATGCGCACCATGCTTGGTCACAAAAAGATCTCTTTGGAGTTTAGGAAATAAGATCTTAAAAACTGAGCAGGGTCAAGGGCTGCGCAAGATATCTATGCGCAGTGGCGACCTGCGCAGAGAACATCCTGCGCAGTGAAACGAATCCTGCTTAGGAAATCTTCGATCTTAAAGCTTCAAGTCCTATAATCTAAGCCTATACTATAACAAGGACTTAGCTAAAAATTGAAGTTATAAACTTCTTTACATGAGGTCCTAAAGTCCATAAAAATACTCATAGGTTATGGTATCAATCAATTCTAACAAATGTAGGAGGGATAAGTGATAAGCATACCCAACAATTACTTTTCTAAATTGAGATGTGACTTTCCTTATTCTTTCATTAACATATCCCACTCACATTACTTTTGAATATAAATATTACCTTCTTAATTTTTGTGCCTCACCAAAATGGTGAAGCTTCAAATGGGATGGAGGGAGTATATGTTTTGAGAGCCGTGTATTTCTCTCCTTTGTTGAGAGCCTATGTTTTTTTCTTTTGTTTGTCTGTTGTTTTTTTATCAAGCAATTGTGACGAATATCTAATTCTTTCACAATGATGTGGATCTCATTGTTCTTCCTCCGCGTGGATGTTTCGTGGCTTTTAGGATGTCTGGTAGGCGTTTTCTCGTCCACCCGGATTCTTCAGTATACCGAGTGCTCAGTGCAAAATCTTACCGGTGAGGGATTTCTTGAATGTCATATTGAGGCAGTTGCCAAGTTTTGCTTGGAGTGTAATCCGAACATCTCAAGATTTAGATCGGAAGATTCATATTGTTGTATGTTTGAATATGGAATACTACTGATATTCGGGATAAGCCTCCGGTCTTTGTGGAGTGTCGTCTCTTTTATTATTGTGAATGAAATGAATTTTTCGTTTGCTAAAAAAAAAGTATGCAAGTTTAAAAAAGATATTTATTTTATTTCGGATGAATATAGTATTAACGTAACCGGAATCAATATATTCAACAAATGTTCTTCAAAATATAAAATTACTCATAACATACCAATTAAGAATATTACTTCCTCCGTCTCAAAATAGATGTCGTTTTGGAGTGTTTCACATATATTAAGAAATGTCATTAATACATGTGAAGAAGTCTCAAATACCCCTAAAGTAATTTATCTACCTATGTAATTAAATGGTTAGGTAAGAGATAGTTCACTATCATTATTAAGGGTATAATTGGTATAGAGAAAGAAAAAAACTTTGAAAATAGTGAAACGACAAGTAATTTAAGACAAAATTTAACTCCCAAAACAATATTTATTTTGAGACGGAGGGAATAGTAACATATATCCACCATTATTGGCAATGATAAGGAGATAGTTTCAACATTGAAGATTATTCTTTTGAAGATTATTCTTCTCTGCCTCTCATCTAACCTCATTAATGGTACCTCGTTCAACTACTATTTCTAAACCAATTTGTACCAACAATTAACCAATTCAAAAATGGCTACAAGCAATACTCTATTCATTCATTGATGTCGTCTACCTACAAAAATTAAATAAATTAAATGAGCCCTCCTTAATTGTCATAATTGGTCAACACTCTTTCCTCCATTTGAGGGTAACTGTTCTTTTTAATAACTCCAAAGTCCATTAATTGAAATTCTAGTAAGGGTGAAAAGAAATACGGAAGATGATACATTTACAGTTGGTGTATATACACCACCGGTTTTTTTTAGTGGGAGATGAGCCATTCATCTACCATAAAGCCATTAATGGTCCTAATTCTCATAAGTAGATTAATACCATGTATAAAGAGTTGAAATCTTTGAAAGATAACAACTTTTGGGATCTTTTACATTACCTAAAGATGTGAAACCTATAAATGGGTCTCTAAGACCTAAAAGGATTCACAAAAGTAATGTTGAAAGATATAAAGACCCATCTAGTTACTAAAGAATTTTCAACTCATAAGAAAGGTATTAATTATCAAGAAAGAAACATTTCCCGGTATCTTCTAAAAACTCTTTTAAAACCATTATGGCACTAGTAGCAATTTGTGTCTTAAGCTTCATCAAATGGATATTAAGAACTTTTCTTAATGGAAACATTGGGAAAACTATCTATATGAAGAAATCTATTTATGGACTTAAGTAAAACTTCTCATTAATGGTATTTAAAGATTAATCAAGTTATTCTTTCATTTGGTTTTGAAATGAATCTTGATAAGTATTGTATATACCATAAGTTCAGTGGGAGTAAAAATTATAATTTTGGTCTTATATGTGGGTAATATTTGCTTGCTAGTAATGTTTTAAACCTTAATAAGGAAACTAAGAAATTTCTTTGGAATGAAAATTCTTGGTGAGGCATCTTTTTGTATTAGGAATCCAAGTTCACTGTGAGTATTCACGGAGTATTTTGGGATTATCACAAAAGGCCTATATAGAAAAGGTATTACAAAAGGTATAGCATGCAAAACTATAAACCACTCGACACCCCTAATTTTAAAGGAGATATGCTTAGTCTCAAACAGTGTCTTAAAGTTAATTATGAATCCAAGTATATAGAAATATCCCTCTTTGCATCAGCAGTAAGAAAGCTTAATTAATGCGTAAGTCTTGCATTCAATGTTGGGATGCTTGGTCAATACCAAAGCAATCGAGAAAGAACATTAAGTAGTAGCCAAATGAATGATATAGTATTTACAAAACACAAAGATCTACATGCCTATTTTTAATCGGATAATCTTGAGATCATTTGGTATTCCGATATTTGTTAAAATTACATGGCTACATAAGTTTTAATGGACTGTGATTTGTCAAAACAAGTGTCGAAAGACCAATTAAGATATGACTATCAGGTAGCAGTTCCGTACTCTAACAAAAGGTTTATGGATTTAGACATTAAGTATCTTGTTATAAAGAAAAGAGTACAAAATGAACAGAGAAATACAACTTATTAGAACACTCCATAATTTAACGGATCCATTTATGAAACGTTATCATCTTTAGTGTTTCACGAGCATGTTGCTCATATGGGTGTAACAATTTGATAACATTTAATTTAGTGGGAGTTTTGTGTTGTACTTCATTAATTGTTCTATTATTTTGATCTCATTTGGTAAAGTTGGACTAGTTGGAGAATATGTTTATATATTCATTATGATTTCATGCTACACATCTATACTTTTGATCTATGTCATTTAGTTAGATTTGTATTTGTGATTATAGTGGGTTTAGTTGCGAATCAATTACAACGACTGCCCCTTTAGTCCTATACTTAAAAGACTAATGGACGAGATTGTTATAGATGACAACAAAGTGCACATTAGGGTTGTCATTTATATTATACTTATGATTTAAAAGGAAGAACTTGTTTGCAACCCAAGTGGGAGATTGTTGGAACAAGATGGCTTGCAATACAATTTATTTAGACTTCCATTAATAAAATCATGACTATAATATTAATATAAAGTATAGTCAAACCTAGTCAATGTGTAGAATCCCTGAAATGTAATTTACCTATTTATGATGGGCAAAATGGTAAATTAACATTGCTTAAGAAATGAATAGATGTGGTCCCTAAATGAAATGTCACCAAGCCTACTATATAAAGGGACTTCCATCATCCCTTAAAGGTTGCTAGAATCTTTAGTTTCCTCATTAATAATCATCTTCATTTGTTGGAAGAGAAAGAGAGAAATTGAAAGAGACATTCATCATTTAGAAGAACACATTCCTAACAATTGTTCTTCATCTTCTCCCTCAAGATCACATCATGGATTCAACAGGTAAATGATCTTGAACGCTTCCGCTTCATCTCTTCCTCTATCTCATTCTAAACTGAGCGAGACATTCATGGTTTTATCAAATTGTTCCAACAGTTACGTTATTTATGGAGTTCCATCTCTTTTCTATATGATGGATGAAATGAATTTATCCTTTTCAAAAAAAAAATACTTAAAGACAAATGATTTTAATATAATTTGACAAACATTTTTTAAATAGTCTTTCCGTCTCATTCATGAGTATTTTTTTTATTTTTTTTGAAAGGAAATAAGATTATATTAATAGCACAAATAAAGAGGAATGAGAAGGTTCTCCACAAAGATTGAAGACTCAACCCAAATACAAATACAAGGACTATTAACTAATCTAGTAGCACATGAAAAATTCTCAACCATCATATTGGCTTCGCCAGAAACATATTTGATTTGGAACAAAAGAATTCTAGCAATAACAATGTAATCCCCAATCTTCCAACTAAGTCCTCTCTTAACAATAACATGGGACGAACGGATGTCTTTCCAAGTATAACTTGGACACTGCCCTACTTTGGCATTCACAAAATCCACTTCCGGAAAAGATTTGGCGCTGAGTACTCGACAAACTAAGACATTCGGGTCGACCGTAAATCGCCGACCAAACTTCCCAAGTATGATAAGATTGAACAATTGTCGATTGTGAAAGCCCAATCCATCATCTTCATCCTTCGACGGTCTGAGATTTGATAACATAGTTTCCCTTCAACACGACAAAGCAATAAAATAAAAAATCTACGGCTCTCAACTAGGAGAGAAATCCACGGCTCTCAACGAGGAGAGAAATCAATGGCTCTCGACTTAGGAGAGAAACTTATTTATTATAATTTACATACAATTGAAAACAACAACACAATTGTTTGTAATTTCAATATTGAAATTACAAACAATTATGTTGTTGGAGATTGAACAAGAAGAACAAAGAAGAAGATGTTGTAATCTACTTGGAGGTTTGAGAGAAAATGGAGAGAGAGACACGAACATTCATGAGTATTATAACCTTGTTTCGTTTCAAATTAAGTGTCACATTTTGCAATAATGAAATATTAAAATAATGAAACAGTTTTAGTAGAATTTTACCGTGTGCAAACCAATATATTAAAAAAAATAAAAATACATTTTTTTTTTAATGAAATTTGACAATAACTGCAAAACCTATTATAACTAACCTATTATAAAGGGGAGGGAGTATATGTTGACACACATATTGAGAGGGTAGAATGATGGAAATGAAACTACTCCCCCTGTCCCTAAATGATGATCCATTTTCAAGAAATATTTGTCCCTAAATGAGTGTCTTTTTTTTAACATAACTTTCTCTCTAAACGTTTTTTTTTCGAAAAAAATCTTTGTCCCTAAATGAGTGTCTTTTTTAACACAATCAAATGCTATTAAATCGTTTTAAAAAAGAACGCGTATCAATCGACATTTCAACCCCAAAAGGGGTTTTTTTTTTTTTGAAAAAAAAAGCCTCGTGATCTGAACTACAATCGATAGCTATAACACTGTTGTTTGGTCACTGCAACCGTTCCGGTTCTGTATAATCACATACACACAAAGTTTTAAAAAACGCTAAGCGGTCGCTAGACGCCTCGTTTCATGAACGCTTAGCGCCTAGGCGGCCTAGAAGGGGTTCTTTTAAAACACTGCGTACACATACAAGCTATCCCACCTTCGAATGGGTGAGGGGTATGTAAAACTGTAAGAATGGCTATTCTGACAATCGTTGACAAGGGCCTCTGTAGTGAAAAAGTAAAGTTACAAATTAGCCTTGCAGCCTTTTTCACACAATTGGTATTGCAAGAGCCTTGAAGGTACTTCTTTGCTTTTCCATTCAACTTTCTCTTAATACTTTTGTAATACTCCCTCTATCCAGAAATTCAGTCCCTCTTTTTTCGTTGTTACTATGAATAAACTTTGAGTGATAATTTAAGCTACTTTTAGTTATCTTAATGAAAATCTAAAATTGATATTGATAGTTATTTATAATGGTGTATCAATAACAGGTTGTAAATTTTCATTAGGATAATTAAAAGTAGGTTAAGTTATCGCTCAAAGTTAATTCGTAATAATAATGAAAAAAAGAGGGACTAACTTTTTGAGACAGGTAATAATTAACCAATAGGGACATTTTCTTGAAAAAAAAAAATTCTCTTTTAACCTTTGGAGTAGTTTTTTTTTTTTAGAGCTCAATTCCCAAAGGGATAACCACATTTTGGGTACCTTGAAATGGTCTTGAAAGCAATAAACAAGTTATTTCTTTCAAGCCAAAAGGACATCAACAAGAATACCCTTTACATAAAAGAAATGTTAACTAAGAAAAAGGAATTGTCTTTCTTGTCCCACACACAAAAACAAAGAGTTAAAAGGTCAGCTCAAGCATTGAAAAGATGACAACTTCAACAAAAGAAATAATCTTCCCATTGAAAAACTAAATAATTCATCCAATAACTTAAAAAAAAAAAAAAAAAAAAAAAAAAAGTTTGGGATAAAGAGACATAATGTAGTCAGTCTTCTCTTGCATTTCAATGAAAAAGACTGCTTTTGCAGTTTGAACTCGTGACCTTCAATTTACATGACTGCAACTACAACCGTTGCATTAAGACTCCCCGTATAACTCATCCAATAACTTTGCACTGATCACATAGTCTCGATCAAAAAGAAAATGGTGATAGTACTTTGTAAAATACTCCCTCCGTCCCAAAATGATCATGTCATTTGTCATCATCGCTCATTGTCCCAAAAAAATATTCTCACTTCCACAATTTGGGCTTAAAAGTGCATAAACAAAACATGGCTAGTGAAGCAAGTGTTCATATTCATAAAAAGCTTGAATAGTCAAATGAGAAGATCATTTTGGGGACGGAGAGAGTATGTATTATCAGCTCCTTAAATTCTAACTATATTACTGACTAGTTCCAAAAATAAGTGAAGAAGAAAAGGACTAGTCAAAGCCCTAAATACCTGAAACTGCACTGATATATGAAGGAAAGATGAAAGGGAAACTCTGCTCCACCACTGCAAAAACTTTCTCATCCATGATAGGGAAATGCTTGTAAGTTGTATCTGTTTGTTCTACTCGCAATAATTTACTATTCAAACCAAATTGAAGAAAGATACAAAAACTCACACAGTTACATTATCCTCGCCAAGGTTCTAAAAAACGTTAGGCGGTCGCTAGGCGCCGCAGGGGTGCCTAGCGCCTAGGCGGGGCCGAGAATTCATAAATAACTATAACTATAATATCCTAGACGGTACCTAGGCGGGGCCTAAACGGGGGTCTTTTAGAACACTGGATTCCTCGCTAGGCTTCTTTCGAGCGGCTTTTCTTGGCGCTGAGATTGCTTGGCAGCTCAACATCCACCATAGCTTCTATATTTGGCGGTATGAATAATATTTTTGTTGAGGCCGACTTTACCTTATGCCGCTTTAAAGCTCTCTGACAAAAGGTGGTAGTAATTTTTTTGCTGTAACCCACAAGAAAAGGTGCCATGAGTATGAATTTGACTATATGTCAAAGTACAAAAACTTCCAAAATTTAGTTATCTTAATGAAAATTAATTTTTTTTATTGATAGTATTTATATTGGTGTATGAATAACAAGTTTTATAATTTTATTAGAACAATTAAATCAGCCTAAATTTATTGCTTAAAGTTCAATTGTATTAATTTAACATAAAAAAAAAAGCGACATTTATTTGGGGACAGAGGGAGTATTTTGCAATTTTAAGTGGGACAGCTAAAATGACAAATATTGCAATTTGAAATGGGACGGGAGAGTAATCATTTATACGCTCCAAACTCCGAAAAGTAGCCACTTCCATTCTATCAACAAATATTTTGACCATGTATCTATGTTGTGGGGCGGGTTAATGGCAAGCAGGCTAATTTTAGGTCTCTAAAAGCAACACAGGTTTGAGAACACTATGTTCACCTTTGTATTCTAAGAACTGCAAGTAGATGGAACTGCAAGTTAGCTTTGTTAATTGTACTCCTTCTATCCCTAAAAATGAATGTCCGTTTTCAAGATTTTGTCCCAAAATAAATGCCTTTTTTGGAAAAACATTGTCCTTAAATGTTTTTCTTTTACCAAATTATTATCACTAGTATGCAAAACTAAATGTTCAGAAAGTGGATAACAAAAGTATTTATGACTTTTACTGTTTAATGTATAAAAAGTAGAAATTTTCAAAATGTCCTCTAAAATGAAATTTGGGCAGCTTCATTCAGCTATACATTAATAAATGGTACCGACCAGTTAGGTGAAGGGGTGAAACCAGAAGACAAGCTATGTAAAGAGAATTCACATATGAAAAATGAAGAGAGAAAAGAAATGTGGACGCACCAATGAAGCTAGGTCCGCTCCGCTTAGGTTTTTGCAAGCCTCAGTTCCTTGCAATGGTAATCAAGTCCACATTGGCATGTATTGGTCTTCTCATGGCAAGAGCTCTTAATATCAAGCCATGCTCATATGTAGTAGGCAAAGGCACATAAAGCAGTTTGCCGAATCTTTGAGGCCGTAACTGTGCCCGATCAATCACTTATGGCCTACAAATTAGTGTTGGTGACTTATTAACAGGGTCAAGATCAAGATTGTTCAGGAGTAGAAAAATTCACCACATATAAGCAAAAATCATAAAGTACACAAGCTAATCAAAGACTGGTGATCTAACAAACATCAAACAACAAAAGAAGGGTATTATTTACAGGAATGAAAGATAAACCGAGCGAAACAACAAGAACAGGTGTAGCGTAGCAAAATTAAACTGTCGACTTGGTGAGTCAGAAGCACCTCATCAAAGAAGAGTATACACGGAGCACATGTCCTTGCCCTACTGAATATTCCAACTCACTTTCACCAACATATTTATTCAGAAGTTCAGGACCCTTGAGTGAAAAACATGAGGTAGAATCAGTTTATTATAACTTTCAAGATGCGAGGCAAAAGATTGGAAATACAAACAGAGAAGAGCAAACCTTGATGTGTCAGTTTAGGCTTATAATATTGATGAATATGATAAGTCATGTAAATTTGGGGATTTTAAAGGGCGTGCCTGGTTAAATGACTCAGACTCTAGTAGTCATCTGCATACTTCTATTTCCGGTCTTCATAAGAATCAGTAGTCTTTCCATAAAAAAAAATATGCTCAAGATTGAGCCAATGACAACTACTCCCTCCGTTTCATAATACATGTCGTTTTAGACTTTTTCACACATATTAAGAAATGCAATTAATACATATTAAAAAGACATGTGCCCCTAAAAGTATCCAATTACCTAGGCATTTAAATGCTTATACAAGAAATAGTTCACAATTAATGAATAAGGGTATAATAGGTAAACAAGAGTAATCCTTTCTTGGTAATAGTAAAACGTCAAATATTTTGGAAAAAAAAATTGCTCCTAAAAAGTCATGTATTATGAAACGGAGGGAGTAATTGTCGACCTTTCTATCTTCAACAAGAAAAATTTCTGCATAGTTATAGGTTAAAAGTGTCCCTGTCCACTATCCAAGCACTTCAAAGTCTGAATATCTTAAGCTTTTAAACAGTTGGCTACTTAAAAATATTTAAAGATAAAATTACCTCGTAATCCTCAGGATACTTTATTCGTCGAACAATATACGGGTCAAACTCCTGCCTCAATAAATCAAGGCCTCCAACATCCTCCCACGTAACATTAGGGATAGCAGAGAATCCCCCTCTCTTCTAGAAGTAGGTTGAATCATTTTGGCTGCTTCCTGCACATATTAGATCATTAGTGTTAATGCGACTTAGAACTGGTTGTTTGATGATGGATGATTTAGTAACTTCTCCAAATTTGGATATTCATTTGGCACAAGATTTTCGTAAAAATGGACGTTCATTTTGGGAATTTTGGGATGGCGGGAGTAGAAAGCTAATCAAGCAACTTGTCGCGAGCAAAATGATACTACTAATATACCAAAATGAATGATTTTTTTAAACTACTATGAGTTCAGAAAGACAAGCACATTTTGGAATAAAATTATACTACTACCATCAATCAAGCAAGTTGTGGCGAGCAAAATCCAAACTGTTAGAATCCTGAAAGAAAACACCGGAATCAGAAATTACATTACTGCAACTACAACCGTTGCATTAAGACTCCCCGTATAACTCATCCAATAACTTTGCACTGATCACATAGTCTCGATCAAAAAAGAAAATGGTGATAATACTTTGTAAAATACTCCCTCCGTCCCAAAATGATCATGTCATTTGTCATCGCTCATTGTCCCAAAAAGTTCTTCTCACTTCCACAAATTGGGCTTAAAAGTGCATAAACAAAACATGGCTAGTGAAGCAAGTGTTCATATTCATAAAAAGCTTGAATAGTCAAATGGGAAGATCATTTTGGGGACGGAGAGAGTATGTATTATCAGCTCCTTAAATTCTAACTATATTACTGACTAGTTCCAAAAATAAGTGCAGAAGAAAAGGACTAGTCAAGGCCCTAAATACCTGAAACTGCACTGATATATGAAGGAATGATGAAAGGAGAAACTCTGCTCCACCACTGCAAAAACTTTCTCATCCATGATAGAGAAATGCATGTAAATTGTATCTGTTCTACTCGCAATAATTTACTATTCAAACCAAATTGAAGAAAGATACAAAAACTCACACAGTTAAATTATCCTCTCTATGCTTCTTTCGAGCGGCTTTTCTTGGCGCTGAGATTGCTTGGCAGCTCAACATCCACCATAGCCTCTATATTTGGCGGTATGAATAATACTTCCTCCGTCCCAAAATGATCTTCACGTTTGACTATTCAAACTTTTTAAAGATGTGAGCACTTGCTTCACTAGCCATATTGTGTTTATGCACATTTAAGCCCAAATTGTAGAAATAAGAACTTTTTGGGACAATAAAAAATGCCAAATGAGAAGATCATTTCGGGACGGAGGGAGTATTTGTTGAGGCCGACTTTACCTTATGCCGCTTTTAAGCTCTCTGACAAAAGGTGGTAGTAATTTTTTTGCTGTAACCCACAAGAAAAGGTGCCATGAGTATGAATTTGACTATATGTCAAAGTACAAAAACTTTCCAAATTCTTTTTTACTTTCCACTTTAAGCACATCCCTTAGGGATGAAAATTTCATACTGAAACCGCCTTATCTTCATTTTCTTTTTCTTTTTACTTAATCCGTCCCACTAAAAATTGAAAAAAAAAAAAAAACGTTGTTCATGGGAATTAAGGAGAAACATATAATATTAAGGTGTTGTATGAAACCGCCTTATCAATTACATTCCTAATAATGATTTCAGTGTCCAAATTACCTCAAAATCAGCCATTAGTGATACTAAGTTTTTCCATCTCTTCAAGTGACCATGGGTTCTTCCACCACTCATCAGTGTGATCCCCATCCAAAGGTTACCTCCTAGATAGCTCTAACTTTCTCTGGTGTATAATTCTCTTCATTGCAAGGTTACCAGCCTTGTTAGCAAGTGCTGCTAAATCAGCTCCAATAAATCCTGGTGTAGGCCTGGATATTATAACAAGATCAAACTCACCCTCCAGTTGTAAGAATCTCAACCCTTGCATTTCATCAGGGACACCCAAAACAATCTCGCAATCAAAACGCCCAGGCCTTCTTAATGCAGGATCAACTGCATCCGGCCTATTAGTAGCCCCAATTACAAGAACATAGCCAGGTCTAGAATCACTGAATCGGAACCTTTCCGAATTCGCATTTCCATCAGCTGGCTGTACAACTCTATGTGATTCATCCATACATGTCATCAGTGGCGAAGCCATGATTTTTCGGAAAGGGGGTCAAGATTATTTTTTGGGATGATTATTATAGTTGAGGTATTCAATTTAGCATTCAAAGGGGTGAAAATAATAATCTAATGCAAACTTTACCTGAAATTAAGGGGGTGAAAATGTATAAATACATCATTTTAATGGTAAAAAGACATTTTTCAAAAACTTGAAGGTGGTAAAGTTGACACGTTCCAAAAATGAAGGGGGTCGAGTGACCTCCTTCCCACTAATGTGGCTTCGCCACTGCATGTCATCAATTGGGTCACAATTCGCCGTTCCATCTCCCTACGTAGATTTTCTCTTTTTGAAGCAATCTCATTAATAAACACTATGGAGGGTGCAGCTCTGTATGCTTTTGAGTACAGCTCCCTGATGTTCTCTCCTGACGCAACTAAAAATATTCAACAGATTATAATGTTAAAAAGAGACATCAATAGCGAGGGTGATTAATAAAAGTCGTAAATGAATAGATGATTCAATCTTTCCCATGTAACAGTAGCGCAGCACCACCAGAGAACGGACAGCTACCTCATGGTACTATCGAACTAAAATTTGTGGAAAATTTAAGAAAGTTTAAATTCAAAGAATTTTTGTAGCACAAGTACATAAAAACCCTTAATGATATCACCAAATTAGATCATGATGAGATAATTAGTGTTAATGTGAAATATGGTTGATTGATGATGGATGATTTAGTAACTTCTCCAAATTTGGATATTCATTTGGCACAAGATTTTCGGAAGAATGGACGTTTATTTTGGGAATTTTGGGATGGCGGGAGTAGAAAGCTAATCAAGCAACTTGTTGCGAGCAAAATGATACTACTAATATACCAAAATGATTTTTTTTTTTTTTTAAAGACTACTGTAAGTTCAGAAACACAAGCACATTTTGGAATAAAACTACACTATTACAATCAATCAAGCAACTTGTGGCATTTGCGGCACTCTTCAATGCGATGACGAAGAACTCGATCGATTATCGACGGCGACTTAGCTCCGGCTCCCGGCGTCCTCCTTCCCATGTTGAAATTCTCAAGGGCAAACTGCAATTCGGTTACTTGTCTTTACTACCTTTGCAATTTTGTTTTCATGTTCATAAATATTTGTAATTCAATTCTTGTGGTTGTATTGATATAAAAACTAACAGAGTGTTGATTTTTTAACAGAAAAATAGTCATCTGAAATTCACATGACATTTGTATGGGTATATTTGTCATTTCTTTAACAGTTCAAGGACCCATATTGGAGTTCCGTGATGGAACCAACTCACACCTTCTTCTGTTGACATCACAAGAACCCTAGCTTCTTTGGTGACCTTGACGATGATCGTGATTTGGAAAAATTGCATACACAATATCCTAGTTGCAACATATTTTCTGGTCTTATCTGTTGGTTTTTCGGTACCCGAATTGGCGAAACACGAAGTAATAATAATAAGACTATTATTATTACTTAACAATACTTACAAGGACAAAGTACAAGTGTTTATTGCACACCCTAATGCAACCCACCACACTAGATTGCAACTCACAAAAGGAGCCCTCTCCTTACACGACTCACTCTTGGGTTCTCACTTCAGATTACACAAAATGGGGAATCCCAATTTTCTATTTATACTTAGCCTAGGTCGGTGATGGTTGGTTCACGCCATCTCTAGATTATTCCGCCCAAGTCGTCTCCAAGCCCAAATCCAGAAGCTTCGTCCCTTTCTTCAATGGCGGCGGTGGTTTTCCGGGTTCTTCAATAGCTTTGCACATGGACCGGATAAATGGAGAGTCCTCCGGAAAGTTCCCGACGGGTGAGTCGGTGTTGATTTCAACACTCCCCCTCAACGCCGACTCATACATCTTCTTGAACTTCACAAATTGTTTTCTTTTGAGAGCTTCCATCTTGAGGTTTTCTTTTGCATCGGGGTATGACTTCTCAAGTGAGCCATTTCGACCTCCATAGTATCGAGCAATGTCTTTATCATTATGTTGGCAAGACCGAAGTTCCTCCTCAAATTCGGTTGTTGCCTTCGTGCTTTTTGGCATCTCGGACGAGCTTAAGTTAAACACATCATAACTTGATGAGAGCTTTAGTGTCGTGAACTTACCTCGCTCAACTGTTAAGTCTTCTTGACGTTGCTCCCCCTTAATCTCTGACTTCCTTTCATTGGTAACGGGTTTATGATCATCCAAATTTGTATCGGTTGCTCCAATTTTCGCTTCTTCTAGGTCAGCATCGACCAAGCTTGTTAATGCTTTAACGGTGTTGATGCTATCTAGATTGTTATCGCACCCAACATTGATATTTGCAGCCAAATCTTCAAACCATCGACCTTCATCGAAGTCGATCTCTTCTTCGCTTTCTACTTCATCAATCCAGTTATCCTCAATAACCGGATATGCATGGTCTTCGAACCATTCTTCTTCTTCAGGATCATCTTTATGAAGCTTTATATCTGCGAACGATGCTTCCACGTCCCATTCTTCTTCGCTATCGTATGAGTTATGATTGGTGACTGCATTGCCTTCAACAACCTTCTTCCGAAACGGGCAATCTTTAAGGAAATGCCCCTTGTGACCACAGTTGTAGCATTCGTTGTTTCGCCTCCAACTGTCTAGTCGTGAGTCATCTTCATTTCTCATCATAGCTCCCCCTGCACGAGAATTTCCTTTGTACCTCAGCTCTTCAAGATCATCTTGGATCTCTTCCTTCTTATTCCACCTTGTAGCAAAGCATCCTTGTTGCCTTTCGCGCCCTCGGTTGGTGAACAGTGCCTCCTCCGATTCTATTGCCTTCGGCTTTGACGACTTAGATGAATGCTTATCCAAAGTTTATTGGCTGGCCAACAAACTCTCTAATTCCAATAGAGATGGTTGTGTGGCCCAACCACGAATCGCAGTAACTAACCCCTTAAACTCGGGCCTCAATCCATGTATGATTATCCTTTTCATCCTTTGCTCGTTGATCTTTGAGTCTAAATCTAACTTCGAGATTTCATGGCATAGAGATTTAACTTTATGAAAGTATTCACTCACAGTTAAATCCTTCTGGGTAGTCGCCATTAACTCATTTTCGAGCATCTGTAGCCGAGCCTCGTTTGTCCTCGAAAATAGTGCGGCATAAGTGTCCCAAATCTCTTTTGGGGTTTGCGCATCTTCGACGTGCTCCAAAAGTTCGTCCTCCACGCTGATCTTTAGTGCATACATAGCCTTCCCGACTTTGGCTTCCCATCTGCGGAATGCTTGAGCATCATTTTTCTCCGGTGGCGTGGTCTCGCTACCACCCACAATATTCCACAACTCTTGTCCTTGCAAGTATGACTGCATACAAGTTTGCCAATACTTGTAATTGCTATTGTTGAGTCTCCTGACTCCACCAAATGCGCTTGCCGGATCTGCCATCTTGACTTGGTACTGCCTCCTTGCACGTCACCAAGTAAGCCTGGTCTCCCACCACGAGCTTCACAGTCTCCTACTGTGCACCTTCAACGATCCCGAACAACGCTTCGAACAATACCTCAGCAGCGGTTCCCACAATCCTGGGTCGTACCGCTCTGATACCAAATTGTTGGTTTTTCGGTACCCGAATTGGCGAAACACGAAGTAATAATAATAAGACTATTATTATTACTTAACAATACTTACAAGGACAAAGTACAAGTGTTTATTGTACACCCTAATGCAACCCACCACACTAGATTGCAACTCACAAAAGGAGTCCTCTCCTTACACGACTCACTCTTGGGTTCTCACTTCAGATTACACAAAATGGGGAATCCCAATTCTCTATTTATACTTAGCCTAGGTCGGTGATGGTTGGTTCACGCCATCTCTAGATTATTCCGCCCAAGTCGTCTCCAAGCCCAAATCCAGAAGCTTCGTCCCTTTCTTCAATGGCGGCGGTGGTTTTCCGGGTTCTTCAGTAGCTTTGCACATGGACCGGATAAATGGAGAGTCCTCCGGAAAGTTCCCGACGGGTGAGTCGGTGTTGATTTCAACATTATCATGTGGATAATGCCCTTACAATGTGCTGGAAAAAAACCCGTCTATAACAACCCTTCCACATACGCTTGAAAAATGACAAATATACCCTTTAAAAGTCATGGGAATGGCACATGACTGTTTTCTCGTTAAGACAAATATACCCTTTAAAAGTCATGGGAATGGCACATGACTGTTTTCTCGTTAAAAAAACTAACTCTGCTTTAATTTTTATATCAATGTGCAACAAAATGGCAAATACAAAAATCGGGTTGTAAAATTTACAAACATGAAAATTAAATTGCAAAAATGATACTATAAACAAATGTTCTAAAAAACGCTAGGCGGTCGCTAGGCGCCGCAAGGCCGCCTAGCACCTAGGCGGGATCTAGGCGGGAATTCAGAAATAACTATAATATCCTAGACGGGACCTAGGCGTTTCATGAACGCCTAGCGCCTAGGCGGAGTCTTTTAGAACACTTATAAACACATGTAACTGAAGTGCAATCCGCCCAATTCTCAAAAGACAAGTATAAGCTTGGGTTAGAATTTGTTGGGGTTATTCTTCAAACTCTTCAACTCTTAAGAAGGAGAAGCAATTTCCTACTTATTTTGGTCGGGTCCAAAAGGGGGTGAATATTCCTTTAAAGCCTCCAGTTAGTTATATAATGTCCATGAATACCAAAACTATCCCTTATCTTGTTATTTCTCATACAACGCCTCGTATCTATCTTATCCTCAAATCTATTGCCGAATCATCTACATTAAAAAAAATAATAATAATAAAAAAAATAAAAAAAATCCCCAAACCCACTTTCTATTTCCCCTCATTTTTCATAGGGTTAGTGACAAACAGAGTCTAAACAAAATAAGACGTTCGTAAAATGAATTACAATGTTTTTTTTTGTTCAATTCAATGCTCACAATATATTTTTATTTTTTTTTACCAATTTGACTCTTTATGACGGAATTCATTAGAAAATTCAGTTAAATCGCATGTTTCTTGCCCGTGATAGACAAAATGGTTGGACTGCATGTGATAGACTTAACAGGGTTTTTGACGATTTCCATCAATAAGACCCAAATTGAGAAGTTTTTACCATATTGAAACCTAAATCGATAAAATTAAAATATAAGACACTTGATTTTAAAAAACCATGTCAATATTGAGCCATATTTTACAATTTGTCCCTTTATTTAATAATACACTCATCATATTATAGCTTGCAATTGCACTCATATACGTTAACAAATAACACACATTAAAAAACAGCCTCCTGCTATCACTATGCAAGTAGTTTCACCTTCAAAATTGTTCCTCAGGACTTGTATTCTACTGAAATTTAAACAACCTCAATGATTATATACCAACATTGGAACAAAATATGAACATAAAAGCAACATAAACTACAAGAGGGTCATTTTAATTTGCAACTTGGAAAATGAAATAAGAAAAAAGGCGTACAACTCAGTTACATCCTCCGTAATTTTAACAGACAAGTTTGCTCGACAAATAGGCCAGACAAACATTTTTTCATCAATACACAGCTTTTTCACAGATTTTCGACCTACAACCCTGTGCTTTGGCTGACATGCTAAAAACCGCTTGTAAATTGTTCAAGACTAGATCAGAGTTGCTGTCAATAGGTGGAGCCCGAATATCTTCAAGTAGTCCGTCTGGTGAGAGACTCGTTTCATGGCTTGTGGAGTTTGAAGCCAAAGACTCGTTGGACATAACTTTGTGTCGCCTTTTGTGGCTTTAGGTGCCCATAAGTCATCAAGAACAGGTGAGGAAATGTCGTTCCAAAATAAGCACCATCTATATCTTTAACTAAGTCAAGGAATAAACTTATCATCTCGCATTAATCTTAGTATGTACTTGGAGCAAAATAGTGAATATACTACCTCTGTCCCAAAATGATCTTCCCATTTGTCATTTTTCATTGTCCCAAAAAGCTTCTCACTTCTAGAATTTTAGGCTTAAAAGCGCATAAACAATTCACTACTAGTGAAACAAGTGCTCATATCCTTAAAAAGTTTGAATAATCAAATGGGAAGATCATTTTGGGAAGGAGTATCTACAAGAAGAACTAAAACAAATGGGAAGTTCAATGAATAAACCTAACAAATTATGGAAAATGAGACTACTTTTCGGGACTGTTAAAAAACTGACAAATGGGAACATCTCTATGAGACGGACGGGGGAATTAATTTTGTAACTAGTGAATCATGGAGAAAGACAGACTACAGGCCACATGTTTCTAATCAATGTTTTCAAATTAAAAAAAAAAAAATCAGGGATGTGATAATCAAAGCTTTTAGAAAACCTTTCAAAATAAACACCACCAAAATTTCAGAAAAAGAGAGCGACTCTAAAGCAATAGATACTCCCCACTATGTCCCGCTTTAAGGTTCTTACTTTCTTTTTTAGTATGTCCCAATTTAAGGTTCTTACTTTACTTTATTACATAAAATGGACAATGGGACCCACTTGTCATTCTCACAACAAAAACTCTCTACCCTTTTTCTCTCTCCTACTTTACTTTTCCTACTCACAACATTTACTTTTTCTAAATCCCCATTCAAAGTCATAGGAACATTAAATCGGGACAGAGGGAGTATATACGTAAGCAGGGAGGGTAAAACAAAACAAAGGATACTGCCTTGGTACTTGGATCGAGGGTAGTAGATATCTTCACATTTGGGACAGTATATCTTCACAGTACTAGACCGTGGAATGTCGGACTGGCCAACAGGGAGGCAGGGCTGTCCACAGCAGTAAACTCTCGGGCATCTTCCAAAATCATAGTTTTTGTATTTCTCTAACTGCAGAATTTACCCGTGTACGTTTATATAATTATGACATCATACAATAGGAAGCACTTAAAGAGATGCCCCCGGAAGATTTAAAAGTGAAACAAAGATCCTACTTAAAATCATACCATTGCTGCCATTCCCTTGGTGGTCAATATGTATCGCACATGAATCAGACCATATAACATCTCCGCTGCTGATTCAACCAATTCATTCTGTTCTTCAGTGAACATATCACCTGCTCATCGCACAAATACATCAATCTTTTAAATTAGGAGGGAGGAGGGCTAGAGAGAGAGAGAGAGAGAGAGTCTAACTGATAAGACAGTCAAAATTGTAATAATGATTAGGATATTCCTCATTATCAGATAGGTTAGACATCCATTATAGGACAAAACAGAATAAGTAGTAAAGAGCTTACTTTAAATTTAAGATACAAGACCAGCAGATAGAAACTGTTTATATCAAACCTACTAAGCAAATAACTAAGTTGTTACTTTACTTGTTACACTGTCTGACAAGTATCAATAGAATCCTTTTTACGAAATAATTGCTCCCGTTTGTCAAAGACTCAAATCTTGAAAGTCAACATTTTAGAGATAATTTTGATTTGCCATAACAACTTAAATCTTAAGAACCTAGGTATTCTTCCAAATTTTACATCTAAAGTAACAAGGATAAGAAAAGTTCAAAATTAAAAAGCCTAGCAACCTTTATTTCTAACTTACCACTCCAGTAAACAACACAGCAATCCTTCCTTAAGACCACCTTATATGCACCTTCTCCATTACAATCCCCCCCCCCCCCCACCACCACCACCACCACCACCCACACACACACAACCCCCCCCCCCCCCCTCCAAAAAAAAAAAAAAAAAAAGGGAAAGAAAAAGAGATAACTTTTGTAGTTTAGTGTGCATATTACAATTGGTCATGAAGTCCTGAGCTAGAGTTAGATTAACATTAAGATATTAGGCAAACTGCTACCAACTTTGTATCATGTGATGCATGGTCACATCTTTTGCAAACTTAGTTCACTAACTTCCACTTAGAATTGCTATGGACAGATAAATTTGTGCCCAATTTTGAAGGAGCTGAAGCACGATGAAATCTCAATAATAAAAGCTTATCAGAGCTTAGCTTACCATGGGAAGACTCCACGTCCAGAATGAGATCAAGTGCATAATCATAATAAGGAACCTGACTGCTTAACCCACAAAGATTAAAATCATCTTGAATGTACTCATCATCAACCTCACAGAAAAATTCATTTCCTCGCAAATTGCAGAACCATGAAATCCAAGAGGTATCTTCCCCATCAGAACCACTGACATCGGACTCTTCGCTGTCTGTTTCAGATTCCTCTACAGGAATAGCAAAAAAACAACATAGTGAACTACATGGAATGGTATGCACATCATATTTATGGCTATTTTGCAAATTGATATAGAAGAACTTGCCACGGATTCTAAAACTTGCAATACAATAACAATTGACTAGCACAAATTTGATGAGCTGAATGTCGCCCAACTATAGAGAGTGGGACTCATTTGAATATACACCCTGAAAGAAGTAGTACTCGAGATGGGATGGACAAAAGTACTAAAATCTGATACTGCAGATAAACACACATTTTATATCTCCCAAGGGAAAAATCACAGTCCTCAAAGCTAAAATACCTAACGAATAATGAATCACAGTTACAAAAACACCCAAACCTATTTCCAAAAGCTTCGGTTCTGATTGTCTGGCAATTACAGGACTATTTATGTCCTCATATCCAATGTTAAACTTACATAATTTCTCTGTCAAACATTTTTATAAAACAAATTCATATAGTCATGATTAAAATCACAGTTATACTCTCACAGAAATCCGCAATAAATGCATTTTTTTTATGAAATCTAACAATGAAAATAAATACTCCCCCGTCTCAAAATAGATCTCGTTTTGGAGTGTTTCACACATATTAAGAAATGTCATTAATGCATGTGAAGAAGTCTTAAATACCCCTAAAGTAATTCAACTACCTATGTAATTAAATGGTTAGTTAAGAGATAGTTCACTATCATTATTAAGGGTATAATTGGGTATAATTGGTATAGAGCAATAAAAAAGCTTTGAAAATAGGGAAACGGCAAGTATTTTGAGAAACGACATCTATTTTGAGACGGACGGATTATCATGATTAGTAATCAGCACATTCACAAGCGTCAAAGCAAAATAGCTCAAAACCCAATGCAGCAATCACCATTTACAACAGTACTAAACAACATTTGCGTAAATCAAAGAGGAAATGCTCTTATAAAGAAACGAAACAAAACGAACCGTCGTTGTTTTTGGTGGTGAGAGTAGAAGAAGAGCGATTGTCACGGTGGTCTTGCGGTTGCGATTTACCACCACCGGCAGCTGCGGAAGTAGAAGGTAATAATCTATCCTTATCCTTGTTGAAACCCCTAGAACTAGAAGGAGAAGCCTTCTCTAAGTGTTTATCCAACGCATCGTTTATTCTTTTCCGATCCAACGCCGCCCCTCCTCCCACCATTTCCGTCTTCGCCGACGATCCTCCGCCTCCACGATCCCTGTAGATATAGAGATGCGTATTGCTCTGGATATTATACAATTGTTCAAATTTGAACAAGGATAGATCTGATTGCGGATATTGTTGGGAAAAGAAAAACTAATTTTGTTCTGTGGGTATTGAAATAAGTAACTGGTTTAGAACTGGGAGATTGAAAATGGGGGAATTTTAGATTGAGAAACCCTAGGATTACAGAAAGGGGTGAGTTGTAGATTACAGAGGATGACGGAGAAAATTAGGGTTTCGTCTACATGGAGAGACAGATATTAGAGAGAGAATCCGAGCACCTCTAGGCTCATTTTCTCTCTCCTCTCTCTTTGTTCTCTTATTGGGGTGTTTTTAGATATTTTTCACCATTCTTCTGTTTTTTTTTTTTTTTTTTTTCACAATAGATGTCATTTTACAAGATCAAATTTAATTAAAAATATCTGTCATTTTTTAGCTTATACTTATGGTAGTCATTATTACTATATTCCAATTAATTATACTTTTTTGAACGGAGTAATGCGTGAGAAAAATAATTAATAAATAATAAAGGTATTTTTGATACTTAATTTATAAAGTTGTAATAATAACTAGTATATATTTCTCAAAACATGTGAAAACATGTAAAACGACAACTATTTTGAAACGAATGAGTTATAAGTTTCTTAGACCATGCACAATGGTTTAAACAAAAAAAACCATTCAACACCCACTTTATCACTCCACATCAGTTTCTCTCTCTTCCAACTCATCCATTCAACAAAACACTCTACAATGGTTTGTTTAATCCTCCATTCAACAATTTTCTCACTCATCATCCTATACCCACCATTTAAAATTTATTTTTTATTTTTATGATTAGTGTTGAAATAGTTATTATTGAGATCCATTTAAAAAAAATGGGTTTTTTTTTTGTGTCGGAATACAATGAAACTTACGTCAATTTAAAGAGAATTTTTTTTAGGAATTTTGGTGTAAAAAACAAAAAAAAAACAAATTTTCTGTGAAATAATTGAGCTCAAATAATTGGGATAAAAAAAAATAATTCATCAACCAATGGAGAGTTGCCAAGTGGCTCAACTTTGCTGACTTTTTGGTTTTCACACTTGTGAATGTTTTCAACAAAAACATTCACACAATGCCATTAAACCAACCATTGTGAGCATTAAACCAATTTTTTGTGTGAATGGGCATTCACACAGCCCATTCAACAACCATTGTATATGGTCTTATATATTCCATCAGATCCATTATGATTGAGTTTAAGAAAAAGTAATGATAAATATATTATATATTTGAAATTTTAAATAATTATAATTGATGCATAGTTTAAACTTCTATTAATGATAACTCTTTGAATATTTTTAGAAACAATTATTTTTTATTAACATTTTCCTAAACTATTTTTTTTTTCAAACTAAATTAAAATTAATTTATAAATAACAAGTTTCTTTCTTATAATAAGAAGGCTCTTCATTTAAATGATATTCTTCTCATTCATAACTACATGTTCCACTTTAAGCTAAAATCTTCTTTTATATATATATATATATATATATATATATATTGACATCGTTCTCCCATGGATACAAGTGATCAAGGTTCTAAAAATTGGTAGGCGGTCACTGGGCGTCAGAGCCGGGCCTAGCACCGGCGTTTATAACATTCTGGTGAGATAGAGTTAACATGTCACAAGAATGTATAAATCGTAAAGCAAAAAAAAAAAAAAAAGCAAGGAGGAGATATAACAACTCAAAGATCATACTCCCTTCGTCCCGGTTTAAGGTTCTTAGTTTGACTATGCACGCTTATTAAGAAACCAATGCAAAAACAATATAAATGAGTCAACCAAAAGTAGATATTGAAGGATATAAATGTCCAAAACACTATTTATAAAGCAAGTGGGTGAAAGTAAGTTAGGTAAGTAATGGTTTTTTTTTTTGTAATTAAATGAACTTTTTGAGGGTAAGATTTTCCAAAGCACTATTAATTATTTTCCATTTTTTGAATAAAGCAACTAAGAACCTTAAACTAGGACAGACCAAAAAGGAAAGTAAGAACCTTAAACTGAGACGGGGGAGTAATAAGTAGGCTAGTTAAACGAACCGAGCCCTTTCGAGCTCAGCTCGGGCTCGGCTCGTTAAAGCTCGGTTCGAATGGGCTCGAAGTGCTATTCGAGCTCGAGCTCGAACCGAGTTTTCGAGCTCGAATTTTTATCGAGCCGGCTCGTGTTCGGCTCGTTTGTTCGACGAGCTTTGTTCGAGCTCGGCTCGTTAGAGCTCGGTTTGTGTTCGGCTCGTTAGAGCTCGACTCGTGTTCGGCTCGTTTAAATCACGCATAACTCGAGCTCGTGCTCGGCTCGATAAGCTCGTTAACACGGGTTATTTTGTTTGCGTTTGGCTCAAGCTCGGCTCGGCTCGTTAAGCTCGAGCTCGACTAAATAATCATCATTATTACTTTTGTAATGAATACATATACATTATATGTATATACAACATTATAGAAGGAATAAATCATAACAAAAATATTTTTATCTTCAAAATGAATCAAACAATAATTGACAACAACTAAAATTAATTTAATTTTTATACATTCATATAATGATTATATAGCGATTATACACATACAATACAACAATACAATATAGATTGTACAACAACTAAAATTAATTTATTTTATGCACATTCATTATGAAAACGTAGAGATATATACACAATAGTCGGGTTTTTTTTTCAAAACTAATTTATTATTTTCAAATGTACACATATTTGTTTTATATTATTTTTCTCATTGAAATAAAAAATGAAATTAACATCTATTATTGTAGTTATATATGCAAGTATATTTAATAACTCAAATATAGAATGAACAAAATGTTTATCATTTACACATACACACACATATACATTTCACATATAAATGTGTTTGCATGTAGAAAAATATTTATATAAATATATATATATATATATATATATATATATATTTATGTATATGGTATAGTGGATATTATATATACATACATGTAACACATATTTATATACATAAATATATGTATGTATGATATGTGTGTGTCTATATGGAATATTGGATGTTATATATATATATATATATATATATATATATATATATATATATATATATATATATACATTCATACATATAGCACATATTTATATACATTATTATTTACTCCCTTTATCCTGCCTGATTTAGGACATTTTGATATTTTTAGTGTCATACTCGACGTAGTACGGCTAAAAAATGGAAAGATAATATTACTTTTGTTCTCATAACCTCCTCCATTCATTCTAGTTCCTCTTAAGTCGGGCGGGACGAAAGCCGTATATGTGTGTGTATGCATGATGTATGTATGTATTATATGTATATATACATACATGTAACATATACTATATTATACACCTAACGTAGCGTACGTTTTACTAAATACAGTTGACTAATATAATACCGTCGTTTAAATGCTATATACTAACCAGAAAGTTTGTCTGACTTTGACTTTCATGGTCAACTCCATAAAACGTTGACCACAATATGAAAACCTACCTATCCCTATGCATTTCAAAAATTGTTATGAATTCACCGTTAGAATACGGTCGGCCTCAAATTTTAAATATAATTGTTAAAACAAATAGTTAACTATTAATAGTTAAATATAATAGTTAGCTATTTATAGTGAAATATAATAGTTAACTATAATTATTAACTACCTTAGTAACTATTTGTTCTTTTTTTTTTTTTTTAACCATAGTAGCTATAATAGTTAACTATAATAGTAAAACTATTTGAATTTTGGTTATGTAGAGTCAAACTATTTGAATTTTGATTAATATTTTATGTAAATTATTAATTTACATAATTTATTAATGATTTAACAACCATTTTTAAATTTTTATGAGAATTAATAATTTAGTGTAAAATATTAGTTAAAGTTTAAGTAAATATAAAATTTGGGACAGAAGGAGTATATTACAACCTAATACGATTCAATTAATCGTTTGTAATATGAGAAGTTAAATGAACAAGAGATTTTCAAAAAAGAAAAAAAAAAAAAAAAAAAAGCAAACAGTAGGTTACATTTGTAAATTAGGCACATTTTGAGATTAAAAAAATAGAAAAAAAATAAACAAAAATTGTATTTTTGTTCAAAATGCAGAGAATACTTATCAGAGCTCGGTAAGGCTCGAACTCGATAAGGCTCGAACTCGAGCTCGTTTGATTTCATAATTTTCAGAAAAATGTTTAAGCTCGAGCTCGGCTCTGCTAGTAAAGGCTCGAGCTCGAACAGCTCGTGAAAAGCTCGCGAGCATAAGGCTTGAACTCGAGCTCGTTTGATTTCATAATTTTCAGAAAAATGTTTAAGCTCGAGCTCGGCTCGTAAAGGCTCGAGCTCGAACAGCTCGTGAAAATCTCGCGAGCATAAGGCTTGAACTCGAGCTCGTTTGATTTCATAATTTTCAGAAAAATGTTTAAGCTCGAGCTCGGCTCGTAAAGACTCGAGTTCGAACAGCTCGTGAAAAGCTCGCGAGCGGCTCGTGAAAAGCTCGCGAGCAGCTCGAAACTCGATTCGATTCGAGCTCGAACAAGGAAAATGGGCTCGAGCTCGAGCTCGATAAAAGCTCGAGCTCGATAATTCGTTAACGAGCTCGATCCCAAAACTCCAAAGCTCGGCTCGGCTCGGCTCGTTTACAGCCCTAGTAATAAGTAACTTATCTTTGTTGTACTTAGCTTCTAAACTTGCGGTTCAAACACTTCCACAACAAGGTGGCATAACAAATATTTAAAATATTTAGTGAAGACATTTTTGGAATTTTTACTAATAAAAAATAATGATATTTTAAGACCAAATACTTTTTTTCTAAATTAAAACAAGAAGGTGCTACTCAGCATCAGGGGGTGCCCAGCCTAACTAGTCGGCTCCTAAAGCGTCTAGGCGGCGATTGTTTGACTGAAAGAGTTTCTCGACGGATTTTGAGTTAATAGCCAGCGTTTTATGGCCGCCTAGCGCCTAAGTGGGGTCTAAGCAGCTTAGGCGGACGACTTTCAGAACATAACGAGTGATACGGCTTTTTGAAGTCAAGCAAGACTTGAAATAGCTGATGACATCTTAAGACAAGTATCATTAAGGGTAAAGATACCATAGCAAGGCTTTAGATATGCAAATGATCTACTAATACATTACTATTAAGGTTGAGTATCAACATCAAAAATTCAATTTTATGACATGAGATTGTGAAGTCCCAAAGTTGTTATGGTTTGGTGATTTAGACTTTCTAGTGAAGTAATTGAGTTTGCACATTGCGAGATTTTGGAAGAATCCGTTATTTCTTCTTCATTTTCATTTCATCGGTTTGATATCAAACCCTGCAGTAGATTGACTTGTACTTCATTTGCTTCATTATACTTCCTGGCTCTGGTTTCTTTATAGTGTAAACAGCCAAAATGACCCGCGTACTATACAAAAACCATCAATTTGACCTTCGTACTATTTAAACTACCAATTTTACCCGTGTACTATTGTAAAATCAACCAAATCAACCTAAATTGTTAATGAATGTTAGTGAACGTTATCAAATGTTAGTATTTTAACAGACATTACAATCAGACTTTTCAAACTGACCCTATAACCTAACAAATTCATTACTTGCTTAATTGATAGCTTATTTAACTTCTTCTCCACATCCCACCTATCACCACCACCCATCAATCTCACGCCACTACCTCCTGCCACCACCAGACAATCACCACCACAAACCACCATCTTCACACGGTCATCACCACCTTGGCCTAAATTCACCCAAGATTTCAAAAGCCCAAAAAAAATCAAAAGATAAAAAAATCATTAACATCTTCAATGGGTTTCAACCAAATCCTCATCCAATTTCAAGTTCCACCCATTTAATTCCTTCCACACAAAGCCATAAATAAAAATCAAAATGATGATCACAAAATCAAACCTTTAAACCCATCTAAATCCCTAAACATGCACTCATTCTTTGGCTTTTCCATACCTGGATCCAGATCTGAATGGAGATGGTGGGAGTCTGATTATGAAGGTGAAGGCGGGGCTAAGGTTGCGTTCCGAAAAGGTAGGTTGAAGATGGTAAAGACGTATTGCAGATGATCGGCGATTGTTCAAGGCGGGGATAAGGTTACGGGGGCGGTAGCGATAGTGGAATCGAAATTGGGGCATCGATTTTTCTTTGGGGATTTCCTCATCCGATCTCGATACTTGACGAAAATATCAACGAGGGAGGTGGGGAATCCTGTCTCGTCGACAAGGGAACCGCCGAGTTTAGGGGATTGCAGATGATCGGCGACAAATTGAGAAAATCTTTGATGAACCCTTTACCTTCTTCCATCGGAATGGCATGATTAATTATATTTTGATTCCCAATCAATTAATCAAGAAACTGACAAAAGATGATATTGGATCACTGATTCAAGTATATGGAGGAGGTGAATCGACTAGGGGTGGATTTGATGATTCTTTGAAACTCTATCCTCTTCTAATTTCCTTATTTGCTTGCATCTGGGTATAATTAGGGGATTAATTATTTTAGCCATTTTAATTTGAGGAAATATTTTTACAAGTTTCAATATTATGCATGTTAATTCCCTCAACTTTCAAATCTGTAATTTTTCAACGTTTGGGCCATTTTGTAAATTTTGATTATAATATTTGTTAATTTACTAACGATTGTGGACATCCATTAACTTTATTAACAATTTAGGTTGATTTGGTTGGTTTTACAATAGTACGCATGTCAAATTGGTAGTTTAAATAGTACGGTGGTCAAATTGATGGTATATGTATAGTACGCGGGTCATTTTGGTCGTTTACTCTTTCTTTATATTAACAATTGAGCTTTATTTTCTTGTTTTCACCATTAACATCACATTTTCTAGGTAAATACCATTTAAATGTGCAATTGTTAATATCTTCAGGCTCAAAGATCACTTGTGCAATTGCTTAGTACATGTAGTGTTGGCTAACCATGATGAAAGTATAAGATCTAGTGTCCAGATTGGTCCATATTAAGTTCACATTTGTTTCTTGGAACGATTGTGAACTTATTTTTGGAATAACTGTAAACTTGTTTTGAGAACTTATTTTTAGAACAACTGTGAATTTGTTCTTGGAACAACTGTGTACTTATTCTTGGAACAACTGTGAATTTGTTTTGGAAGAACCATGAAGTTGATCTTGGAACAACTGTGAACTTATTCTTTCAACAACTTCTTAGAGCAATTGTGAACTTCTTTTTGGAACTTGTTCTTTGAAAAAACTATGAATTTTTTCTTGGAACTACGGTGAACTTGTTTTTGAAACTTGTGCTGGTAACAACTGTGAACTTATTATTAGAACAACTGTGAATATGTTCCTTAAAAATGAGTTTTCTTCTTGAAACTATGAATTTGTCTTGGATGAAGTATGATAGGGATGGTCAAACCCGGTTCCGGTTCGGAATTGCCAGTTCACGGTTCGGAACCGCCGGTCCACAATTTTTTTTTTAAATAAATCTTTTAACAGAAAAAAACAATTATAATAATTTTTTATTACCGATTTTTTTTACAAAAAGGTATAGAAAAAATGTTTAAAAAACTAAAGAGGTCCGTCCCTCTTTTCTTTTATATACTCATCAAAATTTTATTATTTTTATTCACTGAATTTGACTTAAAAAATCAATCAAAACTCAACTTTTCTTGTCAATGTTCCGTTAGTAACGGTTAATTCTGATGAAACCGTTAGAAATCTAACTATTTTGATGGTTTTTGATGGTTTTGATAACGGTTCTGGTTCGTTCTAGGCGGTTCATGGCGGTTCGTTTTCAGAGGGGATGAACCGGAACCGGACCTTGTAATAAACGGTTCCGGTTTTCGTCAAGGTTCAAGGCGGTTCCGGACTTTTCGGTTCCGGTCCGGTTTGACGGTTCCGGTCCGATCCGGTTTGGCCATCCCTAAAGTGTGAAGTTGTTGTTGGAAGAAATGTGAAGTTGTTCTTTTAAAAATATTGTGATGTTCTTAAAAAATGGTGAGTTTTTTTTTTTTTGGAAAAAAAAAATTGTTAGTTGTTCTAAGAAAAATGGTGAAGTTGGTTATTTTCAAAAAAACTGTTAAGTTGTTCTTGTGGGATCTGATGGTCGCAGGCCGGATTTGGTGGTCGCCATAGTATATTTGCAATAGTCGCCGCAAATGGTCGCCGGAAAATGATTGCCGGAGATTTTTGCTGGAAATGGTCGTCGGAGTTGGTGACTGGAGAAGGTGGGAATAGGTGGCTAAAGATGGTCATGGTGGTTGGTGAGGAAGTGAAATGATTAAGGGGATTGACACTCGTTTAATTTTGCATTATTTAGTAAGGACATGAGTGTCCATCAATAAATAATGGACTAAGTGGTAGTAATTGAAATTTCTTGTCTTTGGTGGTAATTTTCATTAAGATCAATGACTAAATAATAATTGCCCTTTATTTTTTTAAAGGAAAAATTGCAAAAAAATCACTCAACTATTCACTTTCTGTGGATTTGATCACCAAACTCATGTTTTTTGTATCCAACACATCCAACTCATTCTTTTTTGCGTTTGTGGTCATTATCACTAACTCTGTTATATTTTCTCCGTTAAATTTGACATGTGCCCTTTCACATGACTTTTTTCAAGGGTATTTTCGGGAGATAAATTATTATTGACACATATGTAAGATCATGGGCGGATCTACAGTGTTAGTAGGGGATACACGTGCACCCGGTCAACCCAGTTTTTTTTTTTATTTTTTTTTTACTAAGTGCACCCCTAAAAAAAATTAATTAGAGTGGCAATTTAACTAGAAGGGGTGTGAACTTAGTAGAAGGAAAACTTAAAACAACGCTGCTGAAGTATACCAGTAGCCACACATCGCAAAATCAGGGGGAAAAGAAAAAACCTTACCGACCGTGGAAGAGAGAAAGAAAGAGCGCAGATCCGCAGATCCGCATGTTCGAAGTGTCGATCTTCATCACCAAGCTTCTTAATCCTTTGCACAATTGCACTCTTCACTCTTGTAAGCACCCTCAATTTTTTTTGAACTTATGTACTTGAATATAATTGCGTTTTGAAATTTTTGGTATGAAGTTATTTAGTGTAAATTATGCACCCGGTGCTTGGAAATCCTAGATCTGCCACTGTGTAAGATTCATATGTAAGATTCTGAAGTGAAGGGCAAATGGTAAAAATATTCCATCCCAGTTCCCACAACCCTCCCACCAGCATCCCGTTGTCTTCTTCGTCTCCGGTAACGGTGCCGGCGTGGCCTTCAAACTTACATACACCCTAAAATTGTCTTTCTTCCTCCATATCCTTAACCTTTCCCCACATTCTCCCTTTTTTCTCAAACCAGACACCATCACGAACATTGTTCGTCTCCGATATTGAATAGTTGGGTGTTTTTTTTTTTTTTTTTTTTTTTAATAGGCTTATAGCATTACGCTTGTCTTCTTCCATTCCCAATTCTTCAAAACACAGAGTTTTTTCCTTCATTTCTTTGGTGCTTATTCTTGTTATACGCATTCAACAACACAATTTTTTGTAATCTCAACTCGAACAATTGTATTGTTGATTTTTATTTTTATTTTTCAGTTTTTCCCTTTTAATGTATAATAAATTTCTCTCCTCTGCGAGAGCCGTTGTTTTCTCTCCATAGTGAGAGCCGTTGTTTTCTCTCCTCTGTGAGATCCTGTGTTTCTTTGTTTTCTGTTTGTTGTTTTTTGGTCTTAAAATGATGATGATTGCATTTTCGCACAATGAAGTGGAGGCCATTGATCTTACTGCACAGCAATGGTTCGCGTATTTTGAGATATATGGCGGGCGTTTACTCGTCAACCAGAATTCTGTATATCAAGTGCTAAGCGCAAAATATTACCAGAGGGAAGATTTCTTAAATGCTGGATTTAGGCAGTGTCTAAGTTTTACTTGGACTAGAATTCGATCGTCTCAAGATTTGGATCGAAAATATTGTTGTTGTAGGTTAAGCAATGCAATTGTTATTGTTATTTGGGGTGAGCCTCCAGTCTATGTGGTGTGCCATCTCTTTTTAACTTGTGAATGAAATTGCTTTCTCGTTTGCTCAAAAAAAAAAAAAAAAATTGGCTTATAGCATTACAAATATACATTTGAATGATAGTAATATTTTTTAAAAGACAATTGTGGTCATTTTATTATTATGAATAATCCAGTTGAGACAACTCAATTAGTATTTTAAAACCACAATTATTAGTTAGATTATCTCTTCAAATGAGGTGATACATTATTCATAATATAAAAATCAAGAATAATTTCCACTTGCATGTGATGACAAATTCCTTGTCTTCTATCAAAAGACTAAATGGTCTATCCACATCAATCAATCTGCTGAATAAAGGGTGAAAAAAACAAGAAAGAGAGAGAGAGAGAGAGAGATGGAAGCTACAAAACTGATAGTGTCAATACTAGTGGGTGGATTAACATGGTTGGTTCTACATCTATTCAATATTTTGGTGTTGAAGCCAAAGAAAGTAAGATCAAAGCTTGAGAATCAAGGGATTAAAGGGCCTTCACCTTCATTTCTTTATGGAAACATTCCTGAAATCAAGAAACTTTCTGCCCAGATTAGGTCAAGGTCAAGGTCAACTATGAGCATTAGCAGTAGTGATCTTTCTCATGACTGGGTTTCTAAAGCCTTTCCTCATCTTGTTCAATGGGCTAATCAATATGGTACTCTCAATTATCTCTTTCTTTTATCTCTTTCGTCTACTCCCTCCGTCTCATTTCAAATTGCAAAATTTATCATTTTGGTTGTCCCATAAAAATTACAAAATTTTAAAATAGAAAGTTTTTACCCACTTGCGTACTCACTCACTAACTATTCCCTACCCAACTTTCTCTCTCTTACAGAACTATCTACAATCAATCACAACATATCTTTTTTTTTTTGTTACTTTTTCCTTAATTTTCGTAAAAAAAAAACAGTTTTGTGCAATTTGAAATCGACCGGAGGGGAGTATCTCTTTCAGCAGCATACAGCACACAGATATGAAACTGTTGACGTCAGCATATTGCTGTGTGTGGTCGGGATGCGACCCCATTACTTTATTTTTAAGATGTACGGTTGAGATTTTTCTTAGTAATGCCTAAATAAATCTCGACTGGAGCTCTTGTAAAAAGAGAAATGTGGTCGCTCCAGTGAGGCAAATTGCTCATGTTGGCAGCAGTTCTTGTTTCAGCATACACTACATCCTGTTAGGATAAAATACAGATTTCAAAAAATAAAATAAAAAAAATACTCATTTGTGGGCATGTGGCTTTATAATTTTATTGATAAAGAATATATAAAAACTTAATTTTATATATGTATTTCTAAAATTTATAAGTAATAAACTATTAAAAATAATATCAATAAAGTTTTTAGTATTTCATTATGGCTATTAATTTTTTATTTTTATTTTTTAAAATTCAGTTCAGTTGGTCTAGAGAACTATGTAAATAGAGTTGATTATGTATGGATTTAGTATAAATTATCATATGGTTATTTTAATAATGAATTGGCGGCCACAAATATTATTTTAAGTGTTAGGCAAAGATTCCATTATTCCCGATAATTTGTTTGTTTATTTAATAAAATGACAGCCTTCTAGTTTTATTCCCAAGACCTAACTTAGCTTTTGGAATGCAGTGATTACAAAATATAAACAATTCAAAATTATAATCTAACAGCAAGATTGACCTCTGTTTTGCAATGTTAAGTGGAAGACAATACAGTGGAGTATATTTCACTTGTAAAATATAGGATCCCAGATCAGCTAGAATATCACCACATCTTAATTTTTAAGATTAAGCGCCAAATATATACTCCTTCCTTACCGTCATTGCACGAGAATTAAGGAAAAAGTGAAAAAGCGAAAAAGGTGATGTGTTCTTTCTGAGTGTAGATAGTTGGGTAGGAGAGAGAATATGAGATAGAGAATAGTAGGTGGATTAGTTGATGTGAGTATGACAAGTGCGTCTCACTAATTAAATAATATAAAAAACTTTCTACTTTTGGATTTTGCAATTTCTATGAAATACCTAAAATGACAAAGTTTGCGATTTCAAATGGGATGGAGAGATTATTGAACAGTACGAGAGATTCAGTGAGCATTTTGTAGGAAGCTAGACGTTTGGCTTCAATTTTACCAATGTACAATAAAATGTTCAAATAAGTAGAGTAAGAGCATATTTCTTAAAAAAGTTAAAAAGTCAAATCTGACATATATTATGAGACGGGTTCCTAGAGCAGGAAAGGCCCCAAAGGGGAAGCGCAGTAAATACGTACTCACTCGAAAATGCATCGGGTGGAGAATGAACCCCTGACCTTCCATATAGAAAGAGATACCAGATAGCTTAAAGACATTTATTAATAAAAAAGAACCAATTTTTAAAATTAAAAATGACATACTCACTCTGAGAGCGAACAATATCCTTAATTCCTTTCTCATGGAGCTGTATAGTACATCACATTCACATGCTGGGGCGAAGCTAGACCTTTTGAGAAGGGTACTTTGACCCACTGACTTTTTGTAGATTTTACGAATTTTTCCCTTTACAATTTTTGAATTTACTATATTGACCCCCGTAAAAAGAAAAATTGAGGGGGGTCTAGAGTCGCTAATCACATGTATGCTTGCCATTTTAGTTACACATTTATGATTTAACAATTTTATGGTAGACTTATGGTCTCAAGTCTTAACAAATTTATGGTGGGCTTTAACATTTCAGGAAGAACATTCATGTATTCAAATGGGAACATTCAGATACTATGCATAACTGATCCAGAGTTGGTGAAAGAAGTAACCCATCAGACAAGTTTGAATCTCGGAAAACCTACTTATCTCTCCAAAGATAGAGGTGCCTTATTAGGTCAAGGCATCTTGACCTCCAATGGCGCGTATTGGGCTCACCAAAGAAAGATCATAGCTCCTGAGCTCTATCTCGACAAGGTTAAGGTATAATCCCTTCTCCAAAGATAGAGGTGTCTTACTAAGGTTGAATCTTAGCAAATGATTGTTAGTAGTAATCACAATCATTTGCTAAGATTTGTAGGGACCGCGACCACCACCACCACTTTCCACATTAGTGGGTGCTCTTATATACCTTGCAATTATTTCCTTAATTGTCGATGTGGGACTTTGGGTTGCACCCCAACAATCCTCTCCTCAAACCAAGGACCACACCGCTATGGCCCGCAGTGTTTCCTCTGGGCCATATCGGCGAAAGCTTGTACCAACCGCCCGCGAAACACCATCGCCCTCGATTGCAAGACTCGATTCGCTATGTCGCACAAGGGGAACCCCACCATATAAAGCACACACACGGTCCACCCGGCCGGGCTCATCCGAACCATGGCTCTGATACCACTTGTAGGGACCGCGATCACCACCACCACTTTCCACATTAGTATGATATTGTCCGCTTTGGGCCAAGCCCGCACGGATTTGTTTTTGGGTTAACTCCCAAAAGGCCTCATACTAATGAAGTGGGTGGGTGCTCTTATATACCTTGCAATTATTTCCTTAATTGTCGATGTGGGACTTTGGGTTGCACCCCCAACAAGATTCAATTATGCATATTGGGAACTGTTGTAGCCTACATACAACACAACAACTCTCAATATGTGTGGGACCCTGTGAAGGACAGGCCCACATAGGCTTAATGTAAAGTTCAAATCAATGACTACCAAGATTCAAATCTCTAGCTATAGTTTTCTGATTCGCTAGCCTCTCTAATATGAAATGCACTTCCCTTTTCGAAGGACATGGTTACTTTAATGGGAAACTCGGCTATGTCTATGGTACAATCATGGGAAAATAAACTCAAAGATGTGGAGTATGCAGAAATCAAAGTTGATGACTATATGAGAAGTCTATCGGCAGATATAATCTCGCGAGCTTGTTTTGGAAGCAACTATACACAAGGAGAAATGATTTTCCAAAAGCTTAGAGATCTTCAAAATGTCATGTCTAAGGGAAGTGTTGGGGTACCTGGCTCAAGGTAACTTAGTCAATCCATTAGAATTAGAATCACAATATATATACACATATATACATGTAATATGTATGTATATGCCCTTATGTTTTCATGCACCAATATATGTAAGTAAACCTATATTTACAGATATGTGCCTAGCAAAAGCAACAGAGAGATATGGAGGTTGGAGAAAGAAATAAACGCGATGATATTAGGCATTGTAAAAGCTCGGAGTGAGGGCAAATTTGAGAAAGATCTGTTACAATCAATACTAGAAGCTGTTAAGGGGCAGGGAAATGAAGGCGACTTAGGGACGGATATCAGCTACAATAGATTTATCATTGACAACTGCAAGAACATATATTTTGCTGGCTACGAGACCACTGCCACCACATTATCGTGGTGCTTGATGTTGTTGGCCTCAAGTGTCGAATGGCAGGCTCGTGCTCGTACTGAGGTTCTTGAAGCTTGTGGGGATAAGCTCCCGGATGCCAACATGGTTAGAAGCATGAAAACGGTACGTTATCAATCTATTCTGTTCCAGTTGCTAATGAAAAATATTACTCCCTCTGTCCCAAAATATCTTCTCATTTGTTGTTTTTTCATTGTCCCAAAAAATTCTTCCTATTTCTACAATTTGGGCTTAAAAGTTCATGAACAAAACATGGCTAGTGAAGCAAGTGTCCATATCTTTAAAAAGTTTGAATAGTCAATTAGACAGTCATACCACATCATCTGGCTTACAATGTATACACAGACACATATAGAGGCTGAGCTACCCCTTGGTTAAGGGGGCAATTTCCCCTTTCACTCTTGAAAGTGTTCCAAATTAGTATTTGTAAGTTCTTAAATTTTTTATTTTTACCACTAAAAATTGTGCTTTGCCTCCGTTTGACCAAGAAAAATTAACGCTATCAGCACTGTAAATCCCCCCCTACACACACATATGTATGTATACACACAAAGATATGTATGTAGACACACACACACATATATATATTGCCATGTTACTTCCACATTAGTCACTACAAAATTACATACTTATTGAGACGGGATAAGACTGAGACGTGATATGGTCGTATTAGGACAAAATATCGACATAATAAGGGTCTCATTATGGTCATATTAGGACAAAATATCGACATAATAAGGGTCTCATTAAGTGGGTATCTCAAATCAAATATTTTAGAGATGACAATGACTGTCTCTGATATAAATATAACATGTTAAATAAATTAGAGAAATGCCGTCCATAAATAGAGACCAACAGAGAAATGTCGTCCCAAAATAGAGACTATTAGAGAAATGTCGTCGCAAAATAATTTAAATAAGGACTATTAAAAATTTCCGTCTCAAACAAAGAGTCTCTAAAATACATTTTCTAGTAGTGAGTGTATCACACCATGTCACCAAAATGGCGTGGTGTGACAGACCGTATAGACCATATATATATATATGTATATTCCCCCTATCCCATTTTAAGAGTCAAAAAATTCCTAAAAATGCGTCCCATTTTAAGAGTCAAAATCCTAAAATGGAAAGTGGGTATTACATGTCATACTCACAACAATTATCCACTAACTCTTCTCTACACCACTTTCTCTCTCCTACCCAACTATCAACACTCGCAACATATCACATTTTCCTTAATTCTTGAACCCACCTATTTTTTGACTCTTAAAATGGGACGGAGGGAGTAAATATTTATATTGCGATGTTACAAATTGGTGCATATTAAGCCATTCAAATCTTCTTATACGCGCAGTTGACTATGATTATTCAAGAGACGCTACGCATGTATCCGACAGTAGCTTATATGGTACGAGAAGCTCTACAAGATATGCACATCAAAGACATTGATATACCAAAAGGCGTCACGCTCCAAATTGTGAAGCCAATACTATACCACGATCCTGACTTATGGGGGCCTGACGTGCACCAGTTCAACCCCGAAAGATTTGCAGAGGGAGCCAAAGGGGCTTGCAGAGTCCCTCAAGTTTATATGCCGTTTGGAGCTGGGCCCCGCGTATGTGCGGGCCAACATTTCGCAATGTCAGAAGTTAAGGTTGTTTTGTCTTTGATTTTATCAAGGTTTAGTTTCAGCTTGTCTCCTGCTTATAGGCATTCTCCTGTCATGAGATTAACTGTAGAACCAGAACATGGAGTATATCTCAATATTAGGAGAGTTTGACTTTGTTCATCGACAAACGGTTATTCGTTTTCTTGCATTTAAATGTACTCATACATAAAAACGTTGAGTGCAACATTGCTTCCGCATCAGCAAGTTGCAAATAAAGACTAGTTTTACGGATTTGGGGGATAACAGAATTTGTTGTTGCTGATATTGTGAACTCAAAATTGCAAAAATTTGAAAAGGAGTGCTGTTCTTCACATCATCAAAAATTTATCAATAAAAAAAAAAGTATAATTTCACAAGGATGAATATATTGTCATTAATTAATGTTTGGTCAAAGTTCACTTGCATTGACCATCAAAAGCCAAACGAAACTACTCCCTCCGTCCCAGAGTAAGAGTCATACTTTCCATTTTGATACGTCCCAGAGTAAGAGTCATATTCCTAAAATGGCAAAGAATCTTTACTATTCACCCCACTCATTCTCTCTCTTATTTTACTTTTATACTCACAACACCAATCAAGTCACTATTCTCTCCCACTCATTCTCTCTCCTACTTTACTTTTATACTCACAACATTTACATCACTTCTAATATTTATTAATAAGCGTGCAAATGAGTGGTAGAACTCTTACTCCGAAACGGAGGGAGGCAGTATCTTTTTGAGAGGGAGAGAAGGAGTATACTATAATAGCATGTGTTGTGTGTCACAAGTATCCCTATCATTTTTTCCTCTCTACCAAAAAAAAAAAAAAAAAAAGGTATCCCTATCATTAAAGCTTATCGATCCGCATGCTTAAGTCACCCCGAGGGCATGCAACAATATACTATTCAAAGCGCGTAACAGGATGAATAGAGTATATACTCCTTCCGTCCCATTCTTATCGCTATTTTTTGTTGATAACATTATTTTATGCTAAATTATTAATCTCCATAAAATATTAAAAATAATTATTAAATCACTAATAGAAACATTATCAATAACCATCTTTAAATTTTTGTAGAGATTAATAGTTTAACATAAAATGTTAGTCAAAGTTCAAATATGGTCAACGAAAAGTAGCGATAAGTATGGACTAAACCTTAACAAAGGCACAAAGAAAGAACTGGCATTCAGATCAAAAGGAACCTTAATAAAGGCACAAGAACTAACTGGCATACATATAAAATAAGAGGGGTGACTTATTTTTATAACAACTTATTTGTGGTTACGAGGAGCCATTCTGTATTGGGGTAGCTTTCAGTTTTCCCCAATCCTTACTTTGAAATGGTAGCAACTAGCAAGTAGCAACCCCACATGGACACTTCTAAATTTAGGTATTACAAATTCAAACAAAGTTCCATGTGATGACACCTTGGTTTAGCATAAGTTCAATACTCCATCCGTCCCGTAACAAATGATCCATTTTTGTCATTTCAGATGTCAAATTTTCTTAAAAAACGGAAAGTTTTATATTATTTCTTAGTCATGGGGCCCGCTTGTCATACTCACAACAAACTTGCACTTACTATTCATAATCTCGCTTTCTCTATCCTTCAGCCTCACAACACCTACTAAACACTTTTCCTTAATTCTCGTTCTTAAAATGAAATAAGTCGCTTGTTATGCATGAGACGAAGGGAGTATATATTTCAGCAATGCTTTTATTTTTTTTTTGTTCTTACAAAGACTATAGGTGGACATTGGAAAAGAGAGAGAGAGAGATGGAAGCAACAAAAATGATATTGTCAATAGTATTGGGCTTGTTGTTATGGGTGCTTGTAAAACTGTATATTGCTTTTGTTTTAAACCCAAATAGGGTTAGATCAAAGCTTGAGAAGCAAGGGATTAGAGGTCCTTCTCCTTCTTTTATTTATGGAAACATACATGAGATCAAGAAAATCACTCTACAAATTATGTCTACTCATCATAAGGACACTGCTACTACTGATCATCCCTCTCATGATTGGGTTCACAAAGCCATTCCTCATGTTGTACAATGGGTCAAACAATATGGTATATAATCTCTCTCTCTCTCTCTCTCTCTCACACACACACACACACGCACACATATACTATTATGAGTAACTAGGATTTGAAATCGCAAAATAGTCGCGCATCATATATATGGCAACATCGGGGGTTACCATGGCCATATCTGGATCCACCGCTGCAATGAGCACCAAATATGCCGTTGTAATGGTTCTTGAAGTACTCCCTCAGTCCTGAAATGAACGTCCAATTTTTTTATTTTTTTTTTCTTTCAAATTTGCTCTTGATTGATCAGGAGCAATTTGAATCTTTCTTGGACATTTATTTTGGGACGGAAGTAATACTATATAGCATGATGCGTTACTAATTTTATGACAATAATACCCTCTTAGATGTTCTTGATGCCTTGCAGGAAGAACATTCATGTATTCGAATAGGAACATGGTGATATTGTGCATATCAGATCCAGAGTTAGTGAAGGAAATAGCCCTCCAAACCACTTTGGCTCTAGGAAAGCCTACTTTCCGCTCCAAAGATATGGCTGCTCTATTAGGTCACGGCATCTTGACCTCCAATGGTCCATATTGGGCTCACCAAAGGAAGATCATAGCTCCTGTATTCTACAATGACAAAGTTAAGGTATCCCTGTCCTTAACTGTCAATTTTTCCTATAAATATTTGTTCATAAACGCGTCATTCTTTTTGAAGGATATGGTTATCTTAATGGGGAATTCTGCTATGACAATGGTAAAATCATGGGAAAGTGAACTCGAAGATGTGGAGTGTGTCGAAATTAAGGTTGATGACTATGTAAAGAGCCTATCTACAGATATAATTTCGAGAGCTTGTTTTGGGAGCAACTATACCCAAGGGGAAATGTTTTTCCAAAACTTTAAAAATCTTCAAGAACTCGTGCTGAAGCCAGGAAATTTTGGGTTACCAGGCTTAAGGTAAATTTATAAGCTATCTGTCAGTTTTCATACTTTTTTCGCCCTTCAATTACCATGAAGAAGGAACTTTGAGCAGTAATTTTAACTTGATTTAATTATATTAATGAAAATCTAAAACTTGTTATTGGTACACCATCAACAATACTATCATTAATAAATTTTAGATTTTCATATAGACAATTTGATCAACCTAACAGCAAAAAAGTAGGAAGATCATTTTGGGACGGAGGGAGTATACACACACACACTCACTCATGCATCGATTTCACGATCCATTTACAGATATGTGCCAACAAAAAGCAACAGAGAGATATGGAGGTTGGAGAAAGAAATTGATTCAATGATAATGGCCATTGTGAAAGCTCGCACTGAGTTTGAGGGAAAACGCGAGAACGATCTCTTACAATCATTAGTAGAAGCTTCTAAGTTGCACGACCGAAAGACAGATATCAGTTACAACAGATTCATCATTGATAACTGCAAGAACATATACTTTGCTGCCTACGAGACCGTTGCCACCACATTATCGTGGTGCTTAATGCTATTAGCAGCAAATCCTATGTGGCAAACCCGTGCTCGTGCTGAGGTGGTAGACATTTGCGGGGATGAGCTACCAGATGCAAACATGCTCCGAAGCATGAAAACAGTATGTTATCTATCTATCTATCCCTTAACACTAATAATTTTAGGGTTTATTGATAACTGTTTTCCTATGTAGTACAGTTAGACTGTATGACAGTCCGAACTGTATATTAACATGAGTTATATTTTACAGTAGCATTAGTTACATTATATAGTAGTAGATACAGAAATATAGAGACATGAGTTACATTTCATCAGCGTGAGATACATGTATAGTAACAACATGAGTTTATATCTAACAATGATAATATGAGTTACATCTTATTCGCACTGCTGAGCAGTCCGACTGCACTCGCCTCAAATTCTTGAATTGTATCATTTGATTCATCTTATATATACTTGCAGTTGACTATGGTTATTCAAGAGACATTGCGATTGTATCCTCCAGCTACCTATGTAGTACGCGAAACATTGGAAGATATGGACTTAAAACACATTCATATACCAAAAGGTGCTATTCTCCACGTTGTGAGGCTAGTACTAAACTACGATCCTGACATATGGGGACCTGACATGCACCAGTTCAACCCAGAAAGATTTGCTGAGGGAGTCAAAGGGGCTTGTAGAATCTCTCAAGTTTATGTGCCATTTGGAGCGGGGCCTCGCATATGTCCAGGTCAGCATTTTGCAATGGCGGAAGTAAAGGTGGTTTTATCGCTGATTTTATCAAGGTTTAGCTTTAGTTTATCGTCTGCGTATAGACACTCACCTATCACGCGAGTTGGTATAGAGCCGGAACATGGAGTATATCTCAATATCAGGAGAATCTGACTGGTTTTTTCGTGTAGGATAATTGAGAATAAGCAGAAGGCTGTATATCATTCAATCAGAAATTACAAGGATCAAGACCAACAACAGAACCGGACCTGCCGAACTAGAGTCGGACGTTATCAGTTAGGTTACGGTTCCACCTATTTTAAAACAAGGAACCGGCAGTTCGGAACGAGGGTCGGTTGGTTTTTAACATCTTCCGTTAGTTTCTTAATGAAAATATGTTAAAACATAATTTTCCCTTCATCTTAACAGAAAAATATTACATTTTCAACATATCTTGTTTACTTACCAGTTGATAGAATCCATTAAAAATATAACAGTCTCTGACTTTTTGTGTTAGAAAACTGTTACATTTTTAACAGATTCACTTAAAAATATAACGGAAAATGGAACTGGAAAACCGCCAGAACCTGAATGACGGTACTGTGAACCGACAGCTCACACAATTCCCTTCTCCCCGGGACCGGAACCGGAATCGGTTGCCCATGTGTATATGGGTGTACACTTAGGCTCCGTTTGTTTGGAGAAAAACGTTTTCCAGAAAATGTTTTCTCCATTTTCCAGTGTTTGGTAAGCATCGGAAAATAGGGAAACAGTTTTCCTCACTTTTCTAAGTAAAAATGACTTACGAATTTCTCCTCGGCATTTAATTTTCCGGAAAATGTTAACACCCTCAAGCACACACCCAACTCCCCAATACACCCCCACGCTACCCACTCCACATCCACCCCCACCGTACCTACCTACCTCCCTCCCCCCCCCCCCCCCCCCCCACACACACCTTTAAAAAATACTCATTTTAAAATTATTTTTTAACATGTTTATGTCATTTTCCGGAAAACATTATCTTTAGATTTTTCAGAAAGCATTTTCATTTTTTCAGAAAATATTTTCGAGAAGTCGTTTTACGCGAAACAAACAGGGATGCTCTTCAATTATTTTCAAGTAAAATAAGGGGAAGTAGTCCAAAATGCAATGATCAACCAGAAATCATATGTGCTTCAATCAGACAAGAATAATGCAATACTTCAATGGAAGTTTATATTTATAAATAATGAACATGTACATACCTGCCTACTATCTATAAACCAATACTAATCCCAGTAGACATGGTTGAAACATAAGCTTGTAAAAAAATCTTAATTGGTTGCAAAGAATATAAGGTGCTTATAAACCTTTGATGTGGGTGTGGGGTCATTGGCATAAATAAGCTTCATGAGATCACCTACTCCTATAAGAATGAATGACTAACGGCTCTTGCTGGAAAAAATTAGGAGAACAAGGATCTACCACGGTTTCGCTCCAGATTAGCCTCCTTCTGTGAAATACGATAAAGGAAACCGGAAAGTTTCAGCACTCAGTTTATACAATAAAAAGAAACATGACAGGATCGTGTAATGATTCACACACTGATGCTGACAGAAATGGCATATACTCCCTCCGTTCCCGGACGATACTCACTAGTAGTTTCATAGTCAACTCAATTGCCCCCAAGCCAAAATTTTATGAAAACCTAATTTTCCCTATATGATTCTAAAAATTGTTATTGACAATATTTTTAATGGCGAATCAATAACAGTTTATCGAGTTGCATGGAGATAACCAGATTTTCATTAAGGTTAAAGTTCAATTGAGTTGACCGTAAAAATCAAAGTGAGACTGTCTTTCTGGGACGGAGGGAGTATAAAGATAAAAAGACGTATTAAACTAACCTCCTTTTTCATGCATTCTTTGTACTTGTCAAAATATCCTTGACATTTATTCTTGTCCTTTTTAAAGTCTTCCAAACCTGCAAGCTTTTGTTCAAGATCAATGCTGGCCAAATGCACAATGTAACAATGGGAAGAAACGAAACTTAATTTTCTTCACTCGTACAGTATGAACTTGAAAATATCCGCATACCAGTATACAGTGGGTGCCTACTCAGTAAACTAAAACCCTAAAGCGGAACTAAAGATATGTGAATAGGGATCCAAATATATTTAGACTTGATTTCTTTGATTTTGAAGGTCATATTCAACATGAAGAATAAGTTCTATTTATTTTTAAGCTGGAAAGTACGAGTCTTGTGTAATATGGATCTTCCTACGTGTGCTTCCCAGAAAAACTTCTGAACAAGGCTGAATCAAGTATAGTGTCTTAGGGCCTGTTTGTTTGGGCTGAATGAGGTCTCTTAATGGCCCAAAAGTGCAACGGGCCCTTAGTACCTAAGAAGATTTTGTTCCTAAAATAGTGTTTTTGCATGGGGAGGGAGGGGGTGAAGCCAGTGGACGAGGCTTACATGCTATGTGTTGAATGCACTTTCTTTTAACAACTACTGTTGAACTTGTGGAGCTAAGAAACAAGGAAGCTTTCATGTCAAATTGTCGATGAATACAAAAGTGAGTAACATTTTCCAGTATACTAAAGATGAAAGTTAGCTTTGCTTGAGAACTAGCCATAAAACAAGAGATAGTAACTGGAAAGCATGCATATAATTGCTAAAGAAACATATCAAACTTTTGACACACTACATCTTGGTAGTTGGTAGAAATCCAGAATGCCTTTGGCATTCTGCCTCGGATTCGACACAAGGGTTAACCTACCATACAGTTTATCACTTTTCATGTTGGGAAAGTCAACCTTATGCTCTATGATAAGCCCAAGCCTAAACTCGGGCTCGATTTATTGGACTACGAACCGTGGCCATGTATGCCACCCGGTTGGTCAAGATGAATCCAATATCATGGTCTAGCCTAAAATTACCAGGATCCACCCAAGGCTCAAATTGCCCATAAAGCGGATATCCACATCTCCATATGCTAATCCTAAGGGAATAATTACCAAGATATGCATTGTACTTTACCTTCGACTTCAATAAATGCAATGTACTGTCTAGTGACATCTTAATGCGATGTACTTTCTAATAATTTTACAAATAATGCAATGGGGTATCTCCAACCGATAATCACATTCTAGCTTTTTGGTCCTATATATAAAGCCTTCTCCATCAAGGGGCAAGGTAACTCACTTTTACTCCCCAGAGCTCCATACTTTATCATTTATCTCTACATACACAGTGTTGTTACTCTCAGGTGAAAGGACCTTCACTTAAAGCTAAATATCTGACCGCCCTCTTGACGAGCGTGACCACATTGCATATCCATTTTCTTGGTAGCATCACTCTATGGCAAGATACCCAACACGGAGTTGATCTTCAAGCATATAATCTCTCCTACTTGCATACATCCAACTGGTATAATATTCTATTCAGATCAAGAAAATAACTCCCATAATGTGAACTACAATATACTTCTTCAACCCCAAATGAAAATGAGAAAGAGAAAGCCATGTTTTAGAATTTGAAAGTCAGCTTGACCATTCTATGGACACAATACAATTCATATTTTTCCAAACACGAAAACTGAAATTATGGCAAATTGAAGTACTACCTAAATGAATGTCCATTTTCAAGAAATTTTTGTCCCAAAATGAAATTCTTTTTGGGAAAACTGTCCCTAATTTTATTTTTTACGAAAAAAGAGTGTCTTTATACTTGCAAAACTAAATGTTTGGAAAGCGGATTACAAGAACACAGTGTATACAAATCTTTGCCACTAAATTTTATAAAATAGTAGAAATTTCCAGAATGTCCCTTAAATGAAATTTGGACATCCATTAGGGATGTAGGGAGTAAGGTTTATGCAATTTTAATGTTAATGCTGAATTAAAAAAGTCACCTTGAGTTTTAAAAGTCAAACTAGGACAGAGAAAAAAACAAACCCGAAGCTCTGGGATTGTAATTTACTGAAATTGCAGATGTAAAATCTCAGCTTTTCATCTTTTTTCGAATTCAAATTTGACAACTCCATCAACCCACTTAACATCATAAAAGTATAATCAACAAGCACCAGAAATTGAAAGTACATAACGTAATTAATCAACTTCTCAATCATCAAGAAGAGAAACAAACACGTATATATGTATATATATATATATAGAGAGAGAGAGAGAGAGAGGAAAGAGAGAGTACATTTGAGAGAAGCGTTATATTGAGCAGCGCAAGGGGACTCGGATGGTCTGGAAGCAGTCGGATGTGGGGGCAATTGACGTTTCGTTGCAGGCGCCATTAATCTCTTCTCTTCTCTTCTCTCCTTGGCAGTCAGTGGGGGAGACGGACGGGGTTTTGCTGTAAATTCGGATTAGATTTGGGGTTTGGGGTTTTAGTTCAGTTGTTAACTCCTCCCCCAAGAGCTAAGTCCGAATTAGGTGGAGTTAAATACCTATTTGGTCCTTCAACTACCCAACTTTTTACTTTTTCATCACTTAAGTATTTTTTTTTTACCTTTTAGTCACTAAACTTGGCATCTTGAGTATTATGTAGCCCTTCTGTCAAATGACTATCTAAAAGACCGTTAAAATTGCTGACGGGGTGCAGTGACGTCACATTTTCGCTTACATGGAATTTTCGGCGCTTAGTTGGCATGCCCACTATGCTGACTTGAAAATATAGGGTTTTAAGTGCTTAAAAAACAAAGATTGGCCTTCAAAATCTATATTTCAAATTTAAAAGGTTAAAATCCAAAATTATATGCCCTAATTTAAACTCCCATCTATAACCTTCAATCCAGATCTGTAGTCATGGAATACAAAGAACCTCCGCCTCCCACTCTTCTCTCCTCCCTCCCTCCCCTCCGCCGCCACCTCCTTCTCTGACGGCAGCCGCCACCTCTTTCTCCGACGGCAGCCTCCGCCTCCGACGGCACAAGCTGCAGCCATTTTCACTCCCCTTCCTCTTCGCCTTCACAGATCTGGCCATTGACATTTTGTTTTTGGGTTCAAATGAAGAGATTTCATGTGTTATGGGCTTCAATTTTCTATTTATTGATTGTTTGATCAAATCATTCCTGGACATTTTATGATACTGGGAAGATCAGATGGGTATATGAGCATGGTGGTGGGTTAGGGTCTGAGTGGAGTCAAAAAGGTTTCTACCTCTCTAACAAACATTCAGGAACAAATCGAAAGAAACAAAAATTTGGAGATGTGTTCGTTCGGTGTTCCTTAGTTTTTGGATTGGGTGGTGGGGGGTTTGGTTGTGTGATATCCCCATCCCACATCGGAAATATATGAGAATTGAGTGTCTTATATAGAAGGCCCATACACTCCTACTAGCGGGCCCATACACTCTTACTAAGCATCAAATCATCTATTGGACTTTTGGAGGCCTGTGATGGTGTATGCAGAAACGGAATTAAAAACTTTTGAAGCAATTTGAAGCAACTTTTTTTAGCAAAAGAATTTGAGGTGGGGGGTGATTTAGTATGATTCCAAAGAAAGTGTTGGGTGAAGCATAGACACAAACAGGTAGAATGCATACACATATGCACATCCAATTGAGGAGATGCTTTGTGGGCTAGTGTATGGTACTTATGTGGCGGGTCGGGTCTGCGGACTCGGGTCGTTACAAATGGTATCAGAGCGGAACCCCGGCCTTAAGGCTTGCGAGCTAGCCCGAGGGTACGATCTGAGTATTGATTGACCTTGCCAGGGACGGCAAGGGTTTGAGTGGGGGAGATTGTGATATCCCCATCCCACATCGGAAATATGTGGGAATTGAGTGTCTTATATAGAAGGCCCATAAACTCCTACTAGCGGGCCCATACACTCCTACTAAGCATCAAATCATCCATTGGACTTTTGGAGGCCTGTGATGGGCTGTGGTTGACCCAATTGAGGAGATGCTTGGTGGGCTAGTATATGGTACCTATGTGGCGGGTCGGGTCTGCGGACTCGGGTCGTTACAGGTTGAGGTTGATGACTTTGGTTTCTACTTGCAGTGAAGGATATGGATGAATAAAAAAAGTCATTACTATCTTTTAATGGGATAATAGTTAAATTAATTTTCTTTAGTACAATACTCCCTCTGTTTCACGTCACTTGAGACTTTTGGTCAACTTAATATCGTTTTAACGAAGACTTTATAACTTTATAAAAAATTTGATGATCTTAATAAAATTAAAAAAAATGTGATTGAGAGTGTTTTTTAAAGCGAATCATTTTATAATTTTTATTCGGATTATAAAATTTTCTATAATGTCTTCGTCAAAACGATATTAAGTTGAATAAAAGTCTCAAGTGATGTGATTCGTCAAAACGATATTAAGTTGACCAAAAGTCTCAAGTGATGTGAAACGGAGGGAGTATTTATCAAAAAGTTATTACTTTATTTTTTAATAATTATATACTAGTATGTTTTTAGGGTCAAAATATTGTGAAAATCTAGGTAAAAATTGTTTTACACTCACTTTAGTGCAAAGTCTGTTTTCATCCTTTAATGTAAAACAAAATCTCTTGATATAAAACAAGTTTTACATATCTATTACTTAGTGTAAAGCATGTTTTCATCCCTTAATGTAAAACAAAATCTCTTAATGTAAAACAAATTTTACACATCTTAGTGTAAAACAAGTTTTTCATAAGACTATCTCCAAATATTTTATTTATTTATCTAAATGTTTTTGACCAAATAATTATTTAGTAATAATTTACTATCTTTATTGATTAAATAATTATAATATTTTATATTAGGGTATGAGATATCATATACTATTACAATTAACCCCTTATATTTTTCCCCATAACAAGACAGTCATGGTATTGATGTGGCGGATTATGTACCATTTATTTCCCTAGTATTGCCATGTATTTTCATTCATTTTGATGTACTTAGATTAGATTTGATGTATTTGGGGCATTATTTATCATTTGGGTTTTTATTGTAATCCGGGGTAGAATAGTCGTTATTATTTAATTATTTTCCCGAATGTAATTTTTGGTGAGCTTCAACGTCTGTCTCGATGGTCAAGTAATCAAAGTCAAGTCAAAGATAACTGGCGGAAGAGCGCAGGGACCAAACTGCAAATACTGAAAGTTTGAGGACCAAACTGCAAGTGACTGAAACTCCAGGGACTGAATTGCAAATTTTTGAAAGTTTGCCCTCTAGTCCGTACAACCAGAAGCAGCGGCAGGAGGAGGGTGATTTTTGTTTTCTTTTATTTTATTATCCTTTTATTTTAATTTGGAAAGGTCATTAATTATTTTGGAATTAGGATCAGATGAGGTTATTTATTCTCTCTGGACTTGGAATACTAGGTTCTTTTCTTTTTCTCTCTAGAGCTTTTGAAAACCATTAATGGAGAACTAAAACTCCATTGCTTTGGGTTGAGATCTTGAACCTATTTTAATTCAATTGAGGTAATTTTCTTATTCTCCTGGTTAATCTATTTATAATTTTGCTTGTTCTGAATCTAGGTTAATATTTAGGGTTTGTGGATTTGGCCAATCCATTAGTTCTATTTCTTGATCTATGCTAGAATTCTCTGTTCTGTGCCAGAATTAGGGTTTTCACCGTAGCATCTTCACGAATTGTGTATGTGCCATAGCAATTCGGGAAGTAGGCAAAGTTAGACGATTATCTATATGAAATAATTGTAGAAAGCGTTTTTGATCTTAGTCTCTTAATTGAATCAATTAATTCTGCGATCTAGACTGTGCCAGTTAGATTAATTTATTAATTAGGGTTGCTAGTGAGTGTGCCACTGCTAGTAACTAATCTGTAAGAAGAGACAGAGATTGCAATATATCTCGTGATCAATTGAATAGGATTAACGGAGAAAAAGAAGTACCAATGAAATTGAATTAGAGGACGGGGATAGTGATCAATTCGAAGTGCTTTTAAATCATTGTTTTTATCATCTTATTTTATTTTCCCGTCTTAGGAATTAATTAAATCTCAATTAAACCCCCAATCTTGTCAAGTGACAATTACGTAAACAAGTAACCGTTCTTCGTGGATCGACTCTGGACTTGCCCTAGCTATATTTTTTAGAACCTAGTCCAGGTTTAATTTGTAGGTGTACGACTAAGCCTACCAAATTTTGGCGCCGTTGCCGGGGAACGGTGTTTATTTGTTTACGTTCTTATTTTAATTTCTTGTTCTTTTTATTTTTATTTGTTTTTAATTAGTTTAGTTAATTTAATTTTCTTTTTAGTTATTTTATTTAGTTATTTGTTTTTAATGTGGTACCTTGTACGGTCCACACCCGTTCTACTGATAATTGCTTGTGAGTCTTAAACCAGAAAGCAGATGGCAGCGCAGACATTGAGGCAGAAAACTGCACCAAATTGGGGCGAGCAACCTCATGCGGTTCAGTTCCCTACTCTGCCTACTGGGGTTACATTTGAGTTGAAGCCGGGTTTGTTGAGTCAGTTACCGCACTTCATGGGTATGCCCGGTGAAAACCCAAATCAACATATATCCCAGTTTGTGCAGATATGTCAAAGCATGAAGCCGTCTACACTTCCTTTAGAGCACTTATTACTCAGAGCATTTTCTTTCACTTTGAAAGATGAGGCTAGTACATGGTATTACCATCTGCCGCCAAATAGCATTACCACATGGCAGCAGATGAAGGAGGTGTTTCTTGATGAGTTCTTCCCTCCCGATCAAATCAATGTGATGAAGCGGGACATTAGCAACATGGAGCAGAAGGTAGATGAGACTCTATACGAGTATTATAATAGGTTCCATAAGTTGTGCAGGAGCTGCCCGTATCATGGATTCGATGATGACCAGTTGATCGTGTACTTTTATGGGGGGTTGACAAATCAGGATAAGCGGTTGGTTGATTCTTGCTGTGGGGGCAGTATTCTGAATAAGACAACTGAGGAGGCGAAAAATATTATTGATGAGTTGGCTAAGAGCACTCGGACACATGGAAGGAGGTCGAGTTTCAGACAGGTTAGTGCTGCGAATTCTAGTGGAGGTGTGACAAATAAGCTTGAAACAGATGTTGAGGACCTTAAGGGGATGATGAGACAATTGTTGATGGGTCCACCACAGAGTCAGCAGTATCAGACTAATCAGTATAATCAGTACAGACCACCATATGGGCAGCATCAGCAGTATCAGAGTACCCCTCCGAGACAGTCTACGGATGATCTGCTTCACTCTTTAGTGCAGTCAGTGAGTATGATGAATGGTAATTTCCAACAGTATCAACAGATGACCGATGCGAGTATTGGTAATCTAGAGAGACAAATGGGGCAAATAGCTGATGCGGTTGGGAGACTAGAGGCTAATGAGGCAGCGAAGGTACAGTCTAGAACAGAACTGAACCCTAAGCAGAGTGCATGTGCCATGACTTTGCGCAGTGGTGAGGAGATTGGGAATGAAGTTGTACCGGATGAGCCATTGATTGAGGTTGAGCAGTTTGTGCCTGAGGAGAAGACCCCGGAGGAGGAGAAGAAAGCTACACCAAAACCACCAGTTTTTGAGCCGGATGTTCCATTTCCTGAGGCCTTGAGAGAGCATCGCAAACCGGAGTCTGACAAGGCTATATATGACACTTTCAAGAGGCTTGAGGTAAACATCCCATTTTTGGATCTTTTGCAGACTGTCCCGAGATATGCTAAATTCCTTAAGGAGTTGTGTACGTTGAAGAGGGATCAGAAAGCGAGAAGTCAGAAAAAGGTGAAGATGAAAGAGCATGTGTCTGCAGTCTATCACAAGAAGATGCCCAAGAAGTGTAGTGATCCGGGTATGTTTGTGATTCCTGTGTCTTTGGGTGATGATTCTGAGCACATGGCTATGCTTGACTTGGGTGCTTCAATCAATGTCATGCCTTATGCATTGTTTGAAAAGCTCAAGTTGGGACCCTTACATGATACTAGGGTTGTTATTCAGTTAGCAGATAGATCTAATGCATACCCTAAAGGGAAAGTTGAGGATGTTTTGGTCCGGGTTGGTAAGTTCATTTTTCCCGCTGATTTTATGTTTTGGAGATGGATACGGATCCTAAGGCGCCCATTCTGTTGGGGAGGCCATTTATGTCTACGGCTCATACTAAGTTAGATGTGTCGAATGGTTCATTAACTATGGAGTTTGATGGGGATTTAATGGAGTTCAATATTTTTGACTCCAAGAAAGACCCTAAGGATATCCGTGGTTTGTGTTTATGGATGTAGTAGAGCCAAAGGTAGATGATGTGTCCAAGGTTTGTAGTGGGATTGATGATGTGAAGATTGGTTTGGAGATCCCGGCGGTAAAACATGGACCAAGAAGGTGAAAAATCTTCCTGAGCACCGAAAACATACATTTGGAGGTGAGGAAGAATTGATGATGGCTAGTGGTCCGATGGAGAAACATGGAGGTTTGAGCACGATGAACAAAAAGACGAAGGGATTTATGCAGACAATTCGAGCTCAAACGGGATGGAGTGTGCACTAATGAGGTACCACTTATTCTCCCACGTTTAAATTGTCCTTATTTTATTCACTTGTACACACTGAGGACACTGATAGTTTAAGCGTGGGCGAAGGTTTCGTAGTGTATAGTATGCATTTTTATTTCTAGATTAAGAGTTTTTCGTAAAAAAAAAAAAAAAAAGGTCTAGCTAAAGACGGGAAAGAAGGGCGGCTAACCGGGAGGCAACCCGGGATTTATTTGCTTATTTTATTTGTTATTTGTGTACATTATGCTTTTAATTTTTATGTTCTTATTCATGTCTAGAATTGGTGCTACTAAAGGTATATTTTTATGTTTGATGGTGTGCAGGAAAAAATGGCTGGAGGGCACCTGAGCTAGACTTGAAAAAAAAAAAAAAAAAGGGGGGGGGGGGGAGCAACAGGCATTGCACAACTCGTGCAGCACAGCACAACCTGTGCCCAATTCTATCCTGAATTTGCTGCACCAGGAAGGGGTTGTGCGCACACCTTGATTCATCTTTGCACAACTTGTGCTCATGGGGGCGAGTTGTGCTCTTTTTATAGTTAAATTGGCTGCACCAATTGAAGGGTTGTGCCCACAACTCCATATCAAAAAAAAAAAAAAAACTCCCACTCCCAGTCGTCTCTCTCTCTCTCTCCCCATTACCCGTCTCCCTCTCTCTTCTTCTCTCCATCTCCATAGCCGCCCCATCTCTCCCCTAAACCACCACACAACCGTCACCCTCCTCCATTAAACCAACTCCCTCCTTCATCTTCTTCCTCCCTAACACCATCTACACTCTCAAATCCCACATAATCACCATCTCCACCCATTTTCTCTCTCTAAAACCCCAAACCCAACTTCATCAAAAATTCATCAAATTGCTTCATTCTTTCGCCATAAATCACACTGTCAACCCTAAATACGACCCAAACCTCCACCATTAACCTTCAATTCCTAGTTTGAAGACCGAATTTCAAAAAAAAAGCCTAAAAATTCAAGTTTGGGGTTTTTGGCTCATCTTTCTTAGAGCATTCTAGGAGAGACAAGGAGACTTGTTGGGTACTATTGGAGCATTGGAAGGTAAAAATTTCACAATTTTCACTTGCAATTATTTTTTTTTGTTGGTGGAAGTTGCGGTGGTTCGGTTGGGATTGATCGGAGGTTTTATTATCGTTTTTGTGATTGGGGTGCAATTGTGGTGTTGATATTATTGTTGATTATTTTTGTTGTTGGTGAGTGATTGTGAGCGATGATAGTGTGGGTGAATTGTGAACAGTGATAGTTTTGTGGTTGTGTTGAGATTGTGGGTGAAATTGTGATTTGTTTGGTGATAATTTCTTGTTGGGAAATACGGGAAGGAATAAGGTCGGAACAAGTAGTGGTGAGAGTAGTAAACCCTTTTACTTTACGCTTTGACTCTCCTATATTTTTACTGTTTCACACATTGAGGACACTGTGTAGTTTAAGCGTGGGGGAGGGTTTGTATTTGTATTGTGTATAGTACGTATATTTCAAAAAAAAAAAAATAAATAAATAAAAATAAATGATGAAATGAAAAAAATAGAGAGGCTAAGTGAAAACCCGAAAGGGCGCTTAGGCAAAAGGTGAGGTATTGAGTTGATTATATGTTATATTCACCGGAGTGTTGACATAAGGGAGGTTTAGAGTCTCGGGTTAGGATTGTCATACTTGGTGTAGGAGGCTTGGTTAGAGGTGATTAGGATAGAAACCCTCGTTCTTTCTTGGAGTAATAAGGGGGCGTTGGTGCTTTCATGAGGTAAGTTATGTCCGGAAACACTTTCTAGACATTAACTTCTTATTTTTACGAGGGCGATCGTAGTGTGAGACTAGCGTGGGGGAAACATAGGATATTTTAGTTCCCCGTGGCTTTTATGAGTGGGCCTTAGTACTAGTCCGGATACGGTTTTTCACTATTTTGGAGTTTGTATCGGGCTAAGGCCATTGATCTTTATTTGATTTTCTGGAGTTATATGGGGACGGAGTTTCTTATACTCCGAGTTGATTGTGTTTGTTGATTTTTGACTGAGGAGGTTAGAGGAGATTAGGGGTCATTTTCTCCCATGCTACGCTTTATAGACCGGAGTTTAGAGTGGGGTTAGGATGTTACTCAGGGACGAGTAACGGTCTAAGCGTGGGGGAATTTGATGTGGCGGATTATGTACCATTTATTTCCCTAGTATTGCCATGTATTTTCATTCATTTTGATGTACTTAGATTAGATTTGATGTATTTGGGGCATTATTTATCATTTGGTTTTTATTGTAATCCGGGGTAGAATAGTCGTTATTATTTAATATTTTCCCGAATGTAATTTTTGGTGAGCTTCAACGTCTGTCTCGATGGTCAAGTAATCAAAGTCAAGTCAAAGATAACTGGCGGAAGAGCGCAGGGACCAAACTGCAAATACTGAAAGTTTGAGGACCAAACTGCAAGTGACTGAAACTCCAGGGACTGAATTGCAAATTTTTGAAAGTTTGCCCTCTAGTCCGTACAACCAGAAGCAGCGGCAGGAGGAGGGTGATTTTTGTTTTCTTTTATTTTATTATCCTTTTATTTTAATTTGGAAAGGTCATTAATTATTTTGGAATTAGGATCAGATGAGGTTATTTATTCTCTCTGGACTTGGAATACTAGGTTCTTTTCTTTTTCTCTCTAGAGCTTTTGAAAACCATTAATGGAGAACTAAAACTCCATTGCTTTGGGTTGAGATCTTGAACCTATTTTAATTCAATTGAGGTAATTTTCTTATTCTCCTGGTTAATCTATTTATAATTTTGCTTGTTCTGAATCTAGGTTAATATTTAGGGTTTGTGGATTTGGCCAATCCATTAGTTCTATTTCTTGATCTATGCTAGAATTCTCTGTTCTGTGCCAGAATTAGGGTTTTCACCGTAGCATCTTCACGAATTGTGTATGTGCCATAGCAATTCGGGAAGTAGGCAAAGTTAGACGATTATCTATATGAAATAATTGTAGAAAGCGTTTTTGATCTTAGTCTCTTAAATTGAATCAATTAATTCTGCGATCTAGACTGTGCCAGTTAGATTAATTTATTAATTAGGGTTGCTAGTGTGTGCCACTGCTAGTAACTAATCTGTAAGAAGAGACAGAGATTGCAATATATCTCGTGATCAATTGAATAGGATTAACGGAGAAAAAGAAGTACCAATGAATTGAATTAGAGGACGGGGATAGTGATCAATCGAAGTGCTTTTAAATCATTGTTTTTATCATCTTATTTTATTTTCCCGTCTTAGGATTAATTAAAATCTCAATTAAACCCCCAATCTTGTCAAGTGACAATTACGTAAACAAGTAACCGTTCTTCGTGGATCGACTCTGGACTTGCCTAGCTATATTTTAGAACCTAGTCCAGGTTTAATTTGTAGGTGTACGACTAAGCCTACCAAATTTTGGCGCCGTTGCCGGGGGGACGGTGTTTATTTGTTTACGTTCTTATTTTAATTTCTTGTTCTTTTTATTTTTATTTGTTTTTAATTAGTTTAGTTAATTTAATTTTCTTTTTAGTTATTTTATTTAGTTATTTGTTTTTAATGTGGTACCTTGTACGGTCCACACCCGTTCTACTGATAATTGCTTGTGAGTCTTAAACCAGAAAGCAGATGGCAGCGCAGACATTGAGGCAGAAAACTGCACCAAATTGGGGCGAGCAACCTCATGCGGTTCAGTTCCCTACTCTGCCTACTGGGGTTACATTTGAGTTGAAGCCGGGTTTGTTGAGTCAGTTACCGCACTTCATGGGTATGCCCGGTGAAAACCCAAATCAACATATATCCCAGTTTGTGCAGATATGTCAAAGCATGAAGCCGTCTACACTTCCTTTAGAGCACTTATTACTCAGAGCATTTTCTTTCACTTTGAAAGATGAGGCTAGTACATGGTATTACATCTGCCGCCAAATAGCATTACCACATGGCAGCAGATGAAGGAGGTGTTTCTTGATGAGTTCTTCCCTCCCGATCAAATCAATGTGATGAAGCGGGACATTAGCAACATGGAGCAGAAGGTAGATGAGACTCTATACGAGTATTATAATAGGTTCCATAAGTTGTGCAGGAGCTGCCCGTATCATGGATTCGATGATGACCAGTGTGATCGTGTACTTTTTTATGGGGGGTTGACAAATCAGGATAAGCGGTTGGTTGATTCTTGCTGTGGGGGCAGTATTCTGAATAAGACAACTGAGGAGGCGAAAAATATTATTGATGAGTTGGCTAAGAGCACTCGGACACATGGAAGGAGGTCGAGTTTCAGACAGGTTAGTGCTGCGAATTTAGTGGAGGTGTGACAAATAAGCTGAAACAGATGTTGAGGACCTTAAGGGGATGATGAGACAATTGTTGATGGGTCCACCACAGAGTCAGCAGTATCAGACTAATCAGTATAATCAGTACAGACCACCATATGGGCAGCATCAGCAGTATCAGAGTACCCCTCCGAGACAGTCTACGGATGATCTGCTTCACTCTTTAGTGCAGTCAGTGAGTATGATGAATGGTAATTTCCAACAGTATCAACAGATGACCGATGCGAGTATTGGTAATCTAGAGAGACAAATGGGCAAATAGCTGATGCGGTTGGGAGACTAGAGGCTAATGAGGCAGCGAAGGTACAGTCTAGAACAGAACTGAACCCTAAGCAGAGTGCATGTGCCATGACTTTGCGCAGTGGTGAGGAGATTGGGAATGAAGTTGTACCGGATGAGCCATTGATTGAGTTGAGCAGTTTGTGCCTGAGGAGAAGACCCCGGAGGAGGAGAAGAAAGCTACACCAAAACCACCAGTTTTTGAGCCGGATGTTCCATTTCCTGAGGCCTTGAGAGAGCATCGCAAACCGGAGTCTGACAAGGCTATATATGACACTTTCAAGAGGCTTGAGGTAAACATCCCATTTTTGGATCTTTTGCAGACTGTCCCGAGATATGCTAAATTCCTTAGGAGTTGTGTACGTGATAGAAGAATCAGAAAGCGAGAAGTCAGAAAAAGGTGAAGATGAAAGAGCATGTGTCTGCAGTCTATCACAAGAAGATGCCCAAGAAGTGTAGTGATCCGGGTATGTTTGTGATTCCTGTGTCTTTGGGTGATGATTCTGAGCACATGGCTATGCTTGACTTGGGTGCTTCAATCAATGTCATGCCTTATGCATTGTTTGAAAAGCTCAAGTTGGGACCCTACATAGATACTAGGGTTGTTATTCAGTTAGCAGATAGATCTAATGCATACCCTAAAGGGAAAAGTTGAGGATGTTTTGTCCGGGTTGGTAAGTTCATTTTTCCCGCTGATTTTTATGTTTTGGAGATGGATACGGATCCTAAGGCGCCCATTCTGTTGGGGAGGCCATTTATGTCTACGGCTCATACTAAGTTAGATGTGTCGAATGGTTCATTAACTATGGAGTTTGATGGGGATTTAATGGAGTTCAATATTTTGACTCCAGAAAGACCCTAAGGATATCCGTGGTTTGTGTTTTATGGATGTAGTAGAGCCAAAGGTAGATGATGTGTCCAAGGTTTGTAGTGGGATTGATGATGTGAAGATTGGTTTGGAGATCCCGGCGGTAAACATGGACCAAGAAGGTGAAAAATCTTCTGAGCACCGAAAACATACATTTGGAGGTGAGGAAGAATTGATGATGGCTAGTGGTCCGATGGAGAAACATGGAGGTTTGAGCACGATGAACAAAAAGACGAAGGGATTTATGCAGACAATTCGAGCTCAAACGGATGGAGTGTGCACTAATGAGGTACCACTTATTCTCCACGTTTAAATTGTCCTTATTTTTATCACTTGTACACACTGAGGACACTGATAGTTAAGCGTGGGCGAAGGTTTCGTAGTGTATAGTATGCATTTTTATTTCTAGATTAAGAGTTTTTCGTAAAAAAAAAAAAAAAAAAAGGTCTAGCTAAAGACGGGAAAGAAGGGCGGCTAACCGGGAGGCAACCCGGGATTTATTTGCTTATTTTATTTGTTATTTGTGTACATTATGCTTTTATTTTTATGTTCTTATTCATGTCTAGAATTGGTGCTACTAAAGGTATATTTTATGTTTGATGGTGTGCAGGAAAAAATGGCTGGAGGGCACCTGAGCTAGATTGAAAAAAAAAAAAAAAGGGGGGGGGGGGAGCAACAGGCATTGCACAACTCGTGCAGCACAGCACACCTGTGCCCAATTCTATCCTGAATTTGCTGCACCAGGAAGGGGGTTGTGCGCACACCTTGATTCAGCTTTGCACAACTTGTGCTCATGGGGGCGAGTTGTGCTCTTTTTATAGTTAAATTGGCTGCACCAATTGAAGGGTTGTGCCCACAACTCCATATCAAAAAAAAAAAAAAAAAAACTCCCACTCCCAGTCGTCTCTCTCTCTCTCTCTCCCCCCATTACCCGTCTCCCTCTCTCTCTTCTCTCCATCTCCATAGCCGCCCCATCTCTCCCTAAACCACCACACAACCGTCACCCTCCTCCATTAAAACCAACTCCCTCCTTCATCTTCTTCCTCCTAACACCATCTACACTCTCAAATCCCACATAATCACCATCTCCACCCATTTTCTCTCTCTAAAACCCCAAACCCAACTTCATCAAAAATTCATCAAATTGCTTCATTCTTTCGCCATAAATCACACTGTCAACCCTAAATACGACCCAAACCTCCACCATTAACCTTCAATTCCTAGTTTGAAGACCGATTTCAAAAAAAAAAAAGCCTAAAAATTCAAGTTTGGGGTTTTTGGCTCATCTTTCTTAGAGCATTCTAGGAGAGACAAGGAGACTTGTTGGGTACTATTGGAGCATTGGAAGGTAAAAATTTCACAATTTTCACTTGCAATTATTTTTTTTGTTGGTGGAAGTTGCGGTGG
>JAOWBW010000354.1:96155-136653 GCA_026119855.1 Campanula takesimana | reverse complement strand
TCCGGCCCAGAAGGCTCGGTCTCATCATGTTCAAAGAATAGGATCTTTATTTACTCCCTCTGATCTAGATGAATACCTATTTTAAAGATTTTTTGGACATTATTTAAGGATGGTTCAAAGAATCTGATCTTTATTTACTCCCTCTTATTCTAGATGAATACCTATTTTAAAGATTTTTTGGACATTATTTAAGGATGGTTCAAAGAATCTGATCTTTATTTACTCCCTCTTATTCTAGATGAATACCTATTTTAAAGATTTTTTGGACATTATTTAAGGATGATCGTATTTCTATACTTGCAACTAAATATTTGGAAGAGGATTACCAAAACACAAAATTTTGGGGGAAACTAGTTTCCCCCTAATGTTAAAAAAAGACCGGTTTTGGACAACCAGCAAACCAACTCCTACCTTTTCTAAACCGGTTCTCGCTCATTAAAAAAATTCGATCAAAATTTTTGTAAACCAGCCTTTTATGCGGCTTTGGATGTACGACTCTTTCTCTCTCCCATCTCTAACCGTGCTCTCTCCATCTCTCTCAGACCTAGCCGCCTCCATCTCTCTCACTCTTCGACCTAAATCTCCATCTCTCTCACTCCCGACTAACCGTCGCCGTCGCTATCTCCATCTCACTCTCTCTCAGACCTAACGACGGTCATACTCACTCTATTTCACTCGATTGCACTCAATTTCAAGCAGAATGAGGTTGATTTCAAATCCAAACGCAAAGAAATATGTAATGAAGAAGAGGACGGGCATGATGGAGGTATGTGTTGATTTCAAGCTTTTTCCGCTTGATTCTCACTCTATTTTGTTCGCTTATTGTGTTGATTTCAAGCATTTTTTGTTATGTTTTGTGATGCTTGTTAGTTATGTTGAGTTTGGTACTTGTTACTAAGTGATTTAAACAAGCAAAGGAGTCTTTGTTGAATAAAGTTGAAGACTTTTCGGCAATCAAACATGATCACATTGACAAGGTTGTTGGGAGCAAAGACAACGAGGAGAAGAAGAGGAAGAAAGCTGATGGTTCAACTGCAGCATATGTCAGCAAACTAGGTCTAGAAAGGGTGTTAGTCAGTGAAATTGTAACTAATTGTTTTTAAGTCCAAACTTATTATTTTAACTTATTAACTTGCTGTTTTTTATGATTAAACATGTGTATTAAGTTGTATTATAAGCTCATGTTCAAACTGCTTGTTTCAAAAGAAATTGTACGGTTATTATAATATCAAGTTTGTCTGTTAAATTACGAAGTTACACTAATAAAACACCAAGTGTAGATCCGATACTGCATAAATTGATTAACCACCAGGCTTCACTAATTAAACACAAAGTCACTGTACTAAAACATAAAGCTAAAATAGTAAAACACCAAGTTACTATACTAACAACACTAAGTTATATTATAGTTGATGTTCAAAATGCTTATTTCAATAGAAATTGTATGGTTATTAAAATAACAAGTTTGTCTGTTCCAAAGACCAAGTTACACTACTAAAATACCAAGTATATATCTGATATAGCATAACATCTTTAACCAGCAACTTGCACTAACAAATCACCAAGTTATTGTATTAAAACATAAAGTTACAATACTAAAACATCAAGTTACTAAACTAAAACAATACCAATTTATATATAACTCGATATTCAAAATGCTTTATTTCAATGTTATTATAATATCAAGTTTGTCTGCTTAAACACCAAGTTACGCTACTAAAATACTAAGTATAGATCTGATACAACATAGCTTGATTAACCACCAGGCTGCACTAATAAAAAATCAAGTTATTGTAATAAAATATCAGTTACAATACTAAAACTCCAAGTTACTATACTAAACAACAAGTTACACCAAATCAATTCTATTTCAATTTGAGCAGCTTGAACATCTCCATTTCAATTTGAGCAGCAAACGACTACAAGATTCAAATTAAGTGTAGATTTTGTGTTTTTGAGCCAAATGAAGATATCCATCTCTTCAAATTGATTTTCATTGTCTTTTTCAATCTCACTCTCGTCTGGTTCAAGGACATTGTGATCTACTATCTCCATCTCCATATCCATCTTCTATAAGGAGAAAATAAATTTCAATTAGATCAGTTAGAGAATTCGAATATCAATTTCAATTTCAATTTAAAAAAAAAAATGATAATTGATGAACAAACTTGTAAAGATTCATACCTTTTCAATCGTTTTTTTTGAAGCTCATCTCGTCTGCAATGGCGGTAGAGAGATGGAGAGAGAGAAAAAGAGAGAGAGATTCCGGAAGAAGGGAACAGTCAGCGGCTACTAGTGTTTTCCACGTTTTATGCCCTAATTTTGTTAATGAGCGAGATGTTGGACCGAACCGGTTTAAAAAAGGTTGAAGTTTGGTTCATTATTGCTTGTCAAAACCGGTCTTTTTTTAACATTAGGGGGAAACTAGTTTCCCCTAAAACCAACTCTTACCAAAATATATAAATATTTATCACTAAATTGTACCAGAGTTGGTCTCCTATAAAACGCGTTTTTCCTAGTGGTTAGGAAAAACGTGTTTTTCATAACCTTCTGGCTATCACTTTCAAAGGTTCTAGCAATCAATCTCATATCCAGAAGACTTTATATTGATATCCAGAAGGCTTTATACTGATATCCATGACCCTTCTGGCTATCACTTTCAAAGGTTCTGGCTATCAATCTCATATCCAGAAGGCTTTATATTTGATATCCAGAACCCTTCTGGCTATCACTTTCAAAGGTTCTGACTATCAATCTCATATCCAGAAGATTTTATATTGATATCCAAAACCGTTGAGAAGTTCCGATTATTTATAAAAATGTCACCGCGCGTTTTTTAAAGAAGTTTCACATATTTACAAAAATACCACCGCCTTTTTTTAAAACACGTTTTTCCTAGGAGTTAGGAAAAACGCGTTTTTCCCAAGATTTTGTGATTGTACTAACCTCGTCACAGCTTAATGTGCACTTTTCACTATTCATTTGGTCAATTTAATCAAACTTTGACAATATTTAATGAAAACGTTGATATTCATAAGCAATTTTAAAACTTGTTATTGTTTCATCGTTAGGAACAGTATCAATAATATTTTATAGAATTTCATAGAGATATCTAGATTTTCATAAAATTATGGTTAAAGATCAATTGAATTGACCAATAAAAGTCAAATGGTGCACATTTAGCTGGGAGGGATGTTAGCATAAAAAATAGAGATTTTAATATGCCCTAAATATAGAATTTGGACATTTATTTATATATGAATGGATTATTATTTAAACATTATCATTAAAATCAATTATTTTTATTTCTCCTTAAATTTGAGTTTTCACCTCACATCACTAATTTCATCCATAACTACATTTATAAAGTTGGCATAAAAAATGGCTTCAGTCAACAGCTCAGCAAGGAAATCAAAGCCATTTGATAATTTTGAAAAAGAAAACAAAAGTAAGCTTGGAAACAAATTTTACAAAAACAAATACTCCCTAAAATGATAATTTTCATTTTTTTTTTTATGAAATTAGTGTGTTAAAACGATTGAATTTTAAAATTCGCCTTGTGATGTTCTATCGAGTTATATGCATGGTTGTTGCAAAAGAGACTTTAGGGAGTAAAAATTGGACCACGCTAAGAGTATTAATGAAAATGATACCCTATCCGTCCCAAAAAGATCTTTTACAATAAATTAACTTTGAGCAATAAGTTTAAGCAAACTTAATTATTTTAATGAAAATCTTAAGTTTGTTATTGATAGTTTTGTTGATGGAATAGTATAAGTTTTTGATTCTCATTAGAATATTAAACAACCTATAATTATTGCTCAAAGTTCATTCATAATAACGAAAAAATGTGAGATGATTATTTTAAAATGGAAGTAGCATGTTATAATATGTTTGAATTGTTAAACGAGACTATGTTATCATTATCATTATATGATTATCTTTAGAAAATGAAGAGTATAAAACAAAACTAAAACAAAAACCAAAACCAAAACCAGGGTTTTAAAATGAAATTACAATAATCTATAGTAGATGTTGACTAGTAGTAACTTAGTAAGCGGAAGCAAATGGAAACAGGCTGGGTTGTGTACCTACTTTATAAGTAGTGGTTATGATCTCAAAGTCGTAACACACTAATTTATTGATGTTGAACTTAAATCAAAATCAAAGAAGATTTTTTATTTTTTTGGGTTAGACTGCTTAGTCAGATTTAATTTATGAAGAGACTATTTAGTTCTTCAACAGTTACTTGGTCATTATTTTCTTGTCCTTTACTTCCCCTCTTTCACACACAATTATAATTTAATATTAAGGTTACAAAAAAATAATATAAAATTTTAGTTATCAATAAGGTTGGCTATTATCAGTGAGTGATTGAATGTTGTGTTTGTGGATCTCGCTGCTCATTAATTAGATATATATATATTTAATCACTAATTATATTTAAAACCAAAATATTATAAATTTTTTACACAAGATTTTGTGGAATACTAGTTCCTCTTTATATTTTAAAAAGTCTTGTTTTTCAAACTGTTTTTAAATATTCGTCAAATACTTGCAAGTTGAAAAAAGAAGACTTTCTGTAATTTATGGAAAAAATAGTTTCCCAAAACTTGAACCCTAACCTTTACTATTTGGGTCATTAAAACTCTTTACACATTATAGCAATACAGTTTTCATAACCTCAACTAAAATTTTACAAAAGAATAAAAATAAATGATATCTTAATTACTCCCATAAAATTTTAAAAGTTAATACTCCATCCGTTTCAAAATATTTGTTGCTTTAGAAGTAAAATTTGTTTCAAAATATTTGTCGCTTTACTAGTATCAAGACAATTTTGCTCTTTTGTCTCAATTATACCCTTATTAATGATGAATCATTTCTTGCACAAACATTTACTCACCTAGAAAATTGGATTATTTAAAGCAATTGAGTCTTTTCAACATGCGTTCATTACATTTTTTAATATGTGTGAAAAAGCCTAAAGCGACAATAATTTGACACGGAGGGAGTATTAACCCACGATCAAAGTATTACTAATAATATATTTTTGAATCATATGAGGGTAATTATTACTCTTACTTTCTAATGTATAATTAATGATGTTTTGAATTGTGCATTAATAATAATTATAACTCTTGTTGTAATTAGGGATGGAAATGGTTCGGTTCAAACCGCGGTTCGGAATCGAGCCGAGCCAAACCGTGCGGTTTAGCTCGGTTTTCAAACTTATGCGGTTCAGCTCGGTTTCGAAAATTGATAAACCACACGGTTCGGCTCGGCTCACGGTCTGACCCTTCAAGCCGAACCGAGCCAAATCGAGCAGAACCATTTCGAGCTGAACCACGAGCCGAACCATAGAGCTAAACCGTGGAGCCGAGCTAGCTAAACCATAGATAGGGCCCTTATATGGACCATTGATTAAATTTGGTGGTTTAATATGAACCGTTAGATTTTTTTAAGAAACCCTAAATGAGACACTCTATAGTCGACTGAGTATTCATTTTCACCAAATCGACAAATCTCTCCGCATTCATCCCTATCGTCTCCATTCTCTCATTTTCTTCAGTTCACCCACGGGCTATGACCTAGCTTCCGCCATCATCCTTCCCCCCGCCGACGCCATTCCTCCGGCCAACGTCCTTCCTCCATCTCACTCCTACGCAGGCCTCCCTATTCAAGAGAATCAAGACATCTGCTAATTGAAACCCTAGCTCGACCTTTCAATTTTCCGGCGATTAAAGGTAAGTTTCATCCCTTATGCTTCTTCTTGTAATTTTACTTCCAAGGATTTATTGGATTTATTTGCACTGTAACTTAAGATTACAGTCCTTGCTAGTGCTAAGTGGTATAGTATGGTGTAAGAGTTGTGTTTCAAACCGCGGTTTAAGCCACGGTTTAAACCGTAAAATCAGACTGTTGTTCAAACCGAGTCGAGCCGAACCGTGATGGTTTAGCTCAGCCCGGCTTGGACTATTTTATGGTTCAGCTCGGTTTCGGATTTCTCCAAACCGGTGTATAGCGGTTTGGCTTCTAAATTACCCCAAACCTAGCTAAACCGAACCATTTCCACCCCTAGTTGTAATAATAAATTACTTACTCCGTCTCATAACTATGTGCGTAAAATAGGTTATGCATGGAAATTAAGGGATGAATAGTAGTGGGTAGTTATTGTGAGTGAGAAAAGTGAAGTAGTGAGAGAAAGCGAGGTAAAGAATAGTAGGTTGATTGGTGTTGTGAGTATAAAAGTAAAGCATGAGAGAGATTGAGTGAGAGGAATAGTAAAAATTCTTTGTTATTTTAAGAAAGTGTGACTTATCAATGAGACGTTCAAAAAGGAAATTTGTGCACATAGTTATGGGTCAGAGAGAGTAATAGTTTTCTGATTCAAACTGTATCAAAAAATGATCATCAAAATAAAATAAGAACGGGCTTCCGTGGATAGATGGAGTATTAGAAGACCAACTCTTTCGCACACCTTTTGAAGTAAGAGTATGTTTTGGGGGAAACTAGTTTTTCCATAAGTTAATTTTTTTTTAATATAATCTCATCATTAAAATGTTGAGTTTAAGCTTTAAAACAGTAAGTTTATGCATTAAACAAGTAAAAATGAAATAAAGAGTTTAGGCTTTAAAATACTTACAAATAAATTAGCGAGTTTGGAGACGGAGTGTAAGATGGGGTATTCTTGGCCATAATAGTCACGTAAATTGAATGATGCTGGTCAAACAAGTAGAAATGTTTGCCTTCATTTTACTAGTCATCAAGGCCAGATGCACGTGCGGCCCCTTTGACCATACCATAACTAACTTGTGCGGGTTGTGTTGGTGTCTATTTCACTTGAGATCTAAGAGGTGAGCACAATAACTAAGTAAAAAAGAATAAAATAAGGAAATGTGTGGTATAAAATGAAGAGAGAGAATGAGTGGAGTAAATAGTAGTGTTGGTTGAATAAATTGAGAGGTGGAAAATGAAGAGAGAGAGTGAGTGGTGGGGTAGATTCAATATAAAATTATTAAAAGTGGGCTATTTTGGGAGGTCTCAAATGAGCTAGGACGAACCAAAATAGAAATAAATCTCAAATGAATTGGGACGGAGGGTGTATGAGTGACATATGTTCTCTACATGGTTTTAGAGTATGGTACGATTTGGAGATAAAATCGATATTATATTAAAGTATTTTATTTTATTATATATTATTATCATAAGAATTCAATTTATTTTTTTGTAATAGTTTGATTTTTTTTGTTTGATAATTGTGTTTGATTTAAATTCACCAATAGTACAATACTTTAATATAAGGACAATTATTATCATCATAATAATTGTGTTTGATTTAACTTGTGGCACACAAAGTGATACAAAAGATTTGAGCTCCTTAAATAATGTCCAGAAAATCTTTAAAATAGGTATTCATCTAGAATCAGAGGGAGTAAATAAAGATCTTATTCTTTGAGTGCGACTCCATGTGCCACAAGTAATTTAACGGCTAACAGTTATTGAGATTAACATGACATTAATATTATCCAAACATGTTAACGGTTGGATCAGAAGTGGTACATGGAGTGGCACAAGAGTGGTACACGAGATCTACTCATTTTGAGATATACTCCCTCCGTCTTATACTTATTGCTATCAAATGGGAGTACACGGGGACTAAAAAAATATGTTGGAAAAGTAAGTATTGTAAGTGAATAGGAGAGAGAAAATAAGTTAGTGAGTAGTTGTTGTGAGTGGAAAGGAGAGAAAAAAATGAACATTTTGGGTAAGTAACAATAAATACGGGACGCCCAAAATTGAAATAACTAGCGATAAGTATGGGGCGGAGGGAGTAATACTTTAGTATAAGGACGATCATATCAGTTTGAGGTGAAATTGATATTATACAAAAGTATTGTGGAGTTTCTTTTCTTTATGTTTAGTTTTGTTTAAAAATATATATATATATATATATATATATCAATGTTTATTTCAAAGAACATATAATTGAAATGAATAATTATCAAAAGTTCTACTACCTCTGTCCCTAGATGAGTGTCTAAATTTCATTTTAAGGGACATTGAAAATCTCAACTTTGAATACAATTTGGTAGCAAAGATTCATATATAATCTTGTAATCTCATTTCCAAACATTTAGTTTTGCACGCATAAAGAAACCGGTGAAAAAAATTTCGAAAAAAAACATTTAGGGACAAAGTTATATTAAAAAAAGACATTCATTTTGTGACAAAGATTTCTGAAAAATGGACACTCATTTAAGGAGAGAGAGAGTATAATAATTAGGGACCGATGGAGTACTCCACATGTTTCTAAATCAACGTTTAAACCAAGTGCTGATAGTATTAAACTTAACTTTTGATACCACAAGGTCAAAATTAGTCATTCAATACGACGCGTTTAATATTGTTTTCCTCTCTTCACATTGCCACCCAGCCGAAAGTATAGTTATAACCTTTATTTTGAAACAAAAATTGGATTTAGTTAACATACTTCATTTGTTCCGAAATGATCTTCTCATTTACCATATTTCACTGTCTTAAATAGTTCTTCTCATTTCCCCAATTTGGGAGTAAATATGGATAAACACAACATATCTAGTGAAACAAGTGTTCATATACTTAAAAAGTTTGAATGGTCAAATGTGAAATCATTTTGGGACGGATATTAACAAAGAACACAATGTACGACTTGAGAAGGTTGGTTCATCACGTATAGAATGTGGAAAACTAGTGTAAAAGGTGGATTAGATTATGGATAGTGAGGAAGGTCAGGAGGCACTTGATAATGTTTCAAAGTGGCTTGCAACCTCACTCTTCCTCTAAATCCCACTTCAATTGGGCTGCCACAAGCCTAACATCATCTTATATCCAATAGCCAACATATATTTATTCTTTTTGCCTACCCATATTAAATCTACTATTGCATACAAAATCATATTTACACTTTAATGATATTTTCATTTATTTGTTTTTACGGTTAATATGAATAAAATTTGATCAACATAATTTTAAGTCATCTAAACTATCCTAAAATAAGTATATAGTTTGTTATTGATACTCTTATTTAAAGTTTTTAGTTTGACTTTATACGTTTGTTAAAGAATAATGCAAAATGCGTCAACAATTATAGTGACTTAGATGATATACCTGCCGAATAAATTATTTATAAAGCAAGTGTGAAAAATAAATAAGTTAGGTAAGTAATTTTTTTTTTTTTTTTTTTTTTTTTGTAATTTATGAATTTTAGAGAACAAGATTGTCCAGAGCACTATTTATAGTTTTTTTTTTTTGTTTTTTTCAATTATGGAATAAAACAAACTAAAAACCTTAATCTGGGATAGACCAAAAAGGAAAGTAAGAATCTTAAATTGGTGTGGAGGGATTAGTATTTACAATAGTGTATTACTAACAAATTTTAAATTTATATTAAAGTAATAAAATTAACCTAAAATTATTGTTCAAATTTCATTTGTTTTTAAAAAATAAAAAAAATATATAAATATTTTGAGACGAAGAGAGTACTATCGTTTAATTTCAAAGCTTTCTCTTTTTTGGATGCTTCATTTGCTATTATTTTAGGGCTTGTTTTGTAGAGCGGTGCGTTCAAAATGGATTTAAAAAAAACAGCCTTTTGCTAATTAAGCGTTTCAATAGAGTTTTCGAGTGGAGCTTTTTAAAAATCTTAGCCCTTTTTAGCCGCTCAAAATAGTAGCATCCAAAAAACTCTGTTTTGAAAATTTTCCATTTTTAAAACTGTACACAGACAATGCCTTAAATACTCAAATGTAATTAGTGTTCTGTTTATAAATAAAGAGGAGGTCTCCTGTGCAACCGCCGCACCATGCGACAGTGCACGGAGCCGACCTTCCTCCTTTTTTTTCTTTTTTTTTTCTTCTGCTGAGAATTTTTTTTTTCTTTTTGTCACCCCCAACTTTTTTTCCTCCCAACAAAAGTAACACTTATTATAACGAAATGTAACACTTTTTTCTTTTCAAATGTAACTTTTTTTTTCAAAATGTACCACAATCTTGCTGCAATAGATTAAAGATAATATAAAGATTGACAACTAAACCAATATCACACTTTTTATAAAGGAATGTAACACTCTGTTTTTCAAATGTAACACTTTTTTTTTTCAAAATTAACATAAGATTAACAAACTAAACTAATGTTACATTTTATAAAAAATGAATGTAACATTTTTTATCTCAATTGTAACAGTTTATATTCTTAAATGTAAAAATTAAAATTGAGAAAGTAACAATTGAAATGCAAACCCAATTTTTTTTGTAAAACTGTTGTTACATTTAACAGTAGAAAGTGATACTTTTTAAAGATGAAATTGTTATTTTTATCAGAACAGAGTGTTACATCTTGCTGATGAGCAGCTCAAACTTTTTGTGTGTAAAAGATATATTATTTTTAAAATAAAACCATATCATGACCTATGTAGTTTTATTCGTCTCGTCAAGACGAACACAACAGTATTTTTTTAAAAAAAATCTGAGTTATAAATCTCAAGATATAGCATTTTAAAGTTATTGGGGTTTTTTTTTTTTTTAAAGAAGACACGTGACAGCGCGCGGCTGGGTGAACCAGCGTGTGACTCACAACGCGCCACGTGTCGCGCTGGGAATGGAAGAAAGGCATGTCGGGTCGGGTTTGGACCAGCCGCGCACACCCATGCACCGGTTGCATATAAGACTCTGTCATAAATAAAAAAAGAAAACAGCAATTAAATGTGGAGCAGCGATCCAAATGTTTACTCACTTGGCCTCTTTAGTGGATGCAAGGGGTAGTTTTAGTGGATGCAAGGGGTAGTTGAAAGAAAAAGCAAACTTGAACAACTTTTCCGTTACTAAACAAAACATTACCCCCAACCATTTCTCGTGCAACCTATTCAACCATTTTAGTTTAACCTTTCTTACTACTCTACCTAATGGTCACACCACCCTCAACCACAAATAAAAAGCGCACATAAAACTATACTAAAATGACATTTTACCACAAATAAATGTAAGAGATATGAGAGAAAGTAATTTGGTGCATGAAAGCCGTAGCTTGATTTGTATTCACGGTAGAGATTATATACAAGAGATTGCTTGAAGAGCACACTATAGAATTCTGTTAAGTTTAATGCCTTTGAATTTTGGGACGTAAGTTTAAATGGATTAAATTAACAAGTTCGTAATTCCGAGACAGAAGGAGTATGGCTAAAGCTTTGAGCCTTGGCCATAAAAACCGAGAGTTTCTACTTGTCGGCTATAGGAATCCAAGGTGGGCTTGTTTGACTATGACATCTCTGGCGTGTATTTTGAAGACCAAATTCAATAAGGACTTCACTACATCTACTTCGAATTTAATTAGGAGTATTAGAGTATATTTATACTCCCTCCATCCTAAATTAATTCAGTACCTTATTCAGAGAAAGAGAGATCAATAATTCTAGATCTAGGGTTTGTATAGCTAAGAACTTTGTGATCAAAGTTCATGCAAACATAGATTAGTGTGATCATATTCTTGTAATTGTTTCTCCGCCATAATAATATCTGTTTCCCTTTGCCCATGGAGGTAGCCAATAGAGATTGGTGAACCACGTAAATTCTGTCTTGTTATTTCTTGTGTTCATTATTGTTGCTATCTCTTGGGTCTGATTTACTAACAAATTCTATTCTAATAAGGAAAACTATACACAAAGGAAACCTAAGTTAATAAGGTAACTATGTACACATGAATTAGGAATTGATATTTGTTTCCTTAACATGCCCCCGCAATATGGACGATCGTTGAGTAAGTCCAATCTTGAACATTAATGCTTGAAACCGCGCACGGAGAAGAGGTTTAGTCAACATATCAGCGAGTTGATCATTACTTGAGATAAAGGAAACTCGTAATTTGTTGTTTTGAACGAGTTCCCGCACAAAATGATAGTCCAAACCCAAATGTTTCAAACGAGAGTGAAACCGGGGATTTGCAGCAACATACGTAGCACCTAAATTATCACAAAAAATATCCGGCACTGTAGCTTGCGGACAGGCTAGCTCGAGAAGAAGATTTTGAACCCATAGAATCTCAGCAGTAGTAGCAGCAACTGCCCTATATTCAGCTTTTGTAGAGGACCGAGAAAGAGTACGCTGTTTGCGAGAACTCCAAGAAATAGCATTTTTACCCAAGTAAACAATGTACCGGTAGTAGAGGTATACGTATCAGCATCGCCTGCCCAGTCAGCATCTGTAAAGGCATGAAGGGTGATAGGCGAATCCTTCTGAATAAGAATTCCATGAGAAGCAGTACCGACTAGATAGCGAAGCACACGTTTAAGTGCAAACCAATGATCCTCTTTGGGTTGTTGCATGAATTGAGAGAGGCGATTAATGGAAAAAGAGATATCCAGACGCGTGAGAGAGAGAGATACTGCAGACTTCCCACAATTGCCCGATATTCGAATGGGCCAGCTAAGGGCGTGCCACGATGAGCAGATAAGGCGGGTTGGGGAGCCATAGGTGTAGGAACAGGTTTTTCTTCAGTCATGTAGATGCGAGCCAATAAATATGTGATGTATTTTTGTTGACTAAGAAGTATACCATGAGAGTGTGGCAAAACTTCGACGCCAAGAAAGTATGACAGAGCTCCAAGATCCTTGAGAGAAAACCTGGAAGAGAACTTGGCAATAAATGAGGATAACAAATCATTATTGGAGCCAGTAATAATAATGTTGTCCACATAGACAAGTAGATAGATAATGCCCTGCTGCAGATGAAGAGTAAAGAGTGAAGAATCCGAGACACAATTCTTGAATCCAAGGTGGAGGAGATAGGTGCGAAGCTCGTTGTACCATGCCCTAGGGGCCTGTTTGAGTCCATAGATAGCTTTGCGCAGTTTGCAGACATGAGATGGATTGGATTGATCAATGAAACCCGGTGGTTGGCTCATAAAGACATCCTCAGTGAGAGTGCCTTGAAGAAAGGCATAATTTATATCAACTTTCCGAAGAGACCAACCGCGAACGGTAGCAATGGTAAGAATGGTGCGGACAGTAGCAGGTTTAACAACCGGGCTAAATGTTTCGGAATAATCAATACCGGGACGTTGATGGAACCCTTTAGCAACAAGACGGGCTTTGTGTCTCTCAATTGTACCATCAGGATTGTACTTGGTGCGGAAAATCCATTTGCACCCAACAAGGTTGTGAGCAGAGGAGGCTGGAACAAGGTCCCATATTTGATTGCGAAGAAGAGCATCAAACTCAGTTTACATGGAAGTGCGCCAAAGGGGGTTCTTGAGAGCTTGAGTGATTTTAGTAGGTTCAGTGGACTGAAGGGAGGCCTGCAGATTTAATTTCTGAATAGGTTTATGAATATTGTTCTTTGAGCGGGTGACCGAACCATGCGGGGCAGTTGGGGTTGCAGTTTGAGGAGGTGCGGTTTGATGAGGTGCGGTTTGAGGAAGGGCGGTTTGAGTAGGTGCGGTTTGAGGAAGGGCGGTTTGAGGAGGTGCGGTTTGAGGAAGGGCGGTTTGAGGAAGGGCGGTTTGAGAAGGTGCGGTTTGAGGTGGTGCGGTTTGAGGGGGTGCGGTTTGAGGAGGGGCCGATTGAGGAGGTGCAGTTTGAGGAGGTGCGGTTTGAGGAGAGGCGGTATGAGGAGGCGCGGTTTGAATGGAGATGAGCGGAAGCGAGTTGTGACACCACTCGTTGATGATAGGATTGGAAGGGGAAGAAGTGGGACGAGTGGCAAAGGGAAAGACTGTCTCAACAAACTTGACATGACGGGAAGTGTATATTTTGTTGGAGATGGGATCAAGGCAATAGTACGCACTCTGAGTGGCTGAGTAGCCAACAAAAACACATAGGGCGGAACGAGGATCAAGTTTATGTGAGGTGTAGGGACGGAGCCAAGGGTAGCTGAGACATCCAAAACTTTGGAGTTTGAGATAGTTTGGATGTTGTTTGTGAATAACAGAGAAGGGAGAATGGAGTTTGAGTGTGGGTGTTGGCATGCGATTGATGAGATAGCAAGCCGTGGATAAGGCATGTGTCCAGTAAGTGGGAGGTATAGAAGCATGAGTGAGAAGCGAGAGACCGGTTTCGACAATATGTCGATGACGTCTTTCAGAATAGCCATTGTGTTCAGGTGTATGAGGGGGAGAGGTGAGGTGTTGGATGCCATGAGAGGCAAGAAGAGGACGAAGGCCAATATATTCACCACCATTATCACTGTAGATGGTTTTAATGGGGCGGCCAAAGTGTTTCTCCACCATGGGTTTGAAGGTGGTGAATACAGTGAGAGCATCGTTTTTGTGTTTGAGGGGGTAAAACCAGATGTATTTAGAGTGGTGATCAACAAAGATAATGTAGTATTTATAGCCATCATGAGAATGAAGAGGAGATGTCCAAACATCACTATAAAGTATATCAAGAGGACCAAAATAACGAATAGTATTATTATAAAAAGGTAATTTGTGACTTTTATTACAATCGCAAGAGTTGCAATGAAAATCACTAGAACAAGAAATTCCTAACTGAAAACTATTACTAAGATGACGTAAAATTGAAAGCGACGGATGACGCAAGCGGTGATGCCAACGAGAGGTGGTGGAGACTGATGCAGAATGAACAGCGGAGTGAGATGGATGCCATTCATATAAGCCATAATTAGGATGACCTTGGAGAAGGATTGCCCCGGTTTGATTGTCCTTTACAACAAAAGAATTAGATAAGAAGGTGATGGAGGCATTGTTATCTTGACACAGTTTAGATATAGAGATAATATTGCGAGATAAAGTAGGAACATGAAGAACATGATTAAGTTTGAAGGTGGAAGAAGGAGTAAGGAGAGAAGTAGAACCTATATTTGTTATGGGAAGCCCAGAGCCATCACCAATAAAGAGTTCATCAGTACCGTCATACGGACAGTGTAAGGAGAGGTTATTGAGGTTGTTGGTGGCGTGATGTGTGGCACCACTGTCGAGAAGCCAATTGGGGTGTGGGGTTGAGGAGGAGGTGGCGGCGGCATAGATGGCTGGGTTGGGTGGTTGGCGGGAAGGAGGGTTATTGCGGTTGTTTGAGGGTGGTGGTGGGGGTGGGATGTTGGCATTGGGAAATTGGGTTTTGAAGACGAAACAGTAGTTAAGGGAATGACCATATTCTTTGCACCATTAACATCGTCCTTGATAGGTGTTGCGGGACTGATTGTTGTTGTTGTTGTTGTTGTTTGAGCGATTTAGGGGGTTGATGTTGTGGTTGTTGTTGTAGGTGGTGTTTGGACGATTGTTGTTGGATGAGGGCGTGGGTTTGGTGGCAAGGTTGACTGTGGCAGGGAAGGATGGAGCCACATGGTTTTTGAGAGAGATGGTGAGTTCTCGGTTTATAAGTTTCTCATGTAGCTCATCGAAGGTAATGGGTGATTCTCAGTTTTGAACAGCGAATATGACATTATCATACTCTGGGTCATTGATTTGGTCAAGGATGCGATCGACGATGTCATCGGGATCTAGGGGCGGCCTAAAGAGGCTAGCTGATCGGCGCAGGTTTTGATGTCATTCATGAAATCGGTAATAGTTCGAGTACCCTTGGTGATGGAGCGAAGGCGATCTTTAAGTTGTTTAAGATGGCCTTTGGAAGGGTTGGCATAGGTTTTGTTGAGAGTAAGCCAAGCGGCGTTGGTTGTTTTACACATGGAGATTAAGGGTACTAGAGAAGGCGAAAGAGTACCTGATAGTGCACCAAGAAGAAGTTTATCTTGTCAGAACCAGGATTTGTAGGCCGGGTTGGGTGTAGTGATAGTGGTGGCCGGTTTGGCCGGAGTACCATCCGTAGCTGCAACCGCGGGTGTGGTGATGGTGAGGGTTTCATCTGGTGCGGTTAAAGTACCGTCAAGGTATTCGTAAAGATCAAGCCCTAAAAGTGTTGCTTCAATTTGTGTTTTCCAAGCTATAAAGTTTGTGGATGTAAGTTTGAGGATGTGGGTGAGGGATACCATGATGAGGGGTTTGGTGGGTTCATCGTTGTTGGGAATAAGGGAGAATTCAGAGGAGGATGCCATAGGAATTTAGGGTGGCGGCTGCTGGAAGGAGAAGCGGCGGCAAAGTTTTGTGATTGGGCGGGTAGGGCGAAACAGTTAGGGATCTTTTGGGCTCGATACCATGTAAGAGATATGAGATAAAGTAATTTGGTGCATGAAAGCCGTAGCTTGATTTGTATTCACAGTAGATATTATATACAAGAGATTGCTTGAACACTATAAAATTCTATTCTAATAAGGAAAACTATACACAAAGGAAACCTAAGTTAATAAGGTAACTATGTACACATTAATTAGGAATTGATATTTGTTTCCTTAACAATAAAAAGCGTTAAATTTGATAAAAAAAAATAGTAGTAGTATTTTCAATTTACATTTTGAAAATTTGTATATACTAAAATGACATTTTCTAAAGACTAAAGGGATCAAGTGAACTCATACACATAAAGTGAACTCATTCTAAAAATTTGTATATACTAAAATAAATGTACCAAAAAAAAAATGTACCCAAAAAAAAGTGTCTCAAAATTTACAAAATGAATAATCAAGAAAATGTTCGAATTTACTAGACGTGACTCACGTTCTTTAGAAGGAAGCTCCTCTGTCCCAGTTACACTTACTCGTTTGGAAGTGTGATTTATAAGTCTCACTTCTTAAAATGAATTTTAATGGTTATTATATCAACCATATCTTATTAGTTATACTCATACACTCAATTTATAGATTTCACTAAGTAATTTTACTTCTTTTTTATACTCATAACACTTTTTTAACTCAAAATATTTTTTCAATTTATTTCAGTGCTCGCTAGTAAATGTACACACTGCACATCAAAATCGAAATCAAAATGGAACGTAAAATATCGCATTGTGTTTAGTGCTCAACAGTAAAAGCGCACATAAAGCTATACGGAGAGAGTATTGCATTGCCGTTGATCTGAACGGGCCTTTATTATCTGGGTAGTAGGCATCAGTTACATATTCCTTCTGTCTTTAAAAGTTTGTTTCATTTGACTTTTTATTGTTAACATTTATGAGATTTGACCAAACATTAATGTTGATGTAATCATCTTAATAAAATTTTAAAAATTATAATTAATAGATCATTAAGTGATTTACTATTAACATTTTTATAATTTTATTATAGATTGACCGATCAAATTAACATTTATTTGACAAAAAAGTGAAAGGAATGAAAATGGGAGAATACTTGTACTACATACTCCCTCCGTCCCTACTTACCTACAAAAATTGCCATTTTGGGTGTCTCTATTTACATTACAAAATTCCAAAAAAGAAACTTTTAAACATTTTTTAAATAGTGGGACCCACTTGTCATACTCACAACAACTATCCACTTACTTTTCTCTACCCACTTTCTCTCTCCCACTCAACTATCTACACTCACAACACATCAACTTTACAATCATTTACTTAATTTTTATGCAAAGATTCATTTTTATAAGGTAAATATGGACGGAGGGAGTATCTAAAGAAATGAACCGAAGGCACGATGTAAGATAGTGTTTGACTTCATCCAAATTAATGCACGTACTTCATGTCAAGCTCTTCAACGTTGTGGTTGTGGGCCCTCAGCTCCAACCTCTTATTGGGCCCCACACGTATACTGCCCCAGTTTCAACTCATCTCACCCTTTTGCAGCAATTTTTGCAGTAATTTAATTTAATGATAAAAGCTAGTACATAACTGACTTTTCTAAATTGTCACCCAATCGTCACGCACATGCTACGTAACTGACTTTTCAAACGAAATCCGTCCAAAAGACTCTAACTGGCGAAAATGAATTACCCCAATGTTGAAATTGATGAAAAAAACAGTCAAGGCTCAATTGGAAGGGTGGTATCAGGGTTTAAATTATCATTAACCCTTAATTTAATGATAAAGGCTTGTAATTGTTTTTTCCGAAAGGATATTGAAAATGATTTTATACTGTAGTTTTTAATTCGTCCATCCATTTTCTAAGAACGTGTTTTTCTTTGCTAAAAGAATAAGAAATTATTTTTCTCAAAAAAAAAAAAAAAAAAAACTGGTTTCTTTTAAACTTACTCAATTAATGATGGTAGTATTTTGTAAGGAAAAGTTTTTTATTTAAACTACTGGTGTTTATCATATTGAGTGATGATAAATTCAATTTTTTAAAAAATAAAAATGATAAAAAAAACAATATAAATAGTAAATATGGAGTATGCACTAATTGTCATTTGAAGTTTTTTCCAACAAATCGCGCCGCTTTTGCAAAACACGTTTTTCCTAATCACTTGGTAAAACGCGTTTTACGAGAGACCAACCCAAATTTTAGACCAAAACAGTTTTTCCAGTTCATTAGGAAAAATGTGTTTTGAACGGTGTCAGAGCCGCACGTTGGCATTTTTATAAATAACAGAAACATTTTTTAAAAATACACGATGGCATGTTTGTATATAATCGGAACTTCTCAAAACTCCTTGCACTTTATAACATACATGGCACTCAAAAACACATAGATTAGTACTAATAAAGTAAATACATTGGTTATCTTAAACACTACAACTGGTTATATAAACACCACATTAACTTAACGAGCAATGCTAAGGGCACAAAATAAGGTCACAAAATCTTGCTTACAAAATGAGGTGTGGATATTGTATTGGTTGCATCGATAATGGACCCGCCACACTCTAATTTAAAACACCAATAAAATCATTACACCTAGGATTTTGTGAGCAAGTTTTTGTGATTTTTGTGCCCCTAGTATTATTCTTAACTTTATCACATATACACCGACAATCCAACACATGAACTGATATTTTTAAATCACGCTTGAAAAAACACGTATTTCTTAAGTGCTTTAACTTTATATCAACACACAGAGTTGAATCACATCAAGAATCCATGGGTGGAGCTTCCCTTTAAAATAAGGAGAGCTGCCACCTTTTATTTTCTTAACTGCAGCAATTTAAATTTTTCAAGTTAAAAAAACTGTTGCAATTTTTAATAGAAGAATTATAAATGGTGATTTAGAAGTTACGTTCTTAGTCCGAATAAGGTTTCCATTTTAAATTTGTATGTTTATTGAAAAAAATATTAAAAAAAGAAAACAATTGTAAGTAGACTAAAGATTATACAGTCTTATTTGTAAGAGACGGTCTCATGTTGGGATTGGATCCTAAACTATAAGGAAGCAAAGGAGCCTAAGTCGTGGGAGTTAGTGAGATCAAGAAGTAGTTCAAAACGGAGGAGGATTTCTGGGCGGGGAAGCAGGCGGGCGCCTGCCCATGGCCAAGCGGGCGCTCAAGAAGGCAGTGCGTTGGCTCGCCTGGGAAAGCTAATTCAAGCGGGCGCCTGGTGGAGGGGCGAGCGGGCGCTCGGTCCGTCGGTCAGAAGTTATTTTGTTTCCTATTTTGATGCAATCTCTACCAAATCGACCTAGGGCTTCCTTGTACTGCTATATAAGCATAGATACAACCTAGAACACATTTGAGCAACATATTAAAAGGTGTTTAATAATATATTGGCTTGGCAATTGCCCCCGGACGTAGTTCATGTGTTGAACGAACCGGGTAAACAATTCTTGTGTTCTTGTGTGTGTGATTCTCTCATAATTGTGCTTGTGGATTTATTGTGTTCTTGATCTAGATTGCAACGGGGTACCACTAAATTCCCAACAACTGGTATCAAGAGCTTTGGTTAGGAGGACTCAAAGTTTCATTAGTTGATTATTTTGAATCACGTTCTTGGGGACTTTGTGAAGCAATCAAGATGAAGAACTCAATTGAGAAATTCAACGGTGTGAATTTCACGTTTTGGAGGACAAGGGTTGAAGATTACCTTTATTGTAAGGATCTTCATAAACCTTTAGGTGAGAAATCCAAAGACATGTCACAGGGGGATTGGGAGATGTTAGATCGGAAGGCGTTAGGAGCGGTGAGGAGCGCTCTAACCGACGACGTTGCACAGAACGCGATGGAGGCCAAGACAACGGTGGGGTTGCTACAGATGCTTTCAGACATGTATGAGAAGCCGTCGAATATCAATAAGGTGCATTTGATAAAGAGGTTTGCGAATACGAAGATGTCAGAGGGACAGACAGCAGCAAGTCATATCGGCAGTTTTAAAGGTATGGTGGACCAATTAAAAAGTGTCGATATTACTTTCTCTGATGAAGTGTTAGCTTGCTTTCTTCTAAAATCGTTGCCAGATAGTTGGGAGGTTACTGTCACAATGATTAGTACATCGAAGGCACCATTGGTGTATACGGAAGTTAGAGATCTCATCCTTCAAGAAGAGTTAAGAAGGAAAGAGAAAAGGGGAGAATCTTCCGCAGATGGGGCTGCACTTAGGGTGGAGAGAAATAGGGGAAGGGGAGGACCGAAAAAGGAGAAAGGTAAATCGGTCAAGTGCTACAATTGTGGCGTGCTAGGTCATATTAGTTATGACTGTCCGGATAAGTATGGTGATGCACACATGGTGGATGATGCGGATGTATTAATCTTAGGAGAGGAGCAGTCGGGTGAAGATTGGGTGTTGGATTCTGGAGCTTCTTGTCATGCTAGTGGGGATGCAAAATCAATGGAGCGGTATAAAACTGGAGATTTTAGGGTTGTTTATCTTGGTGATGATCAACCATTGAAGATCAAAGGTAAGGGGGTGTGATGATGAAGACACCTAATGGGGCTGTTTTACAATTGCACGATGTGATGCATGTTCCGGATTTGAGGAGGATGGTGATTTCCGTTGGACAACTTGATAATGAAGGGTATGGTGTAACCTTCATTGGCGGGTCTTGGGAAATCACAAAATAAGCTAAGGTGATAGCTCATGGGGTCAAGGAGAAGATGTTGTACTCTACGTACAATGTCGATGTTCGCTCCGGTGGGAGCAAGAGGCTAAAGAACCGGCCTATTGGTGCAGAAATGAAAGACATCAAGAAACGGTATGTTAGGGGGGGGAGAAGGACACAAAGTTGATCAACGCGGTGTGGAAGTCCAAGTGCCCTAACAGAGAGCGTATTCAGACCAAGAGAAGACGATGCAAGAAACAAGGTATGTCCAAGTTTCAAGGGGAAGCATTGCGAGGAAGGTGGGTCTGGAGGGAGAAGGCGAAGTTAGACTTGCGGGGAGAAATCAAGGTAGAAGCTGATTTGGGGAGGCAAGAATTATCTAACACTGAGGGGTTGAAACGTCGGTTGGTTTTAACTCGCCTTAGTACTTGAGCGGGAGGCTCGGTAATGTCAAGTCAATATGGGAAAAAAAAAATGTGTTCAAAGGTGTTCATTCCGTGGTGGGAGTTGATGGGATTGGATCCTAAACTACGAGGAAGCAAAGGAGTCTAAGTCGTGGGAGTTGGTGAGATCAAGAAGTAGTTCAAAACGGAGGAGGATTTCTGGGCGGGGAAGCAGGCGGGCGCCTGCCCATGGCCAAGCGGGCGCTCAAGAAGGCAGTGCGTTGGCTCGCCTGGGAAAGCTAATTCAAGCGGGCGCCTGGTGGAGGGGCGAGCGGGCGCTCGGTCCGTCGGCCAGAAGTTATTTTGTTTTCTATTTTGATGCAATCTCTACCAAATCGACCTAGGGCTTCCTTGTACTGCTATATAAGCATAGATACGACCTAGAACACATTGGAGCAACATATTTAAAGGTGTTTAATAATATATTGGCTTGGAAATTGCCCCTGGACGTAGTTCATGTGTTGAACGAACCGGGTAAACAATTCTTGTGTTCTTGTGTGTGTGATTCTCTCATAATTGTGCTTGTGGGTTTATTGTGTTTTTAATCTAGATTGCAACGAGGTACCACTAAATTACCAACATCTCATACATAAGACGGGTCTCGATGAGAGAGAAAATTGACTTGCTTTGTCCCGCCCCGCCCATACAGTGACGAAGCCATAGGGTCAGTCGACCTCCTTTAGTTTTAGAACGTGTCTATTTTTGCCCTTTTAATTTTTAAAAGATGATTTTTACTATTAAAAATGATGAATTTATACATTTTGACCCCTTTAGTTCTTTTTTAAGAAAAATGCACTAGTTTATTATTATGATCCCTCTTTATACTAAATTTGGATACATCAATTGTAATAGTTATCTCGAAAACACTCTTGACCCCCTTTTCGGAAATTCTTGGCTTCTCCACTGAAGCTCATAAGAGAGAGGTAAACCATTTACTCTCTCAACTAGACTCGTCTCATGTGTGAGACCATCTCACACAAATTTTTGTCTAAAGATTAAAGGAGTTTATAAGAGCAAGCTGTTCCATTCACTTTTAAGTAAATTGCAAATAGGTTAAGTAGGTTTTGAGGGAAACTAGTTTCTCCTTAAATTACAGAAAATTTACTTTTTTTCTACTTGCAAATATTTGACGAATATTTAAGAACAATTTGAAAAACGAGTTTTTTTATAATTTAAAGAGAAACTAATTTTCCCAAAAAAATGTGAATAGGGTAGTTAAGTAGCGATGTTATTTTATAATTTCATTATAAGGACAAAAATGTTACTACTCCACTATTAAAAATTTATAAGTAGGTAAGTTAGGTATTGTTTTGTGTCATTCAATTCTAGAAACATTAAATGAGTAATTATTTTCAAATTACTATTTATTAGAGAAGAGAACATGTGAATATTACTATTTTGAAACAGCCAAAAAGTAAACTTACTTTGGGAAAAAAAAAAAAAAAAAATATATATATATATATACATATATATATATATACATATATATAATTTTTCCCTTTGTTGAAAACACTAAGATTAAAATATTTGAATATTACACTATTTTCTCCATCTCAAAACAGTTTGCATTTTTTTTTATTGTTTCATTGATAAGTCTAATTTTCTAAAATGCCTAACTTTTATTTTTGAATAATACTAGGGGCACAAAAAAGTCACAAAATCTTGTTCACAAAATCCTAGGTGCAGTGATTTTATTGGTGTTTTTAATTAGTGTGTGGCGGGTCCATTATCGATGCAAAACCAATAAAATATCGCCACCTCATGTTGTGAGCATGATTTTGTGCCCCTAGCATTGCTCTTTTTTTTTTATTATTCACCCTACCCCACTTATTATACTTACACAATTTAAATGTGACTCACAACCACTTTTGCACTCACAATACTTTCAAAAATGGAGTATATAATTTCTCATTAGTTCTCATTTAAGATGTTAGTCTCCTGTAAAACGCGTTTTTCCTAATGAGTAGGAAAAATAATTTTTTTCTAATCATCCGGCACTCCTCAACACACTCGATGGACCTTCGTAACACAGCAACTGGTCATCCTAAGCATTGTTTCTGTCTATCTATTAACACATCAATTGCTCTTCAAAATTTCTTTAAAAAAAAAAAAAAAAAAAAAAAAAAAACTTTTGGCTATCACTTTCAAAGGTTCTGGTTATCAATCTCAAAGATTTCGGCTATCAGTATCAAAGGTTCTTTTCAGCTTTAAAATATATATTTTTTCTCACAGACGATGCTTGTTAAATTATATCCAGAAGACCTTGAGCTTGATATCGAGAAGGTTTATGTGCTTGAAAATCATATCCAGAAGGCTTTATATTGATATCTAGAACCGTTTGAAATGTTGCGATTATTTACGAAAATGCCACCGCGCGTTTTTTAAAGAAGTTCCACATATTTTCAAAAATGCTTCCGAAACATATTTTTCCTATAACTCACGTAAACGCCTTTTACACAAGATTTTGGCCTCATTTAACTTCAAAAACCAGTTTTAAGCCATTATAATACTCTATATCAACTATTATTTCTAATTACAAAAAATTGTACTACATCATAAGTCTCGAAATGAATTAATTAGTTTAAAAGATTTCATATTCGAATAGTTAGGGTTTGTTTTACTTGAAAATTTGCATATTCGAATTCAATTTTTTTAATTTAACAGATTCGAATCCAAATTATTAGGAAGAAGGACAGCTTTTTATAGAGGTCCACTCTTGTCCGCTGGTTCACGTTACACCTTAACCATACTCGCTTTCCCGGTTGGACAATTTAATTATTGGTAATTAATTATGTCAAATATTTTAATTCCCCTTAAGTATCCTAAAACTTTAATCAACGTTGATCGTTGACCACAATTACGTCACATCCCCCTTTGACTCTCTCTCTCTCTCTCTCCCCTTCTTATTAATAAGCCCTTCTCAAGCTTTCTCACACCTCGGCCGGCCCATCTAATTCTCTCTCTCTCTCTCTCACACACACACACACACGCACAGAAAACACACGGCAGAAAAAATGGGTAGAGGCAAAGATGAGCTATACCTAACGGTTCCAAGCTTCTTCAAGTGCCCAATCTCCATGGATGTGATGAAATCTCCGGTTAGTCTATGCACCGGCGTCACCTACGATCGAGCCAGCATTCAAAAATGGCTTGATTCCGGTCACAATACCTGTCCCGCCACCATGCAGGTCCTCCATTCCACCGATATCGTTCCTAACCTCACCTTACGCCGCCTCATCCGCGTTGGTCAGACTCCTGCCTTGACCGCCCCGAATCTCATGTCTCCTTCTCCAAGCAACAAGTAATTCAATCCGTTAGAAACATGATTGATAACGAGGCCAATCGCTCGTTGACGTCTCTACTGAAAATCGCGGAATTCGCGAAGATTTCTGGAGAAAACAGGGAGGTTCTGGTGAGCGTTGATGGATTTGTTGAGGTGTTGGTTAAAATTTTGCACAGTAGTGAAATTGAGGTTGTTCAGGTAATTGTAATTCTTCTGGATTTGATTTTATCCGAAAAAGGAGTGAAGGAACAAGTCCGCAAGCTGTTACTGGAAGCTAATCGCGACCGGTTGTCTCGATTCCTTTTTGTTCTTCAGAAAGGAAATTTGGATGCGAAGATCAAATCAGCTAAGGTTTTGGAATCAATCGCTTCCGATACAGAATCTCAACGCGCAATTACCGAGAAACAAGGCTTACTCAGCGAACTCTGCCGTCTAGTCACCTTCGAGACAGATCGGACGGCCATCGACGCCGGCTTATCCGTCCTAATCGCCGTTTCCACATCCAGGCCGGCGAAAAAGGATCTCGTCCGCTTCGGAATCGTACGAACCGCCGGCAAAATTCTCTCCGGTGCAACCACAATAGTTTCGGTGATCGAGAAATTAATGAAGGTACTGGAAATGGTGTCGACGTGCACAGAAGGAAGGACGGCGATATGCGAAGACGAGAACTGCGTGCCGGCGATAATGTCGAGATTGATGAAGGTATCGAACGCGGCGACGGAGCACGGGATCGGAGTGATCTGGAGCGTGTGTTACATGTCACGAGATCGGACGGCTCAGGAAGCGGCGATGAGGAGTAACGGATTGACCAAGTGTTGTTGGTGATGCAAAGCAATTGTGCGGCGGGGGTGAGACAAATGTGTGGGGACCTGGTGAAGGTATTCCGAGTTAACTCAAAGTCGTGTTTGGCGAGTTACGAAACCAGGACCACACATATCATGCCTTATTGACTGAAAAAAAATTGAATTTGGGGCTACTTCTAGGTCTTAGGCTTCGCTGGCTTCTTTGAATTTTTTCCTTCATTCACTAATTTTTGTTTTGTTTTTTTTTATTTTTTTGCTGACTATACTTAGCTGTGTTAGGTAGACCAAAAGAGATGTAAATCAAAACTTCAAAAGAAAATTTGAATTGACAAATGAACAAACAATGCTCATTCAATTAGGATTATTGTTCTTTGACTTGTTATTTCTCATTTATATTATGCTCCTTTGATGCATTGTCTTTAGTTTAAATTAATTTGAATATATTTGGCTCATAAGTCCAAAAGTGAAAAAGAATTTCTCCAACTTTGAAATGAAGTATTTACAATCTATTCCTGAATTGGAGATTTGGAATCGCTTTTGACAAAAACTTGAATGAGAACGCACAAATATGTTTTCATGGATTAGAACAATTTTAATTGGGAATTTGGGAGCAATTTTGCGAGAAGTAGAGGATCCCAACTCGCGATCTACCCAAAAGATGCCACCTGGCAGAGAAACTTTTTTAAAAAGTAAAATATTTTTTTAAAAAAATAATTTGTTTTTGGGTGTTTTTTGTCTGCCAAAAATAATACTCCCTCTGTCCCTAAATGAGTGTCCATTTTCAAAAAATCTTTGTCCCAAAATGAGTGTCTTTTTTTAACATAACTTTGTCCCTAAATGTTTTTTTTCAAAAAAAAAAATTCACCGGTTTCTTTATACGTGCAAACTAAATGTTTGGAAAGGAGATTACAAGATTATATATGAATCTTTGCTACCAAATTGTACAAGAAGTTGAGATTTTCAGTGTCCCTTAAATGAAATTTGGACACTCATTTAGGGACAGAGGTAGTACTACTATTTACTATAACTAAATGTAACAAACGTGTTATTTATACGTATATAACAATGTTTATACATAAATGTAATGCATATGTAGAGAAAAGTAATACTTCAACCTTTACACTTTAGAACAAAAAAATACTTGTTTTAGCAATATTCTAAAAATAAGAGAGTAACAATTTCTATAAATGAATGTAACAATTTTATATGTAAAATCATACTATATTTTTTTCCAAAGTATAGCGTGTTATATTTTTCTAATAATATGTTATATTTTTAATAAAAAAAAAAGTATCACATTTTGTCTAAATACTGTTACGTTTACTTGTATAATAACTATATCCATATGTTTTAAAATAATAAGTCACAATGAGTTCAATTTATCATGGTATATGTAAATGCATTACATTATCTATAGAAATGTATTACAATTTTATCAACAAAAGTGTTACATTTATTTGGAGAAACAATTACATTCATGTGTATAAATTGTTATTTCTTAAATGCTACTACTTTCTTTCAAAAAATAAAATCAAAATATTCTAGTTCTTTTATTCTGCAAACACACTATTATATTTCAGTATAAAGACAATTACATTTAGTTATAGCTAGTGTTACACGTAATTATAGTTATAATTACAATTAAAAGATGAGTAAAATGCATGACTTTTTTATATTCTTTTTTTTGTAAAACAGGGGTTACATTTACTTATAAACAATGTTACATATAAGTAAAACAATTGTTACATTTAGTTATAGTAAGTATTAACATTTAGTTATAGTAAGTATTATTTTTGACAGATTAAAAACACCCAAATAAATATTTAAAAAAAAAAAAGATTTCGCTGCCACTTGACAGATTTTGGGTGAAGCACGGGTCGGGATCCTCTACTTCGCGCAAAATTGCTCCTAATTCTAAAAATGGGTGATCATTAAATTGACACTAATGATTGATTAAAGTTTATTTATATTAACCATTAGAAGACAAAATTGAACAATCTTTTCGGAATAGAGGGAGTACATTTTTTGCATTAGTGTTTGTCCAAATGATCCCATTTTGTAGTGAAATTTCTACATTGCTTAAAAAAATTCTTGCGACAGGAGCGCTTGAGCCCTTTCAGCTGTGATGGCGAACGCCGGTTCCGGTTCGCTATTTATGTGAACCTTAACCCGTTCTTGGTTACACCGGTTCCGGTTACCACAATCTGGTTCCGGTCCGGTTCCACGCCCCCCCCCCCCTTTTTTTAAAAAAAAAATTATCATACAATAATGAATAAACAGGTTAAAAATTATTGAAAAACAGGGGATTTCTGGTCCAGTTCGCCATTTATGTGAACCGTAACCGGCCCGGATGAATGGCGGTTCCGGTTACTCCGGTTTCGGTTTATTCGCCGGTTTGCTCCGGTTCCATGCTTTTCCGGTCCGATTCTGGTCCGGTTTGGCCATCCCTAGTTCCAGCCCCCATAAATTGGGCATTTTCCGAATGTTTCATTAAAGCTTCTTCAGAAAGATGTAATTAATTACTCCATCCGTTTCAAATTATCTGTCGCTTTAGGAGTAAAAAAATGTTTCAAAATATCTGTCGCTTTACTATTATCAATGCACTTTTACCTTTTTGTCTCAATTATACCCTTATTAATGATGGTGAAAGTATCTCTCATGCAAGCATTTAATCACCTAGAAAATTGAATTATTTAGGGGCAAATGGGTCTTCTTAACATGCATTAATTATATTTCTAATATGTGTGAAAAAGTTTAAAGCGACAGATATTTTGAAACGGATGAAGTAATATGAACATAGGGGGAAAAAAAAAGGAGCATTTTCACAAGAAGCATAGCTAGAGATATCCATATGGTCGAAATTTTGTATTTAAAAAAAAAATAGTAGTATTACTCAGTCTAAAAAATCAAAATTGGATTTTTAGTAGACTAAAGTATTGACTAAGGTACGACTGTGAAGCAAACTTTTGAAATTGAAGGATCATTTGTTTTCTTTTTTAAGTTTTTGTCAAGTTTGTCTCTACTTAAGTACCTTGTAATGACCGATTATTGATTTATTTATCATGGGTCGGTGGTCTATACAAAGTCTATGACATCTTCATTTCATAAGGCAATGCTAGGGACACAAAAGAAGTCTACAAAATGATGGATACAAAATGAGGTGACGATATTTTATTGGTTGCATCGATTGCGAACCCGTCACACTCTAACTAAAAGCACCAATAAAATCTTGACACATCATTTTGTGAGCCAAACTTTATGAGATTTTTTTGTAACTTTATATTACCCATCTTCATAATATTGAAATGATTTTGGTGGTTCTACTTAAGCAACACCTATTTTCTTTTACTACTACAACTATCTACATTTGTTTTTGATTAAAAATAAAAATATTTATTTATTTTGAGACGATAAAAATACTTTTTATGCCATGAAATGAAATGACAAACTCCTCTTAATGGCTCTAAAACCCTCTTAACTATCCAACCCATATTTTCTAAAAGTGTGAAGTATATCACACGGTTTTTTGTGTTATGGCTTGGTTTAATAATTTCTGCGTAAACTAAATAAGATTTGTTATTTTCTTGTAAATATTTATTTTAGTCACTAACATTCTAATTGGTTATTTAGTGTTGTGTATATCTTTACACGAAATTGGAGTCTTCACAAGAACCAATCAAGCTGTGAACAATTCTCTATAGCATTCTGATAGAAGAGAAATTCATAATTCTAAGGAGAGTGCAAACATCTGAGTTTATTAGTTTCAGTTGAATACAAGTTGTCTTTGAACTTGTATTCTTGAGTGTTTAGTTTTTAGTCATTCTTTTAATTTCTGTGTTTCTAAAGTTTTAATAAGAGAAGTTTTTGTTGTCTATAGCACTTTGTTGTAGATAAGTGTTAATTTTGTGTCTTTAAATTATTTATTATTCCACTGCTTGTGTGTTGGAGTAATCAGTTGTGTTTTCACACCAAGATTCACACCTCTACTCTGAATTGTCCAACTGTCCTACTAGCTATCTAAACTTTCATTTACACATGAATAGCAATTCTTAATCGATTTCGGACAGTTTTTTCTTTAGTTTATATGTCTATCTTTGATGAATCAAATAAGTGACAATCAAACCCTATTGGATCATCAAATTGTTCAAATAAATTTCCTAAGCTCGCGAACGAACAAATAGGAGTGGAGATATTTATTTGGGGAGTAATAAGTTAGTAGTATACTCCCTCCGTCCGTCCCAGCAGAAGTGTCACCAATTTTTAGGACACGGAGATTAAGGAAAGGTAGTAGATGTGTGGTAGAAAATGAAGAGAGAGAATGAGTGGGGTAAATAGTAGTGTTGGTTGAATAAAATAAGTGGTGGAAAATAAAGAGAGAGAATAAGTGGAGTTAAATAGTGGGTTAGGGACAATATAAAAGTATTAAAAATTTGTCATTTTGGGTAGTGACACTTGTACTGGGACGGACCAAAAGGGAAATAAGTGACACTTCTGCGGGACGGAAGGAGTATGCTTTTGTAACAAATTATTGAAAAATGAAGCAACATTTGACTAAGTAAGGAATCTCGAGCTATTAAATTTGACCCAAAATTAATCTAGAATATACAGAGAAGACAAGCTAATAGGGCTGAAATAGCAGCTGTAGCACGGCCAAGCCATATTTTAACAATCATTAATTTGAGTTATTTGACTAATTAGATTATTATTATTATTATTATTATTATTATTATTATAATAATAAAAATACTTCTCTATCTCTAGTGATTAAATTAGGATTCGCATATGATTTACAGGGAGGGGGTGTTGAAACTTGAAAAGGAACTAGATCCAATAAATTTAAATAATACTCCCTCCGGTCCAAAATAACTGTCGTTTTTTGACTTTTCACAAAGATTAAGAAATGCAATTATTAAGGCATATTAATGGTGAAAGTTCCATGCTTACCCTTAGTTATTGTTCAACTTTCTTACATTATTACACTCACTAAGTCAATTAATAAAGTAAAACAACTTCCAATGAAAGGGTAAATAAGGAATTTTAATTGTTTTGACTCAAAAGTGACAATTATTTTGGACCAAAAAAATTACTCAAAAGCGACAGATATTTTGGACCGGATGGAGTATAAATTTAATCATGTTTATTGGGGAAAGGGAAGAAAAAAGTGGTTTGTTATTTGTTAATGAATGCATAAAACAAGAAGAGGGGTTTTGCATTGCCAATTGGAAGATCCAAAACAAAGCCTTAAAACCTGGGCTATTTTTTTTTTCAACAAGACAAAATATTACAACCTCCCTTTCCTACCTTCTTTGTTTTTCATGCTTATCCTACGATGCATTCTGGATTTCGAACAGATGCACCAACACGTTAGATGCACCGCTGCACCGATGTGAAAATTGTATAACGTTTTGTAAAACGTTTTCTACCTAATGTAAAACGTGTACTTGCAAATGTAAAACGTTTTTCAGGAACTAACATTTTTTCGGTCGTTTTTACGTTGTGTAGTGCACTAAAACGTTGTGTAGAAAACGTTTTATAATGCGTTGTGCAACTTTCACATCGGTGCAGCGGTGCACCGAATCTCGGTGCAGCGGTTCCATACCCGATGCATTCTATGTTATATTTTAGTAATATGATATTACTCTGTTTTATTATATATTAGTTACGTTTGATTTTTTTTATTATTATAAAAAGAAAATATTAATTTAATTATTTTTGTCAAAGTTTTAAATATTGTTATTCATAAATTACTTAGTTTATCAATATTAATTTTCACTTATTAAGAAAGAGTAGGTTTTGGGGATACTAGTTCCTCCCTAAGTTATAAAAAATCTTGTTTTTAACCCTTAAACCCTAAACCTTTAGAAATACAATTAATACATATCAGAAAGACATATGTATCCTCAAAAGAAATGCAATTAATATATATCAAAAAACATATTCAATTACATAAGCAAGTAATGAGTGAGGGTATAATTAGTAAACAAGAACAAATATTCTTTGGTAATATTGTATAGTTGTTTGATATGGTTTGATTCTTATTGTTCCACTTCCAGGAAAGCCTGCTGACTCCCCCTCTTTTGTAAGACCATCTTTCAAATGCCCACTTCTTCATTCCACTCTTCCTTTTCTTTTCTTTCTTTTTTTTTTTTTTCCTTTCCTAATAATGGATTGGTCGGTCTGTCCATATGTCTGACTCTTTCTTTTATTTTTATTTCTTTCTTTAGTTTATTTTTTTATACTGAAGACAAAATTAGTTAATTTCCAATACAGTATAAATATTTCACCACACAGACGCAAATTAAATATTGAGAATTAGATCACCAACCATTTGAATTAATGTTCAAATGACTACTGGATTAAGCCTAGACTAGTAGGTAACCCGTACTTCGCACGAGAATCTATTCCGTTAATGTTTTTGTATTTTATTTTTTTGATGTTTTTAATTGATAAATTAACATAATAATTTTATTTGAAAATATATGTATATTTTAAATTAATCAAAACATTTTCATAGCTTTGGTTGTACATAGTTGTAATAAATATGTTTTTTAATTAATTTAGAAGTATATTTAAGTTTGTTGTATGAATATTTAAAAAACTTAATGGTATTAATAGTATTATTAACATATACATATATTAACTATTATGATTAAATAATATAATTAATAGTAATATTTAATATAAATTATAACAATTATGATTAATTAATACTATTAATAATAATAATTAATTTATATAGTAACTATTATAGTTAACAATTATATTTAACTATTATAATTAACTAATACTATTAATAGTAGTAGTTAGTTATAATGGTTAAATATCACTCTCTCCGTCCCCGGAGTAAGAGTCATACCTCCTATTTGCACGGAGATTAAGAAATTATGGATGTAAAGTAAGTGTTGTGAGTGTAAAAGTAAATTTTGAGAGAGAATGAATAGGAGGGAATAATAAGTTGATTGATTTTGTGTTAATTTTTTAGTAATAATTAAAATAATTATTATAATTAACTAATATTATTAATTGTACTTATTAACATATATAATAATTATTATTATTCACTAATAATACTAATAGTTATAATTAACTTCTATATTAACTATTATAATTAATTAATACTCCCTACGCCCTAAAGTAAGAGTCCTATCTTGTTTGTGCACACTTATTAAATACACAATAGAAAATTGGTAAACATTGCAAATGTGTTGAGGTATAATTGTCCAAAACACTATTCATTTTTTCTCATCATTTGTCCTTTTAGGAAATAGACTTTTAGTGGGACGCACAAAAATAGAAAGTAGGACTCCTACTTTCGAACGGAGCGAGTACTATTAATATTAAATATTAACATTTATTGTATAATGATTAACTAATACTATTAATAATAATAGTTAACTTATATAGTAATTATTATGATTAACTAATAATACTATTAATAGTAATAATTAATATATATATATAGTAACTATATGATTAACTAATACTATTAATAGTAATTTTTATTTTATTTAATAGTTAATTATAATAGTTAAATATAAATTGGGACACACCAAAAAGAAAAGTAAGAACTTTAAACTGGGCGGAGGGAATAATAATAATTATAATAAAAATATTATTAATAGTAATAGTTAAGATATAGTAACTATTATGATTAATTAATATTAAAAATTAATATTTAACTTATATAATAACTATTATAATTAACTAATACTCTTACTATTAATAGTTAACTGTTATTTGCTTAATACCATTAGCTAATACTATTAGTTACTACATAAGGTAACTATTATAATAGGTATTACTAATAATAGTAATAGTTAACTAATATAGTTAACTATAATAGTAACTATTACTAATAAGAGTAATAGTTAACTATAATGGTTAACTATTACTAATAATAGTAATAGTTACTATAATAGTTAACTATTATAGTTGCCCTTTATAGTAACTATTATTGTTAGCTAATAGTATTAGCTAATGAAAAGAAAATGAAAAGTCACTTATTTATTACTCCCTCCGTCTCAAAATAGATGTCGTTTTACTATTTTCAATGCTATTTTGTTGTTGTATACCAACTCTACCCTTATTAATGATAGTGGACTATCTCTTAAACAGTTATTTAATTGCCTAGGTAATTTTAGGGGTAATATAAGACTTTTTCACATACATTAATTGTATTTCTTAATATGTGTAAAGTGGTTGAAACGACATCTATTTTGAGACGGAGGGAGTTGTATATTGTTGATGTGGCTTCTCCAAATGCAAGTTTTCTCCATTGTTTGTCCACATGTCAATACCATAGCTCTTTTGGCTAACTTTAATATATATATATATAGATTTGCTACCTTGAATATGTATGAAATGACATCTAAATTTAATAAAAATATAAAGAATAAAAACTTAAACCGGCCAAAAGATATTTCTTGTTAGGTACTAGCTTTGTATTTTTTTTTTTATATAACAATTATATATGTAAACCAAATATACAAAGTTGAAGGACATGAGCTGTTGAATTCTGATTGGTGCTCAATCTGAGTTTGTCCTCTTTGCAGTTAAGAAGTGGTCCCATTAGATGAATTCAAATTTGAATAACTTGGGATCCAAGTTCTGCAACGTTCTAAACTAACCATAGTTTGACCATGGTTAAGTTTTAACAACTTGGGTTCTTGGACAACTTCATCATTTGCGGTCAAGGCCTCACGGTCGAGTGGCTTGCGGTCGAGGGTCAGATGTGACCTGTTAAGATATGCCACAAAGATCACGGTCACTGACTTCCGGTCAAGTGATTCACGGTCAAGTGGTCTTCACGTCAGGTGGTCTACCACGGTCAAGTGAATTCACGGTCAAGGTCTTGACCACTAAAATTCCAGACTTAGAAAATTTTCAGCCTATCAATCTAAAGCCTATACTATCAAAGTGGACTATTCTAAAAATGAAGTTTAACACTTCTTACAATATATCCTAAAGTCCACAAAAAGATAAAATTAGGTTATGGGATCAATCAAATCTAGGTAATAGGAGTGGTTTATATAAGCATACCCAACAATCTCCCCCTATTTGATTGAGACCTTACCTACTATAACAAAGGCTAATTCATTGTACTTGGTAAAACATGTTTTCAAGAAAATAATATTTATTATTTCATGCCCCAAGTCAATGCACACTCTAAGCCAGTGTCATAGATTTCTATCAGCCTAAAAGGATAAAAATACTAATCCTAGCAAGATAGACATATAAGGTTTGAATGCATTTTTAGAGAAAATAACAATAAGTAAGCAAATGCATCAAACAAACATTCAAGAGGCACTCCACAAAAATATAACCATTAAAGTGAGGAGTGCAGACAAAAGAGATTAAAGTTTTACAGACCCAAATAAAACAAACAGAAAAATTGTTTTAGACAAACATCAACAAATTGTTTCAAAGACCACACACGGTCAGTTCAAATGGTGGATTACCAAGATATGGATCTCCTTTAAAGTAGCAAAGATTAGTTGAGAGGCCAACTCCAGGTATGATGATGGGTCCTTGAGGTCATTTACTTCCAGGAAGTCTGAGTTGTTCATGGTTGGAAATTCAAAACTATCTTCACCTTCATCTTCTTCTTCTCTAGCAATCCTGTTTCCATGCCCGGTCGCTTGATTTTGAGAGGAGGGGCCTTGAAGCTAGCAAGGTTGTCCACGGTCAATTGTAGGGTAGAAATTTTGCTTATCACTTCCTGCACATTTGAGTTAGCAATTTCATAAACCCTATCAATCTTGGAAGTTTGACCTTCAAGCCGTTGGGTGTGGACTTGCATAGCTTGCCTCATAGCTTCTATCTTGGGCGTGAACTTTTCTGCGACCGATAACAAACCAACAGAAACACTGCGTTGATTTCCGCTTTGAGAGAGGTCTTGACCTTATCCATCTTCTCAAATAGAAAATTCTTGTTGCCTGTCATCACCTTGACATTTCTTTGCCAGCTTCATCAATGTCTTGACCAGTGAACGGTCAATGGAATTGGATTGTGCCTTGAGTTCCTCTTTAAGATCAGCACGGGTGAGAAAGAGGTAGAAGTGGATGCGGTCAAGGCAATGTTGGATTCACGGTAGCTAGACTTTCAAGAATAGCCTTTGTTATGTTCTGACTCTCCCCTTTAATGGTCTCAACAACAGAAGTCTTGAGCTGATCAACCTCATTCTGCAACTTAATCTAGTTTGCAGCAAGCTTTGAAACCTCACCTTGAGTATCAAGGTTGATCTGAGTCAAGAACTCAATAGCAGTTAAAATGTGAGTCATTTGATCGACCGTACCAGAAGCGGTCGGAGGAGCTTGAGTAGACTGAAGGGGTGAGGGAGCAGGAGACTTGGTTAAAATATCATCATGGTCACTGGGTACACGGTCGCCATCTTGACCATGACCCTGAAGCTCAACATCAGTGGACTTGTCTTGTTCAGCGGTCGCCTCAACAGGATGCACTTGATCATTATCACTAAAATCAGGACTGTCTATATTCACAATTTTCTCAACATGTTCAACATCACCACCTTCAATATCTTGATTACCAGATTCACCACTTGATTCTACTATCTCCACATCATCTGGTTCATCAACTAAGTCAAGAGTGTGCTTTTCTCTTTGATGGTGCGGTTAGTAGGGGAACATTAATATCCTCATCACGGTCGCATTGCATAGGGGAACCTGATGGAGTAAAAACAGGAGATGCGTCGACGGAGGTGGTTGAGATACCTTGGTTTTCTTTGAGGTTTGGATGGGACTAGTGAGAGGTCCCTTCTTTGGATTTCTCCCCCTGAGATGGAACGGGAGTGCAGAAGACTTTGTTTTGAAGGATTTGGATGGTGCGGTCGGAGAGAGCATGGTAGGCTTGGAGACGTTGATTTGGAGGGAGGTACGGTTTGACTTTACTTTGAGAGGAACGTAGAGGGAATTCTGGAAGGGGGCTTGACTGTTGAAGGTTCTTTAATAATCACTCTGGTCAAAGGTTTGATTTTGGAAGGAGCGGTCGAGGCACTGGCAATTCCTTTGCCTTTGACTCTCCTAGACCTTTGTTCCTCAGCTTCTTCATCATCCTCTTCATCATCATAAACAGATGAGGACTTTCCAGGAGCATCAAGTCCTAATGCTAATCTAGCAGCCTTGGTGAAGTTGGGAGGGATGTATTTTTCTCTTTTATGCTCAGTTTCACGTTTCTGTACTCTTGATACTGAACATCACCAAATCTGTTGCGGTAGGGTGGATCTCATAGTCTTGATGTCAAAGACCTTGGATAATGAGATAGTCACACTAGCATCTTTGTCCCTATTGATTTCCCTTCGAACTTCAGGGATGAATTTGAATAGGAGGGAAAGGAACCTGGTGTTTTTCTTCTTGTACTTGGTGATGGCCTGATCAGATAGTTGCTTCTTGTAATCATGAATGTGGTCCAACAATAGTCCCATACAGGATCTTGGGCCAGTTCAATGTTCGATCGAGATAGATTGCGGTTGATAGCTTCCATTGGGTAGAGTTGAAGTTTCCATGATTGCCACTTTTGCAAAGAAGACCATGGCCAACCAGATGACCAATATAGTACATCACTTCAGGAAATGTCTTGCGGTAGGGCTTGCAGACATCAGTGGATCCAATCAATCTCATTTCTAGACCATCATACTCCTCATCAGTTAGGGAGATAGGGGCCTCAGTGTCGATGTCAAGGCCAAGTGTGGCAGCAATGTCGTGTAATCAATCTCAACTTTGTGACCGTAAACCTCAGCTTCATCCAATTGAGCGGTCTGTTATGATCATCTCTCCCTTTGGTTTCTTTAGCTGTGGAGTAGAATTCTCCAACTGCGGCAAGGTAGTGATCAGGTTGATTCATGGTGAAGTAATGAAGTATGCCAGATTTCTTCATCCTTTTGATCAAATGCCTCCCAATAGCATCCTTTTGGAGGTCTTCATAGTCAATAACGCACCCAAATGAATGATGATTGTTCTTCCTACAAAATTGAGAAAGTTAGCAACACTGATGCAGTCGACCAATGAAGGATTAATGATGATGCGGTCGACAGGCACACGGTAGACAGAGAGAACGGTCGACGCAAAAACACTTGGAATATTTTAACGAAGTTTCCAAAATACGCACAAACACCATATCACTATTTGTAATAAGATGATACGAATCAAAAAGTGATTTCTCAGGAACACGAAGAACACCTCAAGAACATGAAGAACACTGTTCATGACGAAAACCCAGAAAATTATTCTATGCACGAAAATCAATAAAAATTATATCAATGTCAGCATAAAACCGATTACACGCATAAATAACATCAATTTCATTATCAAACAACATAAATATACAGAATATGAAAGGGCAAAGATTAACCAAAAGGCTTTAAAAGAATCATGGCATAGAGAGATTTATCAACTAGAATATGAATCTAAGCACTATATGGAACTCGAAATCATGAAAATAACTAGAATGAGCATTATCAAAGCATATAACAACCCAGAAATTGAATCAAGACATTAGAATATGAAGGGTTGTTGAAACCCGCCAAAAACAAAAACGAAAAGCTGAAAATAGGAGAGTTTTGGGTCAAGAAATCATACCATTGTGTCTTCAGAGTTGTTCTTGTGATTTCTTAGATGATTCGTTGGTTGAGTTGATTTTGGTGCCATTTATAGAGAAAGTGAGAGTGAAATGATGGAAGGATAGAGAGAGGGTGAACTGGGTTTGTAGAGAGAGGTAAAGAGAGACAGTGAGTAGAGAGAGAAAGTGAGGAAGGGGGTTTCTGATAAAAAATGCAGAGAGGTAGAGGTGAGGGGTAGTGAAACGGTTTTATGCAGAAAGAAGTGGGAGGTTAACTCTGCAAAAACTCAGAGATTTGACCAGAGATGTCCTTTTGCCATAAATGCATGGATAGTGACGGCGGACATAAATAAGGGAATAAAATTAATGCAAATGATTTGAATTAATGAAAACGAGGAAAAGAGGAAATTACAAAATTACCCTTTGGATGACTAGGAGGATCCTAAAATTTGCTAAGTTAGAAATACTTACCTGGTCACCAAACTTTTGCGGTCAGGTGCTTGACCGTGATATTTGCGGTCAAGAATGTTACCTTGGCCTATGTATGCTTCTTAAAGCAGTGAACGAATATCATCATTTTCCCATGCGGTCGGCTTCTTTAAAGCCTTGAACAAATTTCATGTCATGCGGTCGATATTGAATGTGGTCAACATAGATGCGGTCAGAACACTTTAAGGATCTTGATACTTCGACCGCGATACTTGATCGGTGAGATATAATCGACCGTGATTGCTTTACCGGTAAGGGTGTTGACCGTGACCTACTTGTTTTTTGAACTTGGATAAAACATGACATTAGCACAATCAAAGTATATGGACAAGTAATTAAAGTTTTAGCATACCCATTTCTCCTCTAAGATACCTAAATCTTTTGAATCCAAAGCTTGGTGAGAATATCTGCAATTTGATTGTCAGTACTCACATACTCTAGATGGATATTACCTTTTTCCACATGATCCTTGAGAAAGTGGTATTTGATATCAATGTGTTTGGTCTTTGAATGCATGACAGGGTTGTTGGAGACAACAATGGTAGATGTGTTGTCACAATAAATTGGACAATTTTCTTCTTTGATTCCGTAGTCGACCAATTGTTGCTTCATCCATAGCACTTGGCAGCAGCAGCTTCCAGCAGCTATATATCAGCTTCAGTGGTAGATACAGAGACTGAGGCTTGTTTCTTGCTTGCCATGAAACTAGTCGATTTCCAAGAAAATGACATGTCCCACTCGTGCTTTTCCTGTCTATTATAAATGCTGCATAATCTGCATCTGAGGAACCTGTATGATCAAAGTTCGAATCTTTGGAGTACCAAAGTCCAAGGTTAATAGTCCCAGATAGATATCGAATAATACGTTTAACAGCAATAAGATGTGCTTCTCTATGATCAGCTTGATAACGTGCACAAACGCAAACACTAAACATGATATCTGGTCTACTAGCAGTTAAGTATAGGAGAGAGCCAATCATACTCGATACAAGGTTTGATCAACCTTCTTACCTTTCAAGTCTTTGTCTAGCTTGTTACCAGTAGCCATAGGAGTGTCGTATGCCTTTGCATTTTCAAGTCCAAATTTCTTGATAAGATCCTTTGTGTACTTTGCTTGGTTAAGGAAGATGCCTTCAGCACATTGTTTAATTTGTATCACAAAAGAATGTCAATTCTCCCATCATGCTCATTTCAAATTTGCTTTTCATTAGCTTCTCAAATCGTTTACACAACAATTCATTAGTAAACAAAAAATAATATCATCTACATATATTTGAACGAGTAAAGTATGATCATGATATTTAGCAATGAATAAAGTTGTGTCGATCTTACCACGCTTGAAGCCTTTCTCTAGGAGAAATTTAGATAGAGTATCATACCATGCACGTGGAGCTTGTTTGAGTCCATATAAAGCTTTACGGAGTTTGTAGACATGATTGGAATTGGGGGTCTTCAAATCCGGGCGGTTGAGCAACAAAGACTGTTTCTTGAAGTTCGCCGTTGAGGAATGCACTCTTCACATCCATTTGATATAACTTGAATCTTTTGAAAGAGGCATAAGCTAAAAATATCCTTATAGCTTCAAGTCTTGCAACGGGGGAAAAGTTTCATCATAATCAATGCCTTCTTCTTGTCTGTATCCTTGTGCAACCAACCTAGCTTTGTTCCTTGTGATGCTTCCATTCTCATCCATCTTGTTTCGGAACACCCACTTTGTACCAATCACTCCTTGATCTTGAGGCCTTGGAACTAAGGTCCAAACTTTACATCTTTCAAATTGGTTGAGCTCTTCTTGCATAGCAACAACCCAACTTGAGTCTTAGAGTGCTTCATCAACTTTCTTGGGTTCAACTTGAGATATAAATGCGGTAAGTGCATCATAGTTTGATCTTGTTCGAACACCAGAATGCAAATCACCAATGATATTCTGAATTGGGTGATCTCTAACCTCACGAACTTCTTGAGGTTATCTGGTTGAGTTGATGGTGGTTGTAATATTCTAGTGGTACATCATTTGTGCCATCCCAATCATAAGTAATTTGAGGGATAGGTTCTTCCGCATTGATGGGTGTTTCAACTTAAACTCCATTTGAGGTAGCAGCAGATG
>JAOWBW010000354.1:0-96055 GCA_026119855.1 Campanula takesimana | reverse complement strand
CCGAAGCTCAAGAGATAATGTGTGAAGTGCACGAAGGAGAATGTGGACCCCACATGAATGGGTTTATGCTAGTCAAGAAGATACTTCGCATTGGTTACTATTGGAGCACTATGGAACGAGACTGTATCGAGAAAGTCCAAAAGGTGTGCCAAGTGCAATTCCACGCTAATCTGCAACATGCTCCACCCTCACAACTTTACAACATGGTCACACCTTGGCCTTTCTCTTGTTGGGGGATAGACATCATCGGTAAAGTTCATCCTGCCGGGAGCAATGGGCAGTCATTCGTCCTAGTAGCAGTCGACTACTTCACAAAGTGGGTCGAAGCACAAGCCTATCGAACCCTCAACGCCAAGAAAGTGGCCGAATTTGTAAAGATTAATATCATGTGCCGATACGGCGTGCCTCATGAAATCATTTCCGACAACGGCTCTCACTTTGAGAAGGAAATGGATGCACTTTTGGTAGAATACAAGATCACCAAGCACAAGTCATCTCCTTACCGGCCCCAAGCAAATGGCGCAGTCGAAGCAGCAAATAAGACCATCGAGACCCATCGTCAAGAAAAATGGCCTCAACAGGAAGGGATTGGCCCGAGAAGCTACCATTAGCATTGTCGGGCTACCGCCACATCAATACGATCCGCAACAGGAGAAAACTCCTTATGCATTGGTCTATGGTTCTGAAGCCGTGCTCCCTATCGAACTTGAAGTCCCATCTCTACGGGTCCTCCTCGAGAATCAAGTCAACGAGGTCAACTGGATGCAAAGTCGATACGAACAGCTAGCCTTACTCGACGAGAAAAGGTTAAGAGCACTCGAACGCACGAGGGCATATCAGCAAAGGATGGCAAGAGCTTTCAACAAAAAGTGAAGCCTCGAAACATCAATGTGGGAGATTTGGTCTTAAGACAACATCCTCCTAATGCCATGAATCCCCTGGGGAAAGGGACCCCGATGGATCGGTCCGTACGTGGTCAAAAAGATACTAAGCGGTGGTGCAGTCGGCTCGTGGATTTAGATGGTTGACCAGCTGCCAAAGGAGGTCAACCTCGACAAGCTCAAGAGGTTCTACGCTTAATAACAACAAAGACCATAAAAAAAAAAAAAAAAAAAAAAAAATCGCTCGCTAGGTTGAAAACCCGCAGAGGGCGGCCTAGGCAAAATTAGAGCACGTGCAAAAAAGAAGCCCGCTAGATTGAAAACCCGAAAGGGCGGTCCTAGGCAAAACACAGGGTGCACAAAAAAAAAAAAAAAAATGGTCTTTGTTTGTTTGAACTACGAAGACCTGAGCCTCCCCAACTGGAGGAACGTAGGCAACCTTCGGGTGCGGTCTAAAACATATCAAAAATACCCAATTCACTTCAAATAACAAAATGCAATTTTTATTCATTCAATGAATTATTCAAACCATTACAACGGATTTATTGATCAACAAAAGACATCAAAATATTAAATCCTAAAACAAAGTGGTCTAAATTGCAATCTCTTGGGGTACAAAGAAAAATCTAATCTTTCTTAGGTTTGGGAACCCATTGCTTCTTGTTATGTACTTTAGTCTTCTTGGATGGGACGGAACATTCTTGGACCGCCAAGACGGGAGAGAAAACGCTAGGACGGACGAGGAGCTTCATCAACGGCTTTCCCTTTACCCTTATCAAGCGGAACCTTAGCGGGGACAACCATGGGACGCTTCCACACATATGAGGAATTTCCCTTACCTTTCTTCTTCTTGGGAAAATAACGGGGTCTATAGTCCGCACATGAACCACCGGTCTCACGGGTCAACAACATCGCCATTGGGCCTTCCCAAACGATCAAAAACGCTCGGACGCTTCTCCACCATCGAGACGGACCCCACAGCTGGAACGGCGTTCACCATTGGAACGGACTTCTCACCCTCGGGGACGAAACCTTAACTTCAAAGGAGAAAGTCATTGGGCCATTATAACAAGAATTTTGTGGTTTAGGGGGGGGAGTGTCTGCAAAGTGTCTGCAAAAGTGGCCATTCTGGTCGAAAAATGGTTCAAATTTATAGCTGTTGGAAACATTCTGATCAGAAAAGAAAGGGGCTGTAATTCAGCAGGCCAGAAGCGCACGCCTCCGACATGGATTCACAACGCGCGCGCCTCCCAAAAGCAGGGCCCGAACGCGCGCGCGCTTTGACAGCAGTTTAGACAGAAACAGCCCTTGTCAGTTCAGAACAGAACCCAAGCACTTCAACATATCCAGCCTGCAGCAAAATCAAATCCCAGCAATAAAAAGGAGTTCAAAGCATCGACAACAAGCACCCTTTGGGCACACATTTGTTTGTAAAGAGTCGACATCTAAGATCGAGTCGCTAATAGAACATAAAAACGAGTAGTAAAATAGATAGGATTGTAAATACATGTTAAAAGTTATTACAGGCAAAAGCAAAAGTGTTTCAATCCCTCATCCTCTCAGCCACAACAGCTCAGGCACGTCATCACCAACACTGTGCTCACCCCCTGCTACCGCTCTCGGTCTCCTCATCGTCATCATCATCCTCATCATCATCATCATCATCATCATCAGACTCAGATGTCTCAATCACAACATCAGGACGGGTCCTCTTAGCAGCTCTCCCCGATGAACTAGCGCCGCCCCGGCTCTGGCTACCCTCTCGGCTTAGACTCCTACTATGGCTCAGACTCTTGCTCAGCGACTGCCTCGCCGAAGAGACAGCCTCATCAATGTCCAGTGCAGCATCCCTGCAGCCTCGTCCCATGCCCCGAGCACCTCGGGCAGCTCCTCTCGCAGCACCAGAGACAGCACCGGCAGCATCTCTAGTCATGGCAGCAATATCCCTGCACAGCTCCAGCACCCTCTCCTCCAGCTGACGGAGCCTCCGCCTCATTCCTTTGTTCTGCCTACCCAAGTGCCTATAAGCAGCTACGGGCACCTGTTGCAACAAAGGACAGGGAAAAGAAATTACAAAGGGACAGAAAAACAAGACTGGAACTGAGAAAATGCAAAGATGGTCAGAGAAACATACCACGGCAGCCTGAGCGGGAGGCTCTCTCTCCGGTGACATATCCTCGGGAACAATCTCCCTCTGCTCCTCAAAGACCCCGAAGTTTGAATAAGTGTAATAAGGAGGAGGCAAAGGAGGATCAAAACAATACCCGGCACCGGTAGTGTAAAACCGAGCGGAGGTCGAAGGAGCAGCCTGTGATCTCCTCGGATCAGCGAACATAAAGCCCTGCATCAAGTTGTTCTCCCTGAAGAGGCCATAATCCTGATCCAAGTGAATATAAGGGACGGCATCAACCCCTACCATATATGCCGCACGATCAGCCTCTGAAAGTGACCTCCAGTTACGAGGGCAGAAAGGAGGAACGTCTGGAACTGCAGGACGAGGAGGGGTGTAAAAGTCTGTCACCTGGGTACCATGCTGCCAAAATACTCTGTCTCCCAAGTACAGAGCCATGCACTCACCCGAACTCATCAAAAGCCGAGAACGGGTAGGAATAAGAGTGTGCTCAAACCAGTGCTGAACTGATCTCCACGGATACAAAGAAAAGGCAACAGACTCAGGCCTCAGGGTGTCCAAGTGCCGTCGGGCCGAAGTAAGACTAATGGGATTCGTGCCAGTCTTCACATTCCTCTCCTTATACGCCCACCGTGCGCAGTCCGGATACTGGGGCTGGCCTTCCTTGGCAATCTTGAAATCCCTCAGATTCAGGATAGCAAAAGCCCAAAGCTGTAGACAAGAGGCAGAAACAAAGTTAATGACAGTCAACGAAAAAAGGCAGTTATGACTAAGGCAAGGAGAATATAAAAGGGACAGTAAGCGGTATACCTCCCACAGCAAGCTGAAGCCCGTAACAGAGCTGGTGGTCGAGCGGCTGGTCAAATCCATACCGTGGTAACAAGCAGCCAAGCCCGCTGCGCCCCAGTTATACTGGCCAATCTGGCCCAAGTCCACTAACAAGTCAAGCAGAGCCAAAGAGGCCGAAGATCCCCCATTGGCAAACAGAGTGTGGGATAACAAGTACCAAATGAAGCAACGGGCCACAGCATCAACCCGATCAGCAGTAACACCCCGAGCCTCAGCCATCAGGATGCTGAAATAAGCCCGGATTCTCCCCCATGTCACTCGAGAATTCTTAACCTCGAACCGACAGTCAACCAAGGCCAGTAACTCGTCCGGAGTTCGAGCAGCCCCTCTCAAACCAAAAGGGACAGGCACCCCCATGAACGGCAAGCCCGTCAAAGCTGTGAAATCAGTAGGCGTCATAGTCACCTCGCCCATGGGTAAATGGAAGGTATGGGTGGTATCCCACCATCTCTCCCTCAATGCCTGAACCACATCAGGGTCATTCTTCAAAGCTGGGAGGCTAGTGACAAAAAGACCAAAATGAGTCCCTGTGACTCGGGCCCGAACATTCTCGGGCAACCTCTTCCATATAGAGATGGGCCCATGAGCCCCACCGCGAATCTCCGTCAAACGGGTCCACTCCTGAAAAGAAAAAAAAAAAGGGGGAACAGCAAAAATTTCATCAGCATGACTGCTAGAAAAAACGGATGAACTCAACACAAAGATTTCAACGGCAGAACAATGTACAAGCAAGTGTGTGAACGTGAAAATGAACATCCCAACATGTTTCTTACAACAAATCAGCAACAACAAACATCATGCAAAGAATGATCAATAAAGCTGCTGCAGCAATATCTCGGGTAAAGAAAACAGAACTTCATGAAGCCCGAAATCGACAAGAAAGGTGAGGCATTCTTACCAAACCCGAAGTCACGAAGTGAGAAATATGGGTATGAGGCCGGAAAGTAAGCAAGCTTGGGTCCATAGCTTCAACCCCAATTTCGGGCTCCTCGCCCTGTGGCATCTCAAACGGAGGTGATTGCTGACGATCCGACATCGTTTCTTTGACGGAATTGATCCTAGAGCAGCAAGAAAGTGTTTTGGGGTGATTTCTCTACGAAAATTAGGCTTGGAATTTGGAGGGTTCTTCAAATTTTTGAAAAATGGCCGAAAACAGTGAACAGCCTGTTTAAATGTGCTGAACTTATGCGCCAGGCGCGCGCCTCCCGACATACTCATCTGAGGCGCGCGCGTCCCATAACGAGGCTCGGACGCGCGCTCTTCCCATCATCAGGCAGGTTCAGAAGCAGTCTCCCATGCAGAAGTCCATGCATCGTGCCAAGGTTTCCCCACGGATTCCGAGCTCCCTAAGTTCTGTCACGGGCGCCACGCCCCCCTCAAAAGTCAATCTCAACATTTCATCCCCAGCAGGAACATTTTTCTGGTCGCAGTCAACTGTGCCCGTACCCCACAATTCAAAAGTCAAGTGTGACTCCAAATGGCACGAGACTTCAAAGCAATATTTCATCAAACGGATTCACTAACGGATTCGTCAACAAGGGTTCACCAACGGACTCATCCAAGGGATTCACTAACGGATTCATCAAACGGATTCACTAACGGATTCGTCAACAAGGGTTCACCAACGGACTCATCCAAGGGATTCACTAACGGATTCATCAAACGGATTCACCAACGGATTCGTCAACAAGGGTTCACCAACGGACTCATCCAAGGGATTCACTAACGGATTCATCAAACGGATTCACCAACGGATTCGTCAACAAGGGTTCACCAACGGACTCATCCAAGGGATTCACTAACGGATTCATCAAACGGATTCACCAACGGATTCGTCAACAAGGGTTCACCAACGGACTCATCTCACTAACGGATTCATCAAACGGATTCACCAACGGATTCGTCAACAAGGGTTCACCAACGGACTCATCCAAGGGATTCACTAACGGATTCACCAACGGATTCGTCAACAAGGGTTCACCAACGGACTCATCCATCGGATTCACTAACGGATTCATCAAACGGACTCACCAACGGATTCGTCAACAAGGGTTCACCAACGGACTCATCCATCGGATTCACTAACGGATTCATCAAACGGATTCACCAACGGATTCGTCAACAAGGGTTCACCAACGGACTCATCCAAGGGATTCACTAACGGATTCATCAAACGAATTCACCAACGGATTCGTCAACAAGGGTTCACCAACGGACTCATCCAAGGGATTCACTAACGGATTCATCAAACGGATTCACCAACGGATTCGTCAACAAGGGTTCACCAACGGACTCATCCAAGGGATTCACTAACGGATTCATCAACGGATTCACCAACGGATTCGTCAACAAGGGTTCACCAACGGACTCATCCAAGGGATTCACTAACGGATTCATCAAACGGATTCACCAACGGATTCGTCAACAAGGGTTCACCAACGGACTCATCCAAGGGATTCACTAACGGATTCATCAAACGGATTCACCAACGATTCGTCAACAGGGTTCACCAACGGACTCATCCAAAGTATTCACTAACGGAATCATCAGAAGGTTCACTAACGGCCTCATTCAAAACATTCAGCCGGCAGGTTCACCTAACGGATCATGCCACCCCCTCTATCAACAAAAGCCGCTCACACAGGGAGCGCACCACTATCTCTCGCAATTGCAAATTCCTGCTTTCATCGAGTCTTTGCCTCTTTTGGTGATGTCCTCGGGGGTGTTTTTAACTTTCGTCGACGCGTTTTGCTTTGGCAATCCACGTCGCCGAGGGGCTCTGTAGACACCCCGCCTTGGACCTCTCACCCCGATTGCACATTTGATTTTGTGTTTCTCCCCATTTTAAGTGTTCCTCGTGAGTTCCTGTCACTTCCGTTAAGTTCCTGACTGACTTCGTTAAGTCCAGGGACTAAACTGAATGACAGGCTGACTTTCTAGTCCATTCTGTCAAAATTGCCTTCTCTGAGTCGCGCGCCTCCGACAGGAGAAGCCAGGCGCGCGCGCCTCCCGCCCCCAAAGCAGGAAGCGCGCGCCTCTGGGCGTCAGTTACAGATTTCTGGCCAGGATTCCCTCACTTGCTCAATTTACAGGATTTTGCCCGGGAAGGATTCTTGGTGACTGAGTTTTGGCACCAAAAACACCCCTCTTTCACCTATAAAAACCTCTCTTTACCTCCATTTTCAAGGACCGAAAATTGAACTTACAAAAACTATACCAAAATCACTTTCTAAAGGTTCTCCAAGGATTTCATCAAGAAATATTTGAAGGTCTTCAAATTGTAGGTAAAAGTCCATCTTTCCTTCCTTTTCTACTTCATCTCCTCTCTCTTTTTACTTAATCAAATGTGCAATCACCCAAATCATTTTGGGACATGACTCTAATGATCACCTCATCTCATTGAGGTTGGTTAAGGAGTTATCTCCTACATTCCAAATCATATTTTAAACCCCCCCTTTTTATGACTTAAAGAAGAAGAAGAAGAAGAAGAAGAAGAAGAACATTTTCATTTATGTAGATTTTGATCAAGCAAGACCAACTTAAGTTGGGCGAGATGGGTGTTTCGGTACTTCCCATCTCGTAATCTAACCCCCGGACCTCAAAACAAAGAATCTCTGTTTTCGTAACCAAAACTTAGGCTACAATCAATAGGTTTTTCTTATGTTCCTCAAAACATAGGTGGCGACTCTAAAACAATCTAAAATCAAGTTAGACATCCTAGGATAATATCACGCACTCGAGCCTAAGGCCGTGGTGTTCCCACCCGGGGTATTTACACAGAGGTTGAAGGTTTTTAACCTACAATGACCACTTTGGGTCAAGGTTTGGCTTGGGTCAACTCCATCTTTGGGGATTTTGAAGGGAGACTGGTCTTACGTCCGACTAAGGACTGCCGGGGTCAAAGGTTTTCTTGACCTAAAATGACCACTTTGGGTCAAGGCTTGGCCTGGGTCAACTCTATCTTTGGGGAGTTTGACGGGGAGACTGGTCTTACGTCTGACTAAGGACTGCCGGGGTCAAAGGTTTCTTAACCTAAAATGATCACTTTGGGTCAAGGCTTGGCTTGGGTCAACTCCATCTTTAGGGAGTTGACGGAAAGACTGGTCTTACGTCCGACTAAGGACTGCCGGGGTCAAAGGTTTTCTTAACCTAAAATGACCACTTTGGGTCAAGGCTTGGCTTGGGTCAACTCCATCTTTGGGGAGTTGACGGAAAGACTGGTCTTACGTCCGACTAAGGACTACCGGGGTCATTTAATTTGACCTCTTTGGTCAAAGTTTGGACTTGGTCAACTCTACTCTGTGGATTGGTTGACACATTTTCTTGACGCCGGGAGAGATCCTAGGGGCGACCTTTAAGACACATTGCGGACGAAAAAAATCCAAGACATTAGGAAAATCATTTTGAGGGGAGATCAAAAGCATTTTGCTTGAAACATTGTCTTTGATAAATGATGCCAAATGGGTAAATTTGGAAATGCTTATTTCTAAAGGAAAATCTTTTAACGAAGCATGTTAGTCAATTTTTTTGATTTTAACTTAACCGCAAGGTTTGTTATGCATAAAGTCCTTTGGAGCTTTGTCCGTGGGTCGAAAGTGGTAGGAAATCTATTTGCCATTGGTATAGGGATAGCCCCAATGTCATCTTTGTCGTTGATGTCGGGGTAGCCCCATGTCCTCTTTGTCGTTGATGTCGGGGTAGCCCCATGTCCTTGTTGTCGTTGATGTTGGGGGTGCCCTATGTCATCTTTGTCGTTGATGCCGAGGTGGTCCCAATGTCATCTTTGTCATTGATGCCGAGGTGGTCCCAATGTCATCTTTGTCGTTGATGTCGGGGTAGCCCCATGTCCTTGTTGTCGTTGATGTTGAGGTAGCCCCAATGTCGTCCTTTGACCTTTGATGTTGACGTGGACCCGTTGTCGTCTTTCGTCCTTTGATGATATTAGGAACCCATCCCTTTTTCATGACGCACCATTTCTTTTACCTAGACCGCCCTTGCGGGTTTTCAACCTAGCGGGCATCCCTTTTTGCATCTTTTTATGGCACACCCTGTTTTTTGCCTAAACCGCCCTTGCGGGTTTTCGACTTAGCGGGCTACTTTTTTGGTGCCTTTCTCCCTTTTTTTTGTTTTATTTTTTTTATGAGTGATCCAGCTGACTCGACGGGACGGGGACTTAAGGTATCTTTTTGGAGGAAACATGCGAGGGCCTTTTATTTAGGCGGGAGAGAGTCCCTTTATGTTGGTGAGATCTTTTAGCAATGTATCATGAAATGGGAGGAAGCCCTTGCTTGACAGAACATAAGTGTTTAGCTCTTTCCTAAGATGAATAAAAGAAGATTTGTCGAGACATTTAAAATTTGCCTTAGTTAAGATCATCAAAATGATTGCTTGAATGGACCGTGTTTATTATTGAGTCAAGATTATAACAAGCATTTAGCCTTAACATGTGTAAATGTTGTGATCAATTGAGACTAGGATTCAATCAATGGCAAGATCGGAAGAAGAATGTGTTTAGGGGAGATTGGTCCTTAATGTGACTAAAGAAGGTGCGTCTGGGAAATCGGTCAATGTTTATAATGGGAGTTTGACCCGTACAAGGATATCCCCGAATCTTCTAAAGAGAAGTTAGGAAACACCTATTCCCCAGCAGAGTCGCCACTGTAAGATACCCGCGGAAAAATGGAAAAAGGGGTTCCCATCGAGAATCAAACACGGAACTTTCTTTAAAAAAACGGAGTTGCCACGTTAAATTATTTTTAAACCCAATTTAGCGAAAATGGTTAGAGAAAATGAGTTCGGAGGTCAAGTTACGTTTTGGGAAGAACGTTTCACGGTTCTCCCAATCCGCCTCGGAAAACCGAGTCTCCCTAAGTTTGTTGACCAAAATGTGCAAGTGTGTGTGTGTGTATTTTGAAGATGGGAGTTTATTTGTAAAGATCTTGACAGAATCAGGTTTAAACAGAAAAACATCCCTCTGGCCAAACCATCCGTACGGATGGTTAGGGATGTCCTGGGGATTTTGCAGATTTATCAGAAACAGTCCAGTTTCAGGCAGAAACAGAGCATTCTGCTGAAACTGGATAGAAATGTGACTTTTCATTTTATTGTGTTGTACATGAACATGAATAACAACATTCCTATGCTCTTGATCATTAGATTAGACACCAAACCAAGGATTTGGGTATGATCAAGGCAATCATTGGAGAAAGAAATGCAAAAGGTGATGAACACGGCTTTGAGCCAAGACAAACATTTGGATGGTTAAAGATTGAGACTTTAACATCCAAATGGATGATTCATCCAAAAATAAACCTTTGGGACAACAAAATCAACCTTTGAATGGATAAAGATTGAGTCTTTATCATCCAAAGGTGACCTTTTTATGGCCAAATCAAAGTTTGGATGGTAAAGATTGAGAATTTACCACCCAAACATGATCATCATGGCAAAAAATGAACAAATATAAGGTAAATGTACAAGGCTCTCTCCATATGTGCAATGGATCACCAAGCCAAAAGTAAAGACATAAAAGTAAAGACATGAATGTAAATGACATAAATGTAAATGGCATAAATGTAACAAGTCATGATCACCCTTTGGTTTGTAACCCTTAATCACACATAAAGCATGAGGGAACCATGGAATCACCTCATGACTTGGTTCTAATTCATAATATTGAAGGTAAAGACATTTGTATATAAAATAGACAAACAATGTAAATAATCAACAATGTAAGCAAAGTAACAAGAGAGATATGAGATGGAGAGAAGATGGGGAGAAGGAGGCCTCACCAATTTTTAGTTTAGCCTATCTTCCTCTCTCTTTTTCACTCAAGTTTTTGGTGTTTGTGTTTCTGCTGTGTTCTTGATAGAGTTTCACTACTCTCTAATATTTTCTCCCCCCTGAAATGATCAGCAAGGGCTTTAATTTATAGGGACCTGGAGGTCCTAAACCATCCGTACGGCTGGTGGCTCTTCGGGGCCAAACCATCCGTATGGATTCTAGGGGCGAAATCTGGAACTTTCTACTTTTTATTCCAGAACAGTCCTAAGGTTTATGGTTTATCCTGGTGAGGTTCTAGCCTATCAAGTTTATCCTTAAATAGTACCAAGAATACCTCTAAGTTAGTTTTAATTCAGATTGGGGTACTTAAGGGACGTTTGGTTCGTGGTAAAGTGGGGGAATGGAATGCCCAATTCCCTTTGACCAATTCCATTGCCATGTTTGGTTCATTTTTTTCAAAATTTCCATTCCATTGGAATGATCAATTCCTTCAAATGAAGGAATTCACCATTCCATCATAAAATGGGAGGAATGCTCAATTCCATCCATTTCATTCCATTGATGGAATTGAAGAAATAATAATAATAATAATAATAATAATAATAATAATAATAATAATAATAATAATAAATAATAATAATAATAAATAATAATTATTATTATTATTAATAAATAATAAATAATAATAATAATAAATAATAATAATAGTAATAAAAATAAATAATAATAATAATATGAACTAATAATAATAATGTTAATAATAAATAATAGTAATAAATAATAGTAATAATAAATAATAAAATAATAATAATAATAATAAATAATAAAAAAATATTAATAAAAATAAATAATAATAATAATAATAATAATAGGAAATAATAATAATAAATAATAATAATAATAATAATAATAAATCATAATAATAATAATAATAATAATAATAAATAATAGTAATAGTAATAATAATAATAATAATAAAATTATTATTTTTATTATAATAGTAACAATAATAAATAATAAATAATAATAATAATAATAATATTTATTATTATTATTATTATTATTATTATTATTGTTTATTATTGTTTATTATTATTATTATTATTACTATAATAATAATAATTATTATTATTATTTATTATTATTATTATTATTTATTATTATTATTTATTAGTTATTATTATTATTACTTATTATTATTTATTATTATTATTATTCAATTCCAACAGTTTTGTCTTGAAACCAAACATGAATTACCAAGGAATTGAATGGCAATTCAATTCCATTCCGTGCCAACCAAACACAAGGTTTGACCAATTTTTTTCCTTTCCAATTCCTTCAGGATTCTCATTCCATTGACCATTCCATTCCTTCATTTTTTTTCTGCCGAACCAAACGCCCCCTTACAGTTAGTCCTTTTTTGGGGTTTCTAGAAAATAGTGGAATCGTCACACTAGTATATTGACATGTCGCGGTCCCATATACTCATCGGATTCTCCCACGCTTGTAAGACCTAAGTGTGATGGGATTAAACTAAATTAATGTCACAAAGCATGCATGTGGGGACGGAGTTTTATTTTGTCCCATAGCAACAACGTGTTTCTTTTGGAAACGACATGGACATGTAAAGTTATATAAATTAATACAAGAGTCATGTTCCTTCTATTCTCTCTAGACTTGAGACATTATTTGCAATATACGTTCACTCTTGAAATTGCCTTGCTTGTTATTATCAATGATTGCTACGTCCCTAAAATGATGAATTGACTTCTAAGCATACTAGTCAATGACGACTCATTAAGGACGAATGGAATTAACACAAATGAAAAATGCTAAATGCAAACAATTAATCTTGATGTGAATAAATGTTGTGATCAATTGGCATGAAGAAACCATTAATGGCAAGTCTCCTTCATACACATCCCCGATACACAATTCGGTACACATATCCGATATACATTTCCCGATACACAACCCATGCACCTTTCCTATACAAATTCTTGATGAACATCAAAGGCATCCCAAGAAAACAAAAGGAAAGGATGTTGATGCTCAACCACCCAAGGTTCAACCGTGATCACTCATGTGCAACCAAGCAGAGGACTTCCCGGATCTTTGAAGTCAAAGCTAGAAGTGATAGACATTCCACCAAGGGGCTACAAAGGAACCAATGTCCAAGATAGCAAGTTGGGGCTAATGTTTCCCCTCTCTAAAAAAAAAAAAAAAATCAAATAATAAATAAAAGAATATTTTATTTTGATGAAAAGGCTAAGAATATGGGATTGGGAGTTACAAACCTAGGGGGGATGAACTTGGAGGTAAAAAAGAGTTTTTGTGATCAAGAAAAATAGAGGGAAAAGGCTGCAATCCGTAACTGCCATAATGGGAGGCGCGCGAGTCCGGATTTCGGGGCAAGACGCACGCGCATCCCACAAGCAGTGTCGGAGGCGCCCGCGGGTGATAAATGAGAGAATGACAGAAATGACTCCAAAGTTAACTCTGTTATGCAGTTTAGTCCAAAACTAACGGAATCAGTTAGGAACTTAACTGAAGTAACAGAAATTAACAAAAATAAGTTAAATAAAAATACTATGTATGCAATCGGGGTGAGAGGTCCAAGACGGGGTGTCTACAGAGCCCCTCAGCGACGTGGATTGCAAAGCAAAATACATCGACGAAAGACAGACAACTGCCGAGAACATCGACAAATAAAAAAGAAAGAAAAGAAAGCAAAGACTCAATGAAAGCAGGAATTTGAAATTGCGAGAGATGTGGGTGCGCTCCCTGTGTGAGCGTATTTTGTTGATAGAGGAGGTGGCATGATCCATTCGTAAATCCGCTTGATGAATCCGTTAGTGAATCCATTGAATGAGTCAGTTTGTGAACCCTGTTGATGAATCCGTTAGTGAATCCGTTTGATGTATCCGTTAGTAAGTCCGTTTGTGAACCCTGTTGACGAATCCGTTTGATGAATCCGTTGGTGAATCCATTGAATGAGTCCGTTGGTGAACCCTGTTGACGAATCCGTTAGTGAATCCGCTTGATGAATCCGTTGGTGAATCTATTGTATGAGTCCGTTTGTGAACCCTATTGACGAATCCGTTAGTGAATCCGCTTGATGAATCCGTTGGTGAATCCATTGTATGAGTCCGTTTCTGAACCCTATTGACGAATCCGTTAGTGAATCCGCTTGATGAATCCATTGGTGAATCCATTGAATGAGTCCGTTGGTGAACCCCGTTGATGAATCCGCTTGATGAATCCGTTGGTGAATCTATTGAGTGAGTCAGTTGGTGAACCCTGTTGATGAACCCGTTAGTGAATCCATTGAATGAGTCCGTTGGTGAACCCTGTTGACGAATTCGTTAGTGAATCCGCTTGATGAATCCGTTGGTGAATCCATTGAATGAGTCCGTTTGTGAACCCTTGCTGACGAATCCGGTAGTGAATCCGCTTGATGAATTCGTTTGTGAATCAATTGGTCGAATCCGTTTGAAAATCCGATAGTTGATGTCGCGCCCCAGACCCGTGGTCCTACTTGGCCCCACGCTCGGGACACGAGTGGAAGACGTTATAAAACACTTTTAGAAATTTTTTCGAAATATACTTTCATAAAGTTTAACAAAATCCACACTCAAAGTTCAAAGACTTCATTTAACTTTCAAACAAACTCTTTCACAAACGAAAGTACTTAGCCCGAAGGCTTACAAACTTTTATACAAATGTACATACACCCACATTACCCAAAATAATGGTGTTACAAAATGATGAAGTCACGGAAACTCTACCCAAAAGGTATTACATCTATGTAATGTAGCCTTTACAAAACAAATCCCAACTCTTACCACTTTAACGTCCTCCCGTGTCAAAGTGTCCTATCCCCTGGACCCGCTTAACTAAAACAGTAAACAAATAAAGGGTGAGAATGAATCTCAGTAAGCTACTAAAATGCAACTACGTTTCATGCTAAAATGATAAGTATAACAAATAATATCATAAGCATCACATAGCACATAACATGATAGGTAAAGCCAACTCATCTTTCCACACGTAAGGCGGAATAAAACACTCATAAGTGGATACTTAGTCAAGGTTTACCGAAAGAACATTATCCAAGGTTCTCGAATCAAACATATAATCATCCGAGAGGTATCAACTGAGCAGCATCAAAGAGCTAAAGCCGGGATCCCGAAAACCAAACCATAACCATAAGAATCCAAGTAACAAAGGGGGAAATATGACACAAAGTCATAACCCAAATGCTCACTCGAGGGAGCTAACTCATCCCATCCAAGGCCAATCTGGACTGGGGAAAAATAGGTCCAGTAGAAAAGCCTTATAGTGAACTTGGCTGTGTGCCACTATAATCCTTCCACCTCCACTCGATTAAGAAAAAGGTCCAGTGGAAAAGCCTTATAGTGAACTTGACTGTGTGCCACTATAATCCTTTCCACCTCCACTCGATAACACAAAACCAGCTGGACTTTCAAACAAAGCACTGTAATAAATACTTGCTTAAACAACAACCAGGGGCAATGATTCCAAAGTAGGGAACCAAGCCAAACACATCACAAAGATGAGCCAATCCAAACCACATCAAAGGATGTTCAACTATATCCAATTAACATTCAGTCAAATTCCACAACACATATGTTCACAAAGGAACTGATTTCAAACACTAGAGTGTTCCACAACAACCCTCTAGGTACTCTAGGATATCACCTAAGACCTAGACCAAGACTGAACTCTAAATCACTTGAATTGGAACAACTCCCTTTTTCAGCAATTATGGGCGGTCGCCCAAACCAGACTCAAAATTCCCAAATTTCTCCTGCAAGCCAAATTCATCCGTCCCAAGCGTAGGAGTATAACTTACTAACACTTATACTATTACCAGGAGTGCAACAACCATCCCAAAACATTACTTTCAATTTTATTTCATTCTTTTTACCGTCCCACAAATAATAAAATAATTTTCTTTTATTCCATTTAAATATTTTACCGTCCCAAAAGTATAAGTATAATTTTTCTAATATACTAATATACTTATTTAGGGATACTTTATTTAGGGATACTTTCATTCACTTCCTCGTCCCATGAATAATAGTATAAATTTTATAATATACTTATTTAACATTTAACTCAAGTTAATATTTTACCGTCTCACGAGTAGGAGTATACTTTCAAACACTTATACTAACATTCTCAGGTATATAAACATACTCCATATACATCCTTGCATACAAACCAAGTCACTTACCCAGTATAATTATACTCCCTTTGTCCCAAATAAACAAGTATCACAAATAATTTTTTTTCACAATAATTTCACCACATATCACACATATAGCAAATATATGACCATTTTACTATTTAAGGGGAATTAGTAACTTACCTATTTCCGGAAAAAGTATTGCACAAATATGTTTTGTTCGGGTAGAAATGACCTATTCAACGCCCTGATCATTTTTATATAATTAGTTTTTAAAACGGATAAGTAAATAAAAAGATATAAATCGAAATAGGTTGAACTTACCTTTTTCTCCTACCCTAGGAATGTACCAGGAAGAAAAGTTGCAGAAGTAAACACAGAGAGAGAAATGGTGAGATAAGCATGTCTCATACAAGATTTTTTCCCCAAAACTACATTTTGGTCACTCAAGTTTTATTTTCAACAATTAAGCCCCTAAAGTTATATTTTCACAAAGGACCCTAAGATTTCAACTTATTCATTTAACTCTTTTAACCTTTATTATTACTAACTAAATAAATAACACAAATAATCATACAATATGTGCAAGTCGTAACATATGATGCAACACATAAAATGCACACATAATATCAAATTAAAATTCCCAAAAATTTAAAATAAATTGGGACGGGTTTTTGGGGTCGTTACAATCACTCCCCCTTAAAAAAAATTCGTCCCAAATTTTAGGGTAACTTACCAAACGAATCAAACAACCAAGGGTATTTCCTTTCCATTCCAATTTCGAAACTTCTAAGTAGATTCTTTCACATTATGATTTATCTATACAACTCAAGCAAAATGAATACTCTCATTTCTCAATTCTCGAATTCTAGAATCAATCACTTGAACTGAATGCTCCTCATAGGACATACTTGGTTCAATATCCTCTAAAACTTTAGACATACATGAGAAGAATCATAAACAGATTTGCGTAGCATCGACACATGGAACACATTATAAACCTTATCAAGAGAAGGAAGTAACACAAGATGATAAGCCCAATCTCCAACTCTTCCCAAAATTTCAAAAGAACTGATATATTAAGCAAACTCCACGAGAAGTAAAGGTATATCCCACGAATTCTAAGAATCAACTGAACAAGTTCTCAACATATCCTCGAGAATCTGAATGGTTCTTTCTGACTGGCCATCTGTCTGAGGATGAAAATTCGTTCTAAATCTCAATTCTGAATTCAAAGCCTTCTGAATTGCTTACTAAAATCAATATGTAAATAAGGAACCCATATCTAATACCATGCTTGTAGGCATCCCATGAAATCGAACTATCTTCTGAACAAATAAGTAACAACTGGAATTAACATTTATACTCTCAAAATAGATAAGGTGAGGAAACTTGGTAACTAATCCGCTATCAATCAACATCATTGTTCTCAACTATTCAGTGTAACTCCTTCAATGAAACCTTTCGCAATAGATTCATATCCACTCGGAAATCTCAAAGGCTTGTCACAAACCAACTGATCATTGATATTTTACTTCCAGATTATTCGCAGCTCAAGGACTTAGTTGAATGCTTAGAATTTCTCGTGTCAAACAAATCAAATGTAACTCTTCAAATTTATCTCAATACTCTACATTTACTCGGATTTATAATTAAATTGGTCTTGTGTATCTCTTCAAGTACCTGTAGTTGAATTCTGTTATGCATGTTGGTTCCACTAAGTGTCGACTACATATTCTGCTACAAAAGTTAAAGTTCCATCACTAGCAACGAACAAAATCGTGTTGTCTATCATCGTTCATTCCACTAGTAATTTTCTATACTTGAAATCATTCAATAGAGTAGAAACTTAAAGCTTTCACAATCGCAAAATCATCACATGTCTCGACTCATAAGGACTCCAAGATGTCAATTCCTCTAACCTTCCCCCATTTAGTGTTATCAAACATGAACTATAAGTCAAGGAATCCTCTAATATATTTGTATTTCCTGAATGATATAACATAATACTCTACTTGCATTGTCTCAAGTGTAGCTCTCCTGAAGAAAACGATTACTTCAACTCTCATGGTCGGTAGACACTTCAAATATGGCTCTACAAAAATCATTTACTAATGCAATGAATGTATAATCGAAATCAACCTCAAGTTATGGTGAGGATAACTTTATTCATAGGGAATCAATCTTCTCGAAGCATACATAACTGCCATACAATTCTGAATGGATAAACATCTCAATCACTCTTCGAGGTATCACCATGAACAATGAATTGATTAGATCCACTATAATGGTAAAACTCGACATATCTATTAGAAAATAGTAACACGGTCATACCCTCTTGACAATTGTAATACTAATCAAATCCACTAAGCAATATAAATGCTGAAGTTGTTATTAACCCTTGTTTCAATAATCAAAACTCATTACACACTTATCAATCCATCGAGAAAGTGTATCTTTCTGTGTCATATAGTTAACGGTGTAGCTACCTTAGGGGGCGTTTGGTTCGGCAGAAAAAAAATGAAGGAATGGAATGATCAATGGAATGGGAATCCTGAAGGAATTGGAAAGGAAAATAATTGGTCAAACTTTGTGTTTGGTTGACACGGAATGGAATTGAATTTCCATTCAATTCCTAGGTAATTCATGTTTGGTTTCAAGACAAAACTGTTGGAATGGAATAATAATAATAATAAATAATAATAATAAATAATAATAATAATATTAATAATAAGAAATAATAATAATAATAAATAATAATAATAATATTAATAATAATAAATAATAATAATAAATAATAATAATAATAATAAATAATAATATTAATAATAAGAAATAATAATAATAAATAATAATAAATAATAATAATAATAATAAGAAATAATAATAATAAATAATAGTATTAATAATATTAATAATAAGAAATAATAATAAATAATAATAAATAATAAATAATTATTATTATTATAGTAATAATAATAATAATTTTATTATTGATTATTATTATTACTATTATTATTATTTATTATAATGATAAATTATTATTTATTATTATCACTATTATTATCACTATTATTATAATAATAAACAATAATAATAATAAATAATAATAATAATAAATATTATTATTATTATTATCACTATTATTATTTATTATTTATTATTATTATTACTATTATTATTATTATTATTATTTTTATTATTATTATTATTATTATTTATTGTTATTATTTATCATTATTATTTATTATTATTATTTATTATTAACATTATTTCATATTATTATTATTATTATTATTTATTTGTATTAATATTATTTATTATTATTATTAGTTATTATTATTATTATTTTTTATTATTATTATTTATTATTATTATTATTTATTATTATTATTATTTATTTATTTATTATTATTATTTATTATTATTATTATTATTATTTATTATTATTATTTATTATTTGTTATTATTTATTATTATTATTAATTATTATTATTATTATTATTATTATTATTATTATTATTATTATTATTATTCAATTCCATCAATGGAATGATTTTGGTGGAATTGAACTTTCCATCCATTTTGTGAAGGAATGGAGAATTCATTCATTTGAAGGAATTGACCATTGCAATGGAATGAAAATTTAAAAAATATTGAACCAAACATGATAATGGAATTGGTCAACCGGAATTCACCATTCCATTCCCCCCTTTTACCACCAACCAAACGCCCCCTTAGAAATCCATCAATGAATCTCTAACCATATGCTAATCTCAATAAGTTACATACCTCTGCTACCGAAGTAGGATTTTTCCAATTACTGTTGCTTCCATTTTTAAAGAATCAATAGCCATGCCTGAATTGAAACTTCCTCAAAATAATATATCCTCTAACAAGAAGACATAATGCCTTGATTTCACAACTGTTGCCTCTCACAAAGCAATCCAATTACGGCTACAGATACAACTCAGCATATCCAACAATACCACTGGAGCAATTGTTAATTCAAACAATATAACCACAAATTTATGATGCCTATACCTGGTATGAAAAGCCGTCTTTGAAATATACCCATCTCAAATTTTCAACTGATAATAATCACTTCAAGTCAAACACTGAATAAACCACTGATCTCTGAAATTGATAAAATATATCACCCATATAAGATAACAAGTAATGATTCGTTATAGTCATCTGGTTGAGCTCTTAGTATTCAATATACAATCGCAAAGTATCATACATTTTCATAATAAACAATACTGATGCATCCCACGAAGATATACTAAACGTAATGAATCCCTTATCAAGAAATATCTCAAGCTGAATCTTCTACTCATTTAACTCAACCGATGTTATAGGTATATTAAACTAGATATTAGCACTGTAGAATTGTACTGTAACAACTCAATATAATCCAATTTTCTCCTCAAGTAACATGTACTACTCCATAAAGAATATATTTGAGATTTCACAAAGAAAGGATCAATCCTCCAATTTAGATGTAGACGTTCCACTACCAACCACGTAAACTAAATACCCGGCACAACCTTCTGATAACAATTTTCAGACTTTAATGCATAAATAAGATGAATGCCCAACACATATATCTACCATGCTTAATTAAAGCACACTAACATATAAAACTCCACCACAATAATATCAAAATCTTGCTATGGTAAAATAACTAAACCAGCAAGTAAAACATGCTCATAAATTTGCACATCACAAGTGCGCAACACTCTATCAATCACCAAACACTTCCCCATAGTATATACACCTCTAACATATAAGGTAGAGACTCAGAAGACAAATGCAACCGAGAAGTAAAATGCACAGACACATAAGAATGCGAAGAACCAGGGTCTATAAGTGCTCGTGCTCTCAAACTAGACACAGAAATCATACCTCCAATCACATTAGCAGAATCGGAGATATGTTGTTGATTGATGGCAATATCACGATCCTGCACCTTAAGCTTCCCTGAAGAATCCCTCTTCTGGCCCTGAGAAGACCTGACAACACTTCCCAATGCCTTATTCTTCATTCTTGGACAATCCTTCTGAAAATGACCCAACTGACCACATCTCATACATTTACCTTGCTTCTTCCAACATTTCTCATCTAAGTGTCCTTCCCTCCAACAATAACTACATACTGGTTTAACTTGACTTCGGATTTTCTGTGGTCCTGAGAAGATCCTCTAAGTTGCGAAGATGTACCCTGAGATCCTCTATTATCGCCATACTGATGTTGTGGTTTTGGCTGTCCTCCTTGTCTTGTCACATCTGAAGCTTCAACCTTGTTTTTACGCTCAACTATGTCGTTAATTGCTTTCATTGTAGTTTCAAACATACCTTGGAACATCATTCGAACCTCTTCTCTAACATTACCCTGCCCTGAAGGCCCAGACTGATCTCTTTCTGTCCCAACCATTTCAATAAGTACCTGCATAAAACCCTCAACGTTACTCATTCTCTACACAACTACCCTCCTAGGTCACATAGTCATTCTAGACCATCTACAATGTTACGACCCGAAAACTAGGCTCTATTTTATTAGTAATAAATAATTATTATTTATTTATTTGCTTATTTATTTATTTAAATTATTATTTATTTAAATATTTATGTGTGCATTTTATGTTTCATAATAATTATGCCTAGCATTTTATTTGAGTCATTTGGGTTAGTGTAGTATTGTTGGGTCTTAATTGTTAGTAGGGAGTGTAAGTATTTGTGTTAGTAGATGGGGAAGGGGTCTAAGTGTAAGTTTTTGAAAATAATAACCAACAACTCCCTCCTTCTCCCTCACCTCTCCCTCATCCTCCATCTTTCCCAGCACACTTTCTCTCTCTCTCCTTGAATTTGGTAAGTATTTTCTTCTCTACCTTCTCTCTTCAATCTAACCATCTTCCTCTTGTTATTTCTCATTTCTTAAAACATGAAACTTGTTTAGATCGTCGTTAGGATCGTAGAGGGCTAAAAATATTCGAGTTCCGGCAACTTTGAGAAAATTCAAGTAAGTTGCTTTTCCCCCATTTTTATGCTAAAGTGTTCATTTCATGTTTATATAATGCTTTAGTTGTTATATTTGAGGTTTGGTTGAGTTTGGAATTGATTTGGAATTTATTTGGGTTTTTGGTTAAAAAGGGTGATTGATATGAATGTTGGGTTTTAATCTTGTTTGGGGTTGATAGATGATGTTGTCTAGGTTCCCTTAAGCTTAAATGTTGTTTGGGTACCTTATTAAACTTGTTGGGAGTAGTGATTTTGGGTGTTGTGAAATTGGTATGAAAATGGTATGGAAAATGGAAAGAACCCAGCTGTTGAAATCCCTCCCAGCCGTCGACCGAGCGCCCGCCCGCGCGGTGCCAGGCGCCCGCCTACACCCCCTTTTCCAGCGGCCAGACTTTCTGTTGAAATAAGCGCCCGCCTGCCCTTGCCCGCGCGCCCGCCCGCTCCAGCCCGGGCGGCCGCCCGATCCAGCCCGAGCGCCCGCCCGCCCCCTTTTCCTGGCACTATTTCTTTACTTGTTTTCGGTTTAGGTTATAACTTTCATACATGTTTTGGGCCTTATCCCCTTAGCCTTAAATGGTCAATTTGGAATACTCTAATGATGAAATTGGTTCCCTTGTGAATAAATGTGACTTGGGACTTGATTAATTATTGTTTGGGAATGTTGAAGCTCTTTTATGATGCGCATTTATTCAATCCATCCTTATGGTGATTAATTGGAATGATTCCCTACTTTAGAATCCTTAGTTGTTTATTTGAGCTAGTATTTTATTACTTAGCCCTTACTTGAAAGTCCAGCTGGTATTTTCTGTGTGTTTAGGCGATGCAAAACATTATGATGGCATAGCCAAGTCCATTGTGATGTTGACCATTGTTTTGCCCCATTATTTCCCTCCTCCAGATTGGCCTTGGATGTGAGATGAGCTAGCCCCTTTGTGAGCACTTAGCTATTGGTTTTCGGGCTTTGACTGTGTGTCACTGTCCCCATGTTATTGGTTCCGGTACCGGGGATTTCTCTTCAGCTTTCATGCTATTATGAAGATGATGATTTGTTGATTATTGAAGTTGCGCAGCGACCTTTATTTGGTTTATCGGTTTGGAAAACCTTGGCTAATATCCTTTGTTATGTGTTAATTTCCGCTGCTATCTGATATATGATAATTGCTATGTGATATGTGATTTATTATTGATTATTGCATCATAGCATGTCATGTAGTTGCATTAGTAACTTATTGAGATTTATCTCACCCCCTTTCTTTTTATCTTTGTTTTTCCTTAACCCCCCCCCCCAGGACCAAGGAATTAGACTCGCTGATCACGAGGATGTCGCGAGGGTTGAGCTTTTGGGGCAAGTGTATATTGGTGGGTTTACATTATATAAATGTGTAACTCTTTTGGGGATAGTTGTACCATACTTTGACGTCACTAAGATTTGTATATTTTATTATTTTGTAGTGTGAGCTTATGAGGCTTACACTAGTACATTGTTGTTGTTAAATTGTTTTCCAAAACCTTGTGTTATCATCTTTTGATATGAAATGAAATTTTTATCTCCGATATTTTGGTATTTTGATTAGTAAGTCGACGTCCAGCTCGCGATCTCGGGCCCGCGGGGTTCGGGGTCGCGACAGTTGGTATCAGAGCTATGGTTTGGCTCTAAGTATAAGTCTAGGTGGACTAGTATGACCTAGGAGGGTAGTTGTGTTCGGAGTGAGTAACGGTTGATGTTTTCTACAGGTAATTGTTCTCAATGGCTAGAAGAAGAACTGGTGAAGGTTCTAGTGGGGCTCAGAATCAGAATGATCTTCGGGAAGAGAATGTTTGAGGCGGCCATGAAGGAAATTCATGACCAAGGACCGAGAGTAGAACAAGCACCACCACCCCGATATGGTTTGGAGCAATTCTTGAAACTGAAACCGGCAGAGTTCGATGGTGAGCCCGATGTGAAGAAGGCCGAACTATGGGTTGAGTCTATGGAGAAAATCTATGATGTGTTTGGATGCACGGACGAGGATAGGGTCCGGTTCGCGGCTTATAAACTTGTGGGTGCCGCCGAGCATTGGTGGAAAGGGGTTAAAGCTAGTTGGGATGACACTCACACAGTGTATGCTTGGGAATTGTTTGTGCGGAAGTTCAAAGAGCATTTCATTCCGGTAGTGGATCAAAACCGAAAGGAGATCGAGCTTCTCAACTTGGAGCAAGGTTTGTTGTCTATAGCTCAGTACTCGGCTAAGTTCAGAGAATTAGCCCGGTATTGTGACTATCTTGTGAGGACCGAAGAACAGAAAGCTATGAGATTCATCCGGGGTTTGAAGACTTCTATCCGTACTCAGCTTATAGCCCAGAGGATTGTGACATTCCAAGATGCGGTAGACTGTGCATACTTGATCAAGCAAGATATTGGGGAACATAGGAGGAAGACCGAGGTAGCCAACCCGAGTAAGCAAGGAGCGCAGAGCAAGTCACAACCAAGGATTGATAACCGAGGTAACTTTGGGGGACAATCTCAGTCCTGAGGGCAACCGATCCTAAAGAACCCGGGTACCACTTCCGGGAACCAAGGGAACCAAAATAGGAGACTTTGTTCCTATTGCCAAAAGGAAGGCCATTCAGAGAACCGGTGTTGGAAGAAACAGGGAAGGTGTACCAATTGTGGTCAAATGGGTCATTTTGCAAGGGATTGTACTAGAGGCAGAGGTCAACCGACTGGGGTAGGAGCTGGGGATCCACAGGGTCAGAAAAGGGATGCTACGGGAAAGGCCAAAGTCCAAGGAAAAGTGTTTGCAATGAATCAGCATCAGGCAGATGATCCCTCAGTGATTGGAGGTATTGTTTCTATTTCTAATGTGAGCGCGCGTACGTTAGTAGATCCAGGATCATCTCATTCTTACATTTCTGTGCAATTTGCTTCTTTGTTAAATGCTGCATCTGAGTCTTTGCCCTATGTGTTAGAGGTGTCAACTCCTATGGGAGAATGTTTGGTGACCGATAGAGTATTTCGTGCTTGTGATGTGCTTATATGTGGTCGTGTCTTGTGTGCGGACTTGGTAGTCCTTCCTATTCAGGACTTTGATGTTATTTTGGGTATGGATTGGTTGAGCAAGTTTCATGCTTCTGTTGACTGTCGTAGAAATGTCGTTAACTTTTCCATCCCTGCTGTGCCTAAGTTTACTTTTGAGGCTATGCCTTTTGGTAGAAATTTTCGTATCATTTCTTATGTGAAAGCGAGAAAATTATTGCACCGTGGTTGTGAGGGGTACTTGGCTAGTGTGCTTGATACTAGGAAAGAATCCCCTAGTTTGGAGAGTGTTCGGGTAGTTAGGGAATTTCCCGATGTTTTCTCTTCTGAATATGATATGCCTCCAGATCGTGAAATAGAATTTTGTATAGATCTTTTGCCGGGTACGGCTCCGATTTCAAAGGCACCGTATAGATTGGCTCCCACAGAGTTGAAGGAACTAAAGGTTCAGTTGCAAGAGTTGCTTGATCGAGGGTTTATCCGCCCTATTGTTTCCCCGTGGGGAGCACCGGTTTTATTTGTGCGGAAGAAAGACGGTTCTTTGAGATTGTGTATCGATTACCGGAAGTTGAATCAGGTTACGGTGAAGAACAAGTATCCTCCACCTCACATTGATGATTTATTTGATCAGCTTCAAGGCTCAGTTGTGTTTTCTAAACTTGATTTGAGGAGTGGGTACCATCAGTTGAAGATTCGATCGGAGGATATTCCGAAGACTGCCTTTCGCACTCGTTATGGTCATTACGAGTTCTTGGTTATGCCATTTGGGTTGACTAACGCGCCTGCCGTGTTTATGGATTTTATGAACCGGGTTTTCCATCCTTATCTTGATTCGTTCGTGGTGGTTTTCAACGACGACATTATTGTCTACTCTAAATCTCGAGAGGAGCACGAGCAACACTTGAGGACAGTTTTATCTGTTCTTGCGAGGGAGAAATTATTTGCGAAGTTTAGTAAATGCGAATTTTGGCTCGAGAAAGTTTCTTTTCTGGGTCATGTTATTTCGAAAGATGGGATTTCGGTGGATCCTTCAAAGATAGAAGCCATAGTGGATTGGAAGAGACCCGAGTCAGTGACCGAGATCAGAAGTTTTCTGGGTTTAGCCGGTTATTACAGAAGGTTTATAGAAGGGTTTTCGAGGATTGCTACTCCGATGACTCAGTTGACCCGGAAGAATGTCCCATTTGAGTGGACCGAGAAATGTGACAAGAGTTTCGAGGAATTGAAGAAGAGGTTGACTACCGCTCCGATCTTGACTTTGCCTAATGGGAGCGATGGTCTAGTGATTTACAGTGATGCTTCGAAAGAGGGTTTGGGTTGTGTGTTGATGCAGAACGGGAAAGTAATTGCTTATGCTTGGAGGAAGTTGACCCCTAGTGAACAGAATTACCCCACTCACGATATGGAGTTGGCGGCGATAGTCTTTGCGTTGCACAAATGGAAGCATTACCTTTATGGAGCGAAGTTTGAGATTTTTACCGATCACAAGAGTTTGAAATATCTCTTCTCTCAAAAGGAATTGAACAACCGGCAGCGTAGATGGATGGAGCTTTTAAAGGATTACGATTGTACAATATCTTATCACCCGGGAAAGGCAAATGTTGTTGCCGATGCGATTAGTAGGAAGTCTTATGTGGCTTCGATGATGGTCCGTGAGTGGAAGATGCTTGAGGATGTGCGAGATTGGTCTCCTCGTGAATCGAGACATGGGGTGATTTTTGCGAATATTAGGGTATCTCCAACCCTAATTCAGAGAATAAAGGAAGCGCAGAGAGAAGATCCCGAGTTGGTGAAAATAATGGGTAAATTGAAAGAGAAGAACTTCGAGGATTTTTCTGTTAGCCCGATTGGAGTTTTGACTTTCCGTGGCAGATTGTGTGTTCCGGATGTTAATGGGATTAAACAGAGAGTTCTTGATGAGGGTCACAAATCGAGGTATACCATCCATCCCGGGAGTACGAAGATGTATCAGGATTTGAAACAACAATTTTGGTGGATTAACATGAAGAGGGAGATCGCAGACTATGTATCGAAATGTTTGACATGTCAACAAGTTAAAGCAGAGCATCAGAGACCCGCAGGTTTACTTCAGCCTCTTGAGATACCCGAGTGGAAGTGGGAACACATTACAATGGATTTTGTAACCGGACTACCCAGGACTCGAAGAAAATTCAATGCAGTTTGGGTGATCGTGGACAGGTTGACTAAGTCTTCTCATTTCTTACCCATTGACATTTCCTATTCGATGGAGAAACTTGCGAATTTGTATATTCATGAGATTGTCAGATTACATGGTGTTCCGGTTAGTATTGTGTCGGACAGAGACCCCAGGTTTACATCCCGATTTTGGCTGTCGTTACAGAAGGCTTTGGGTACCGACTTGAGGTTTAGCACAGCATTTCATCCTCAGACTGACGGTCAGTCTGAGAGGACCATTCAGATTCTCGAGGATATGTTACGGGCTTGCACAGTTGACTTTCCGAATTTGTGGGATTCACACCTACCGCTTGCAGAGTTTGCCTACAATAATAGCTATCAGTCGAGCATTGGTATGGCACCGTATGAGGCTTTGTATGGGAGGAAATGTAGATCGCCTATCTGTTGGGATGAGGTCGGTGAAGCGAAGATCGTGGGTATTGATTTGCTTCAGGATTCAGTTGAGAAAGTTAGAGTTATCCGGGATCGATTGAAAACAGCCCAGAGTCGACATAAGAGCTATGCAGATAACCGAAGGCGAGATCTTAGTTTTCAGACCGGTGATTTTGTGTTCTTGAAGGTATCTCCGAAGGTTGGTATCCGAAGGTTCGGGAAGAAGGGCAAATTGGCACCGAGGTTTGTTGGTCCATTTGAAATTTTGGGAAAAGTGGGACTTCTAGCATATCGCCTTGCATTGCCGTCATCCTTAGACCGGTTGCACAACGTCTTTCACGTTTCTATGCTTTGGAAGTACGTTCATGATCCTTCTCACGTGTTACCGAAGATACCGGAGGATATTGAGCCCGATATGACCTATGAGGAACGACCGGTTAGGATCCTTGACTCCAAAGTCCAAGAATTGAGAAACAAAAGCATTGCGTTGGTTAGAGTTCTTTGGAGGAATCATAATATCGAGGAGTCGACGTGGGAGCTCCGAGATGAGATCGAGAGGAAATATCCGTGGCTTTTTAATTCGGGTAAGTCTCGTTAAAATTCGGGTCGAATTTTCTTTAAGGGGGAGTGAATGTCACGACCCGAAAACTAGGCTCTATTTTATTAGTAATAAATAATTATTATTTATTTATTTGCTTATTTATTTATTTAAATTATTATTTATATAATTTATTTATGTGTGCCTTTTATGTTTCATAATAATTATGCCTAGCATTTTATTTGAGTCATTTGGGTTAGTGTAGTATTGTTGGGTCTTAATTGTTAGTAGGGAGTGTAAGTATTTGTGTTAGTAGATGGGGAAGGGGTCTAAGTGTAAGTTTTTGAAAATAATAACCAACAACTCCCTCCTTCTCCCTCACCTCTCCCTCATCCTCCATCTTTCCCAGCACACTTTCTCTCTCTCCTTGAATTTGGTAAGTATTTCTTCTCTACCTTCTCTCTTCAATCTGACCATCTTCCTCTTGTTATTTCTCATTTCTTAAAACATGAAACTTGTTTAGATCGTCGTTAGGATAGTAGAGGGCTAAAAATATTCGAGTTCCGGCAACTTTGAGAAAATTCAAGTTGGTTGCTTTTCCCCCATTTTTATGCTAAAGTGTTCATTTCATGTTTATATAATGCTTTAGTTGTTATATTTGAGGTTTGGTTGAGTTTGGAATTGATTTGGAATTTATTTGGGTTTTTGGTTAAAAAGGGTGATTGATATGAATGTTGGGTTTTAATCTTGTTTGGGGTTGATAGATGATGTTGTCTAGGTTCCGTTAAGCTTAAATGTTGTTTGGGTACCTTATTAAACTTGTTGGGAGTAGTGATTTTGGGTGTTGTGAAATTGGTATGAAAATGGTATGGAAAATGGAAAGAACCCAGCTGCTGAAATCCCTCCCAGCCGTCGACCGAGCGCCCGCCCGCGCGGTGACAGGCACCCGCCTACACCCCCTTTTCCAGCGGCCAGACCTTCTGTTGAAATAAGCGCCCGCCTGCCCTTGCCCGCGCGCCCGCCCGCTCCAGCCCGGGCGACCGCCTGATCCAGCCCGAGCGCCCGCCCGCCCCTTTTTGCTGGCACTATTTCTTTACTTGTTTTCGGTTTAGGTTATAACTTTCATACATGTTTTGGGCCTTATCCCCTTAGCCTTAAATGGTTAATTTGGAATACTCTAATGATGAAATTGGTTCCCTTGTGAATAAATGTGACTTGAGACTTGATTAGTTATTGTTTGGGAATGTTGAAGCTCTTTTATGATGCGCATTTATTCAATCCATCCTTATGGTGATTAATTGGAATGATTCCCTACTTTGGAATCCTTAGTTGTTTATTTGAGCTAGTATTTTATTACTTAGCCCTTACTTGAAAGTCCAGCTGGTATTTTGTGTGTGATTGGGCGATGCGAAACATTATGATGGCACAGCCAAGTCCATTGTGATGTTGACCATTGTTTTGCCCCATTATTTCCCTCCTCCAGATTGGCCTTGGATGTGAGATGAGCTAGACCCTTTGTGACCACTTAGCTATTGGTTTTCGGGCTTTGACTGTGTGTCACTGTCCCCTTGTTATTGGTTCCGGTACTGGGGATTTCTCTTCAGCTTTCATGCTATTATGAGGATGATGATTTGTTGATTATTGAAGCTGCGCAGCGACCTTTATTTGGTTTATCGGTTTGGAAAACCTTGGCTAATATCCTTTGTTATGTGTTCATTTCCGTTGCTATCTGATATATTATAATTTCTATGTGATATGTGATTTATTATTGATTATTGCATCATAGCATGTCATGTAGTTGCATTAGTAACTTATTGAGATTTATCTCACCCCCTTTCTTTTTATCTTTGTTTTTCCTTAACCCCCCCCCCCCCAGGACCAAGGAATTAGACTCGCTGATCACGAGGACGTCGCGAGGGTTGAGCTTTTGGGGCAAGTGGATATTGGTGGGTTTACATTATATAAATGTGTAACTCTTTTGGGGATAGTTGTGCCACACTTTGACGTCACTAAGATTTGTATATTTTATTATTTTGTAGTGTGAGCTTATGAGGCTTACACTAGTACATTGTTGTTGTTAAATTGTTTTCCAAAACCTTGTGTTATCATCTTTTGATATGAAATGAAATTTTTATCTCCGATATTTTGGTATTTTGATTAGTAAGTCGACGTCCAGCTCGCGATCTCGGGCCCGCGGGGTTCGGGGTCGCGACATACAACCTAGCTCTGATACCAACTGTCGCGCCCCAGACTCGTGGTCCTATTTGGCCCCACGCTCGGGACACGAGTGGAAGACGTTATAAAATACTTTTAGAAATTTTTTTGAAATATACTTTCATAAAGTTTAACAAAATCCACACTCGAAGTTCAAAGACTTCATTTAACTTTCAAACAAACTCTTTCACAAACGAAAGTACTTAGCCCGAAGGCTTACAAACTTTTATACAAATGTACATACACCCACATTATCCAAAATAATGGTGTTACAAAATGATGAAGTCACGGAAACTCTACCCAAAAGGTATTACATCTATGTAATGTAGCCTTTACAAAACAAATCTCAACTCTTACCACTTTAACGTCCTCCCGTTCCAAAGTGTCCTATCCCCTGGACCCTCTTAACTAAAACAGTAAACAAATAAAGGGTGAGAATGAATCTCAGTAAGCTACTAAAATGCAACTACGTTTCATGCTAAAATGATAAGTATAACAAATAATATCATAAGCATCACATAGCACATAACATGATAGGTAAAGCCAACTCATCTTTCCACACGTAAGGCGGAATAAAACACTCATAAGTGGATACTTAGTCAAGGTTTACCGAAAGAACATTAGCCAAGGTTCTCGAATCAAACATATAACCATCTGAGAGGTATCAACTGAGCAGCATCAAAGAGCTGAAGCCGGGATCCCGAAAACCAAACCATAACCATAAGAACCCAAGTAACAAAGGGGGAAATATGACACAAAGTCATAACCCAAATGCTCACTCGAGGGAGCTAACTCATCCCATCCAAGGCCAATCTGGACTGGGGAAAAATAGGTCCAGTGGAAAAGCCTTATAGTGAACTTGGATGTGTGCCACTATAATCCTTCCACCTCCTCTCGATTAAGAAAAAGGTCCAGTGAAAAAGCCTTATAGTGAACTTGACTGTGTGCCACTATAATCCTTTCCACCTCCACTCGATAACACAAAACCATCTGGACTTTCAAACAAAGCACTGTAATAAATACTTGCTTAAACAACAACCAGGTGCAATGATTCCAAAGTAGGGAACCAATCCAAACACATCACAAAGATGAACCAATCCAAACCACATCAAAGGATGTTCAACTATATCCAATTAACATTCAGTCAAATTCCACAACACATATGTTCACAAATGAACTGATTTCAAACACTAGAGTGTTCCACAACAACCCTCTAGGTACTCTAGGATATCACCTAAGACCTAGACCAAGACTGAACTCTAAATCACTTGAATTGGAACAACTCCCTTTTTCAGCAATTATGGGCGGTCGCCCAAACCAGACTCAAAATTCTCAAATTTCTCATGCAAGCCAAATTCATCCGTCCCAAGTGTAGGAGTATAACTTACTAACACTTATACTATTACCAGGAGTGCAACAACCATCCCAAAACATTACTTTCAATTTTATTTCATTCTTTTTACCGTCCCACAAATAATAGAATAATTTTCTTTTATTCCATTTAAATATTTTACCGTCCCAAAAGTATAAGTATAATTTTTCTAATATACTAGTATACTCATTTAGGGATACTTTCATTCATTTCCCCGTCCCATGAATAATAGTATAAATTTTATAATATACTTATTTAACATTTAACTCAAGTTAATATTTTACCGTCCCACGAGTAGGAGTATACTTTCAAACACTTATACTAACATTCTCAGGTATATAAACATACTCCATATACATCCTTGCATACAAACCAAGTCACTTACTCAGTATAATTATACCCCCTTTGTCCCAAATAAACAATTCTTTTCACAATAATTTCACCACATATCACACATATAGCAAATATATGACCATTTTACTATTTAAGGGGAATTAGTAACTTACCTATTTTCGGAAAAATTATTGCAGAAATATGTTTTGTTCGGGTAGAAATGACCTATTCAACACCCTGATCATTTTTATATAATTAGTTTTTTAAATGGATAAGTAAATAAAAAGATATAAATCGAAATAGGTTTAGCTTACCTTTTTCTCCTACCCTAGGAATGTACGAGGAAGAAAAGTTGAAGAAGTAAACACAGAGAGAGAAATGGTGAGATAAGCATGTCTTATACAAGATTTTTGCCCCAAAACTACATTTTGGTCACTCAAGTTTCATTTTCAACAATTAAGCCCCTAAAGTTATATTTTCACAAAGGACCTTAAGGTTTCAACTTATTCATTTAACTCTTTTAACCTTTATTACTACTAACTAAATAAATAACACAAATAATCATACAATATGTGCAAGTCATAAAATATGATGCAACACATAAAATGCACACATAATATCAAATTAAAATTCCCAAAAATTTAAAATAAATTGGGACGGGTTTTTGGGGTCGTTACAGTTGAGTCCGTTTGTGAACCCTTTGATGAATCAGTTTGTGAATCCATTGGTCGAATCTGTTTGTGAATCTGATGGCTGAGTCCATTTGTGAACCCGTTTGTGAGTCCGTTGGTCAAATCCGTTTGTGAATCCGATGGCTGATTCCGTTTGTGAACCCATTGCTGAATCCGTTTGTGAATCCATTGGTCGAATCCGTTTGTGAATCTGATGGTTGAGTCCATTTGTGAACCCGGTGGCTGAATCCGTTTGTGAATCCATTGGCTGAACCCGTTTGTGAGTCCAAATGCTTGTACATGTTATGTGTATGCTTTGCAGATATATGTGCTTGTGCAAGAAAATGTGTGAAGTGTGAAATTGTGCTTGTGGTGTGATGTGATTTGAAAAGCAGAGATTTGCATGAGAGAGAGATTTTGCAAAGATGGAGAAATTGCTTTTGTGTGCGATGTGATTTGAAAGGAGCTTTGATGGATGATTTTCATACCTTAACTTACCATGGCCGCTTGATTTGGGATGGATTTCTGATGTTGTGGCTTTGATGAAGAATGTCCATGCTTTGGATGTTGATGAGTTGCTTTCATTTTCGATGGAGGCATGATCACTTTTGATGATGGGTTGGTCGTGCCAAAAGGCTGCCTACATATCCCTTGAAGGGAGTCAGACCAGCGTAGTTCAAGGATGATGGAGAACGCTGGGGAAGAAGCTAGGACCAAAGCAACACGAAGCACATACTTTTTATACAAGTAAGAAAAAGAAAAATCTTTTTGTCGTTTTTTTTTTTTTTTTTTAAGATTAGAAGGAAAATAATATGTACACATTTGAGAAAAAGGTTTTTTTTTTAGTTCGTGGGTGAACCATTTTAGCCATTGTGTGTTTGTAAAGCCAACCCAAGATCAAGTCATGTTCGGCCGAAGTCCGAATTGCCTCGCTTGAATTCTGTTGTCGCTGTTGTACTCAACGAAGATGGATGTATAGCCCCAAGATATTTGTCGATTATGGGGCTTCAAAGACTTTCGATGCCGAGATAAGGGGTTGCTGATTGTAAAGCGCCTATAACGCCTTTGATGCTAAACTTTGGGTGACTCATACAGCCCCAAGATAAGTCAGCTCTTGGCCTGTTCAAATGAATCTCCTTTTGTTGTTGACGTGAGCAAGCCCCAAGGGAAGATTATTGATACCAAGCTTCGAGAGATTGCCAAGCCCCAAATGGCATGTACTTTGTTGTTTGCGAGCTTCAAGATGGTGGAATGTGAAGACCTTTCGATGTAAAGCCCCAAATTATCTTGGAATCAGCTCAGCATTGAGAGCGGATGCACCGTCAAGTAGGATTCTTGATAGAGATCTCCTTCTTACTCTTACTGGGGAGATGAATAGCCTCATTGTGGTCGGTACCCAAATGGCGGAAAGTTTATGTCAAAAGATGCAATAATGTCTTGTGGTGTCGTCGAGGTCGCGGATGATAAGGTCTTGGCCTGATAAGGTCTCAAATGGGTATGCTTGCTTGAGTCTTCTTGAGTTGAACTAAAGACGGATCTTCGGATGCAACTAGTGCTTGAGGCGCAAGAGCCACACTTTTTGCTTTTGATCTTGGAGAAGGGGGTGCTGAATTACAGAAACATTGGGATTGGCCAAGGCATTTCCCGCTATAACCCTAGAGTTTAGCATATTGAATCTTTTTCCTTTTCTCTAAGACTTCCTTCATAATCTCGTTGTAAGTTCTAACAAGAATCATCAAATTCATTCATAACTTCGGGGTCCTTCTTTCAAACCAAAAGACCTTTGACGCGAAGTACCAAGAGACCCTTTAAGATTGCTTGGTTCCATGAAGACTATTCCCCACATTGAATTGCTCGGGTATCATTGCCCAAAAAGATTGTCAATTTGCGAAGCCCCAATATTTCCCTTTGCTCGGATTACTGTAACACCGTAGCCCAAAAGATTGTTGATTGTGAAGCCCATTGAGACCTTTGGTGCCAAAACTGAGGATGCTTCCAATGTTGCATATGGCTTTGCTATGGCCATTGTTAGGAGGTGATGTGAATTACTTCTCGCTGAGGGAGCCTTTCAGACTTGATTGTATCCCCTAGTGTTCCACCATTGATTGCAAGTAGAACAAGAAAAGCATATCCTTATTTGGAGGAACATGCACGAGCACACATGACATGAAGGCTTTTCGACATTCCTCTTGAGAGACTTTGAGGATAGTCTCACACATCTTTCTTGAGCATAGCCCCTAGGGCTCATTAAACATCGAGAGTAGCGAAAGAAAGCTCTCGTTTTTGAGTCACATAGCCCCTAGGGCATCATTATTTGTCGAGCAAAGAAAGAGACTCGTCCTCGTGCGAGGGAACAAACATAAGAGGACATGACAAGAGCTACTCCATTCTCGAGAATCCTTTTGACATACTATAGGGGCACATGCTTGAAGAAGCTTGAAAAATGAATTATATGTTGTTGTTATTCGCTGCCCGAACCAGTCGACAATCATGAGCTCATTCTCGGACGGGCCTTCTTTCACATGAGCCCAAAAATGCACATTGCAAGAAAAATCTCTCTTATGCCAACAACCCAAAACGACCTTTAATTGTGCCGTATATTGTCGAGCTTTTTGCAATTCCGAAGTTGACTCGGTGGTGAATTGACTTGCTGAGGAGATTCAATGCATAACTTGTCTTCTTTAGAGACCGGGGATCTTAATTTCTCTTTCCCTTCTCTCTCTCACTCTCTTATTTTTTTTATGACACACCCTGTTTTTTTCTTAGACCATCCTTTCGGGTTTTCAATCTAGCGGGCATCTCTTTTGCGTCTTCATTTTAACTCGATTAATGAGGAAGTGTGCATTGACTCTAGCTGAGGATGAGAGACATGCGATTTTGCGGTGGAGACCTTTTGTCACTAATGATGAGTGACATTGATTTGACTAGGGAAGTGGTCCCTAGTATTGACTTTATATATTTATATATTTTTTTGAATGACTCACGAAGGCGAGTAAGTCATTAAGAGAGAAGAGAAGGAAAGCCCCAATTTGATTACAAGAAACTGGGAGTATCGCTGAAAGATAAGAAGCCCCTAGACTTGACAAGGAACGTGAAATGATTTCAAATCTAGGAAAGTTGTTCAATCTTGAGGTGATTAATTCATTGGCAAATGACTCGTACAAAGATGTTTTGACAAGTTCGAGATGAAGGCCAATCACCATAACGCATTAGGGCTAAACATATCTTCTTTCTTGCATGAGACCGGACCCGAAGGTTGCCTATGTTCCTCCAGCGTAGAGGCTCAGGTCACCATAGTTCTTGTGGATGCTCCTTTCATTGTGAGGAATTGTTGCTTCGTCGTGATTTTTGTTGATATCGCTTCGTCCTTGGAAAATGATATTGATCTTGTGCACTTCTTTGAATGAGGGGGGTTTTTTTTTTTTTTTTTTTTTGTGCTCTAACTTTTGCCTATGTTGTTTTGAAGAGTTCAACCCGAGTTTTTTTTTTTTTTTTTTTTTTTTGTTCCCCCTTTGAAAACTTTGTTTGATTTCTCTCCATGGTTGTAGTTCCACCTTTCTTGATGTCTTGGATTTGCCGTTGATTTTGTCGCCTTCGTCACGATGTTTAGCCCCTAGGTGTTCAAGTGAGCCTTCGTTCTAAAACTTGTTTAGACATCTTTTCATCATTTTGCCAAGAATTAAATTGAACAACTTGGAAGAGTGTATGAGGACAAGAACGACTTTTATTTGATAAGACCGACTCAAACTTTGACATGGGACAAGAGAAAACTATAATGCACACATAAGAGGACTTTTGACTCTTTTTTTTTTATTCCTATTACTAGGTAGAGAAAGAGAAACGGAGATTGTTGTTGTCATCCTTGTCGTTGTAGTCTCCTTGTGGCATGATCTCTTGTTGAAGCCCCATTTTAAATCTGATCCCTTTCCTTGATGAGTTGCTCTTCACCCAAGGTAAATTCACCATTGTCGATCAAATCTTAGATGATGTTTCGGAGAAGGAGGCATCCTTCGGTAGTGTGGCCGCTATGCTTGTGGTAGTTGCACCATTCACCAAATGCATGATTCTTCGGTATCGTCTTCGGCTTGTACCCTTCCAAAGGCTTGACCTTTCCACTCGCCACCAAAGTTTCAAATGCTTCGGTTTGGGTTACTCCTAGGAAAGGAGTGAAAATTCGCTTGTTGGCGGCACCTTTGTGGCTTTTGTGGGGAGGGCCACTTGAGCATGCTTTACCGTTGGCCTTTGCTTTGTTGTCGGTGAGCTCTTGCAGACGGGCCTTAAGTTCGGAAACCTCTTCTTTGTGAATCTTTCTCTCGAGGTCAAAACGGGCTTGCCACAAATCGTCTTTTCAGCGGGCATCCTCGGCAAGTCTATCCATATGTTCTCCCATGGATTTTATTATGTTGAAAAACCTTTCGTTGGACACGGAAAAATACCCACCATTGTTGTTGTCGCCGTTGGAGGCCATTGGACCTATTGGAAGAACACGGTTGATCTTAGATTGGCCCATAAACACCTTTTGAGTAAAATAATTTCACCCATAAACAAGAAAAAACTCAACCACATAGGAAAAAAGACTTTTTTTTTATTTACAAAATTCGGAAGGACGTATTCCTTTTTGGGGTTTCTAGAAAAATAGTGGAATCGTCACACTAGTATATAGACCTTCTCGCGGTCCCATATACTCATCAGATTCCACCACGCTTGACGGGATTAAACTAAATTAATGTCATAAAGCATACATGCGGGGACAGAGTTTTATTTCGTCCATAATAACCACTTTGGGGACGAAGTTTTATTTCGTCCATGATAACCACTTGTTTCTCTTGGAAATGGCATGTATGATTTGATAACATTAGTTTAGGAAATCTCGACACACGAAAACCGACTTGGTCACGGAGTGTTAGAACCTAGACTAAGAATGTGTTGGCTTGTGCTCGGTTAAAGAGAAGCTTAAGGTCACCCCCGGCATGTAGTCGTGAACTACGCCACGGGTTGAGGTTTACCGCTTCGAAAGAGTCAAGGTCGGGTGGGGCTTCAAACTCTATAAGACGGGCCTCGACGGGTTTGGGGTTATGAACTTGTGCGACTCGATTATGAGCAATTCATAGGAATATGTGCATGTAGTGTGAGGTCAAGTCAAGTGACAAAATATTTTTTTTGCAAAGAAAAGAAAAAGTAAATAAACACATATTTACAACTTTCGAATCACCCGTGTGACCGATAAAATAAACAGAAAATAAAAATTGTTCTGTGCAGGCCCAGTGCCCACACATTGTTAAAACTGTTCTGTTTCTGTGCATTGTTCTATTTCTGGAAAATGCCCAGAAGTGTATGTATTGGGCTGCCTACTCGGGAGGCGCGCGCGTTAGAGGAAGTGGGCAAGAGGCGCCCGCTTCTAGGTGAAAACCTGCAAATCAGTGGGTTCAAGGGACAGCCTTGACCCTAAATAATAATACTTCTCCCTGCAGTAATTGTTAGCACAGAAACATGAAATGGAAGGACAAGAAGGAAGGTGGGCGATTCTGGTAATTGGGGTCGGACGCGCGCGCTTTAGGTCAAGAAGGCCAGAGGCGCGCGCTTCCAACCCTTTTTACCAGAATGCCCAGAAAACAGAATAAAAGAACACCAAAAATGAATACGCAAGTTTAACCCTCTAAGCAGTCCCCAGCGGAGTCGCCACTGTTGATACCCCGAGAAAACCACTACTTGGATAGAGCTGTGAATTATCCTAGGATGTCTAATTGGTTTTAAATGTTAGAGTCTCCACCTATGTTATTAAGAGAACATAAGAAAAACCTAATGAAATAGCCTATTTTAATATTACGAAACCAAAGATTCGGGAGAGAAGGGTTCGGGTAGGTGACGGAGTGGGAAGTACTTAAACACCCACTCCGCCCCGCTTACGCGGGTCTTGCTACTAAAGGTGTTGTAATGTAAAAGATCCTTCAATTTATTAATAGTGCTAACAATTACAATGTAAAGAAGAGGGGAATTGCAAAGGGAAATAAAAGAGAATTATTTTATATATTAATTTATGCTAAAGATTACATTAAGAGAAGAATAGTAAATTGAAGTAAAAATTGAAATGTAGAGAGATGACCTTAACCAACTTTAATGTAGTAAAGTGGTCATTTAGTCATGTCCCATTGATGGGGATTGCATACATTGACTAAGACATGTAAAATAAGAGAAGAAAAGAGGTAAAATTGTACCTTAAGAAAGAGGACCTCAAACTTAGTGAGGAAATGGTGTTTGTTGTAGAAAACTTGTTGTGTAGAAACTTGTGTAGAGTTTTGTTGCTAAAACTTTTGTTTGGAGAATTTGTGTAGAGTTTTTGGTAGATAATAAAAGTTGGGGTCCCTTTCTAAGGTAGAAATGAGAGGTTTAAAGAGGTAGAGAAAGGAGGGAAAGAAGCTTTTCTAACCAATAAGAAAATAAAGAAAATTAAATAATAAAGAGAAAATCAAATAATAAATAAAAGAAATATTTTATTTTGATGAAAAGGCTAAGAATATGGGATTGGGAGTTACAAACCTAGGGGGGATGAACTTGGAGGTAAAAAGGAGTTTTTGTGATCAAGAAAAATAGAGGAAAAATGCTACAATCCGTAACTGCCATAATGGGAGGCGCGCGAGTCCGGCTTTAGGGGCGAGACGCGCGCGCATCCCACAAGCAGTGTCGGAGGCGCCCGCGGGTGATAAATGACAGAATGACAGAAATGACTCCAAAGTTAACTCTGTTATGCAGTTTAGTCCAAAACTAACAGAATCAGTTAGGAACTTAACTGAAGTAACAGAAATTAACAAACATAAGTTAAATAAAAATACTATGTATGCAATCGGGGTGAGAGGTCCAAGGCGGGGTGTCTACAGATTGTATGTTTAGAGTTTAGATTCATCTTTGTAATCTTGTAAAGCTCCTCTAAATCAATACAAGTCTAGTAGCTCTTAGAATCCTAGACTAACCATCTAGGTAGAGGACGTAGTTCATTTAAGAATGAACCTCTCCGTGTTGGTGTGTTTGATCTTTACTTTTTGTTTTGTTTTTAATTTTTATTTTTGTGGTTTCTCACAAGTTTTGTCTATGAAATGATTTGAAAAATGATAAGTGTTTTTCCTTTGATCTTTAAGTTTGATTATCTTGTTCTTCATATTGTTTTTCAACCCATTCAAGCCAGCCAACTCTTTATACATCCGTTTTAGCCAAACCGCAAACCTCCGCTGTACATTTTATTTGTTCGGTTTTCCGCCTTAAACCCCAGTTGACTAAATTGATAAGTACATGGTTGAATTTTATAAAGGTATTTCTAAAAAAGTTGAAATCGCTATTCACGTGATTAGAAGTGTCCCTCTCGCTATTCTCGCGTCGGTCTCCAGGTTCTCCGTATAAAAATAGTTATTTGACTTATGCATTTGTAAAGGTTGGACATAGGGAGTCAAACCGCTCAACATCATCCGCAGTAATAATGATTGAGCCCCCTAGGAAAAGGACCTTCAAATTTCAAAGCTTCTACAGGTATCTATCAGCACTTAGAATTGCAGAGTACATAATCAATTGATACTCTTTACTTGAACCATTTAATATAGCTCATGGCTTGACATTGAAAAAATGCAGAGACGGACTGGTGATATTCTTGAGCCAGGGTAGAAGGTGAGTTTCGGTTTACGTCCTTTGTATATCTCTGTTGATATTAATAAGGTGGATACATGATTATAGACATACTCCTCACTGTCATCATGTCTATAATGTCACTCACTGTACTATTATCATGTCTATAACCCATTTTATATTATCATCATTTTGTACTGTCATTGTTTTTGTACAGACCCGTGCCATTGGCACGGGCTTTTGGATACTAGTAAAAGAACAGTATATAGCTCCTCCCTTATTCTTTTTTCTTCCAACATCCTCACAATGGCAGGTACCAGCACCACCATCCCAAACCTTGATGAACCCGACCACCCCATTATCCTTGTCAATCTTTCTCACTGCCGAACCCTAACACCCCTCACCTATCTCACATGGGATGCTCAAATCACCTCTATCCTCTTTGGTCTCGACCTACTCAAGTTTGTGGATGGCACCCACCCTGCCCCTACCACCACCATCACAGCCAACAACACCAAGAAAGATAACCCTGCATTCAAAACTTGGCACCGTCAAGATAGTCTCATCCTTGGAGCTCTTCTTGGCACCCTCGATTCCACCGTTGCTCCCCTAGTTCACCAAGCTAAAACCTCTCGCGAAGCTTGGCTCATCCTCAAAACAACATATGCCAACCCCTCCCGTGGTTATATCCTACAACTCAAAGACCATCTCGACTCCCTCACCAAACAATCCCAATCCATATCTGAATACATGAACTCAATTAAAACTTGCACCGACAAACTAGCTCTTCTTGGTAAACCCATGGACAATGAAGACATCATTGCCAAGATTCTCAAAGGCCTAGACTATGATATATACAAGCCCGTCATTGATTCTGTTCGCGCCCGAGACACACCCATCACCTTTAAAGCTCTCCATGAAAAGCTAATCCATCACGAACTCACCCTAAAACCACAAACACTACCATATCCTTTTCCAGCCTCTGCCCATGCTGCCTATCACCACTCTACTGCCTACAACCAATCTGCACCACCCCGCTCCCAACCCCCTAGGCACAACCACACCCCTCCCCTCCTACCCACTCCACCCGGACCCTCTATCACTAACTCCTTCAAAGGTAAATGTCAATATTGCCGCCGGGTAGGGCATGTCATCTCTCAATGCAATCAATTCAAGAAAACTTACCCCATTGTTTTTTTCCCTCCTCCCTCCACCCCCACTCGCCCAAACCGCAACAATAATAACCAGCACTCCACCCATCCACAAGCCAACACCGCCACTGCCCAAATCCGCTCCCCACCCACTTCTTGGCTAGTTGACAGTGGTGCTAACCACCACATCAGAAACGACCTTACCAACCTATCGCTTCACAGTCCTTATGATGGGAATGACAAAGTACTTATCGGCGATGGCTCCTCCCTACCAATCTCAAACATAGGTTCTTTCTCTCTTTCCTCCTCTTCCTCTACTCTTCAATTTAATAACATTCTTCATGTTCCTCTCATCTCTCATAATATTCTCTTTGTGTCTCAATTTTGCAAAGATAATGATGCTCTTATTGAATTCTCACATTCTTCTTTTCTTATAAAGGCTCGGTCGACCAACCAAATCCTACTCCATGGAACAAGTGACCATGGTGTTTATCTCTGGTATCCGTCCATCGCTCAATCACACCCTAGCATCATCAACTCTCTCTCATCATGGCACCACCGACTTGGTCATCCTGCCGCTCCAATAATTTCTATTTTACAAAAGCAATTCTCTTTACCAGTCTCCTCCAGTCATCTTTCTAGTTGTAATGCATGCAATATCAATAAAAGCCATAAACTTCTGTTTTCTACATCTACTCTTCAATCTCACGCTCCTCTTGATATAATATTCTCTGATGTTTGGACCTCTCCCATCTTATCTTACGACAATTTCAAATACTATGTAATTTTTGTTGATCATTACACTAAATACACCTGGCTATACCCTCTAAAAAATAAATCTGACACCCTCACCATTTTCACTCGCTTCAAAGCTCTCATCGAAAAATATTTTTACAAAGATATTACTCAGTTCTACTTCGACAATGGAGGTGAATACATAAAAATAACTCCATCTCTGCTTCAGTCTGGCATTTCTCACCTCACATCTCCACCTCACACTCCCGAACACAATGGCTTTGCTGAACGAAGGCATCGCCATATTGTTGAAACCGGTTTAACCTTACTCTCTCATGCTAAACTTCCCCTTACCTTCTGGCCTCATGCTCTCACTACTGCCACCTATCTTATCAATCGCCTACCCACGTCTACTCTTACAAATGATTCTCCCTTCCTCCGTCTCTTCAAATACCCTCACAACTACACAAAACTTCGTAGCTTCGGCTGTTTGTGTTACCCATGGCTCCGTCCTTATACCAAACACAAACTTGACCCTAAATCCACTCCGTGCATTTTTGTTGGGTACTCACCCACACAAAGCGCCTACTACTTCTCGATCCCATCACATCTTGAGTCTACACCTCCCGACATGTATGATTTTTTGAATCAGAATTTCCCTATCAAACTCTCACAAAAAGTACATCTTCTCCACCACTTCCTACTGCAGCCGAGTGGTGCCCCATATCTGTTCCCCCTCTTAATAACCCAACTACCCCAATCTCACCACAACCACTAAATAACCCCCCTCAGACCCGACTAATTGGATAAATGAAAAGACATCCAAGTATAACCCCACTTTAAGGTGAGTACTGACTACTGAGCACCACCTAATCAGCTACTCTTCTTGATACTCATTTACCATAATTCACTATCCGTTTTATTTATTTTTTTTTATTTTTTTTTCCTTTTTGTTCTTTTTGCTTTTTGCCTTTGCAGTGACGAGTATGAGTAAATGAAGTATGGAAGAGGTCGCACGGCTGATTATTTCTTAATGGTCCTATTATGGGCAGGTCCTCTGCTGTGATTAGAAGCGTCCCTCTCGCTATTCTCGCGTCGGTCTCCAGGTTCCCCGTATAAAAATAGTTATTTGACTTATGCATTTGTAAAGGTTGGACATAGGGAGTCAAAACCGCTCAACATCATCCGCAGCAATAATGATTGAGCCCCCTAGGAAAAGGACCTTCAAATTTCAAAGCTTCTACAGGTATCTATCAGCACTTAGAATTGCAGAGTACATAATCAATTGATACTCTTTACTTGAACCATTTAATCTAGCTCATGGCTTTACATTGCAAAAATGCAGAGACAGACTGGTGATATTCTTGAGCCAGGGTAGAAGGTGAGTTTCGGTTTACGTCCTTTGTATATCTCTGTTGATATTAATAAGGTGGATACATTATTATAGACATACTCCTCACTGTCATCGTGTCTATAATGTCACTCACTGTACTATTATCATGTCTATAACCCATTTTTATATTATCATCATTTTGTACTATCATTGTTTTTGTACAGACCCGTGCCATTGGCACTGGCTTTTGGATACTAGTAAAAGAACAGTATATAGCTCCTCCATCTCATTTTAATTTCTTTTTAAAAAGTTGGTCCAAGAGTTAAAAAGATTAATATTTTTATTAGGAAATATAAAAAGTGAAGTAAAGTGTTGTGACTTAGTATGAGTAAAGAAGTGAGTAGGAGAGAAAAAGCGAAGTGAAAAATAGTTAGTAGATACATAGTTATTACGAGTATGACATGTGAAACTATTGAATAATCCGTCTCAAAACAAATGAATAGATGTCACGTTTTTTTTGTATGTTGCTTCGAAAGAAGTTTGAATAGTAATTTCAGTTTAATTTATTTATCCTAATGAAAAACTAAAAAAAAGTACTGATATTATTTTTAATTGTGTATCAACATGTTTTATAATATTATTAGTATAACTAGATTAACCTAAAATTATTGCTCAAGGTTCTTTGTACTAACGTACAAAAAAGTGCGACATTTATTCTGGGACATAGTGTAACGACCCGAAAACCCGTATCTATTTTCTTAGTAATAAATATTTATTTATTTATTTATTTAATTATGTGTGCATTTTGTGTTTCATAATACTGTATGCCTAACATTTTAATCGACCATTTGTGCTAGTATAGAACTATTGGGTCTTAGTTGTTAGTGGGGAGAAATGAATTTAATTGCTTGATAGTGGAAGAGGGGGCCTAGGTGTAACTTTTCTTTAATTTGATAATCATCCTACTCCTTCCTCCTCCCTCCTCCCTCACCTCACAATTTCATTTCCCTCTCTCTCTCCTCCATTGTTGGGTAGAAAAGGTAAGATTTCTCTCCTCCTTCTCTCCTCATTTTGATCATCTTCTATTCATTATTTCTTATTGCTCATTTTATGAAAAATATTTAGATCGTCGCTAGGATCGTTTATATCCAAGAAAATTCGAATTCCATTAACTTTGATAAATTCCAAGTAAGTTACTTTTCCCCCATTTATGCTAAAAATGTTCATCCTTAGCTCATTTGATGCTCTAGTTGTTATATATTACTTCTTGGGTTGATTTGGAATTGCTTTGCATTTTATCCATTTTTGTGAAATTTTAATGTTTGAATCATCTCTTGAATTGGGTAGTCTAGATGATGTTATATGAGTCATTTTAGACTTGTAAGTTGTTTTGGTACATTGGTATACTAGTTAGAAGGTTGATTTTTGGTTGAGTGGTGTTTTGGTAAGAAAATGGAAGAACCCAGGTCATTTCTGCCGATTTCCGGCAAGACAGGGGTTGTGGGCGACCGCCCACTTTTGGGTTGGGCGACCGCCCAGGTCATCAGTTTTTATGGTGTTGAAACTTTGTTTTGGGCGACCGCCCATGTTGGTGTTGGGCGACCGCCCACGTTGGCTGAACTAAAGGTCTTTATTTTTGATTGTTTTTCGAAGTCAGCTTGGTCTGGGCTCGGGGTACCATTCTAGTTAACTTAAGTTAATACCGTGGAACACTTTAGTGCTTGAGATTGGTTCCTTTGTGAACAATGGTGTTATGGAATTTGATCAAGTATTGTTTGGGAATGTTTGGGCATCTTATGATGTGTTCGTGATTGTTCCAATCGAATTGATTTTGGAAGCCATGGAAGAAATTGTTGTTCTTGAAGTGATTTGTGAAGATTAGGTGATGGATTTTTGGATTGGGATGATGAGTTATGTGTTGTTTGATATATTTGGAGTTAAATGGGGTTTTAATGGAGTTAGAATTGGTTTGGGTCGAGCTCCACAATGGTGGGGAGGTACAAGGGTTGTTATATTAGGATTTAGGACAAAAGGAGTGAAATTCGGGTGTATTTTGGGGTCTGGGCGGTCGCCCAGTTAGTTTTGGGCGACCTCCCACTAAATCAGCCTCATTTAGCTTGGTATCAGGGTTCCGGGCGACCGCCCACTCAATTCTGGGCGCCCGCCCACTTTTTCCAGAATTTAGGTCGATCTTCCGGAGGCCATAACTTCTTCGTCCGGACTCCGTTTTAGGCGTGTTAACTATCGTTTCGAAGCTATCTTCGAGTACTACAAGATGGGATAGGTCGTTCAGTTAAGTTCTAAGTTTTATACTTCGGGATTTCATTGGGCATTTGAGGTTAAGAGGAGTTGTATCGATCCTTTGTGATCAAGTTTTGCAAATCCAATTGGGTGACCTTGTTGAGTTGTTGTGATCATCTTTGTGATATAAGTGCGGATTTCATACTTTGAGACCATTTAATTGAAAGCTATTTTACTGATCGGATTGATTTTAGGGTAAGACTTAGTCTAGGTTTTAGGCGATATCCTATAGTACCTAGAGGGTGGTTTTGGAACACTAAAGTGTTGGGTTTGGTCCGTTTGTGATCATGTATGAATAGGTGCAAACTTTTGGGTTCGTTTGGGGTGTTGAGAATTGGTTCGTTTATGAACGAATATAAAGCATGACATGGTGATTGGGTACATGTGGTTTTGATTAGCTTCTTTATGGTGTATTCATTCGGACTTCCTATTTGGAATTCTAGGTGTATAAATATAGGGAGTTGATAGTCTTAGTATATCTTCATGAGTAAACGTTTAGGTTCATCTTGGTAATAGTCGTTATACTATTTGTGAGCGACCGTTTGGGTTGTACTCTTTATGAATAACTTGTGAGTATCATCTTTAGGATGTGTTTGGTATGTGCCTTATTATGGAATCACCATGTTTTTATGGTCTTTGTTGTGGGACTCTTTTATGAGAAACTTCTTGTATTCGTTATTGTTGATCTCTTCATGAGTAACTGTTGCATCTTTTGTGATGAGCTTGGCTTGGTTCCCTACTTTGGAATCTTTGGTTGTTTATCGAGCTAGTATTTATTACTTAGCATTTATTTGAAAGTCCAGCTGGTATTTGTGTGTTTCGGGCGATGCGAAAGATTATAGTGGCAATGAGCTGAGTCCATTATAATTCTTGACCATTGTTTTGCCCAATTATTACCCTTCTCCAGATTGGCCTTGGATGTGAGATGAGCTAGCTCCTTTGTGAGCATTCTAGCTGTTTGGTTTGGGTTATGACTTTGTGTCATCTTCCCTTGCCATTATTGATTATTGGTTCTGGTACCGGGGGTTTTCTCTTCAGCTTTTATGCGACTATTAAGATGTTGATTGGATTGATTGTTGAAGCTGCGCAGCTACCTTTATTTGGTTCTATCAGTTGGGAAACCTTGGCTCAGTATCCTTTGTAACGTGTTTATTTTGAGTCTTATGTGATGCATGATGAGTTAGTCGTTATTTCCAACTGGTATGGGACAGTTGGCGATAGGGAGCTTTCTCATTTGTTGTTATATGATTTACTTGCTCAGTTATATAATTGATTTGCATGATATTATGCCATGTAGATGCATTTAGTAACTTACTGAGATTTTATCTCACCCCGTTTCTTTTATCTTTGTTTTTCCTTAACCCCCCCCCCCAGGGAAGGAAGTGGTATCGTTTTGAGGTTCGTTGTAGCGGGAATCTTCTGAGCCAGTTGATCGTCTTTGGGGTCGTTGCTCTTCGGAGCATTTATGTATTTTTGTTGTGAGATCGAGGTAGTTTAGTGTTGTATAACTACTGTTACACGTTGAGTTGTTACATTATTAATGAGTTGTTCTTGCTTCCGCGTTTGTTTCTAGTCTCCGAGTTGTAATCTCATTGAGGTATTGTTTGTTGGTATTGGTTTATAGTAGAATTCACGCGCCCGGTTTTGTATTTAGCATTTTTGGAGATGTTAATTATGTAAATTTTATATTTATGGATTTTTAGAATTTCCGGGGCGTGACAGTTGGTATCAGAGCAATGGTTTTAGATCTTGAAGGAGAATAAGAACTCTGATATTGAATAAGTTTCAATACTTGGGTGTTATAACTTTGAGCGGTTTAGGAAACTAAGTTTTCTTGAAAGATGAGGTTAAAGTAGAAGTTGGTTGAGTTAGGAGTCGTGATATTGACGTCGAGTGTTTCTTCTCTCGTGGTATATCAAGTATAGGATTGGTGTTAATAGTGTTGATCCCCTTGGGGTTAGTTGGCTTGGGAATCGAGAGTGCAAGTTTGAAGGCTTGGACGTACCTATTTTGTAAGTGGAAAGGTCTTGTGCTATATTCGTATGTTTGTTCCCATTAAGTGATTTATGTTGAGGTGTATTCTCGAGTACGAAATTTCGTGATTGCTACTGGTATATGTAAGGCGATTTAGTTATGTCACCTATTCAGGGTATCGACGAGTTGAATGGTATGGTTTAGCTTTCTATGAGTTACGAATTTCTTGTGTGCCATCGATAGATGGTGAGTACTTCTATATTAGTATATTTGACTTTGTTTAAGAGCATACTAGGTATAAATATAATGTTCAGGTTCTATATTGAAAATCAGAAAATCTTTATTATAAGGTTGTGCTGGGAATTTAGCTTACTCTGTTGGCAATATTAATTTTGAAATCTTGGGTATAATTTATACTGGGTGCGATATGTCGTTCGATCGATAGGGAACTTGGGTTATATGATGAGTTGATGTAAGCTACGATACGGATAGGTGAATCAGTGAGCATATAGTACCGATTGGATTAATAGAGTTAAAGATTCAATTTGAGAATTTCTTGATAGGAGATTTTTCTTACTTTTAGTACATCTACGTGGGTGCATCGGATGTTTAGTATGAGGAAGTACTTAATTTATTATGGGTCATATTAAGAAGTTGAGTTATGATACTTTTGGGATCGTTTTAAAACATGACTGGAATTGAGTTAAAGCAATACGAGTTACGAGTATATTGTGGAAGTTATAATCATTAATGATAGTAAGAGCGTTAAGTTTAAAGGACTACACATATTTTGAGAAGGTAAGAAATTCTCGGGCAATATTAAAGGCATTTTGGGTTTTAGTTAAACAGTTATCACATGGTTCTGGATCTTTTCTTTGTGGTGTTTCTCGTTCGGATTAAGGATGTGTAAAGGAAGTAATATTAAGTATGCGATTATCTAATGGAAGTATCTTTACAGTATAATTAGGGTTGTGAATAAGACAAGTTTGTAGTATCTCGAGAATTATGTTTAAGAGAAATTTGGATTCTTCAATTCTGGCCTTGGGTATGGATTTTAGTTAGGAGTGAAGATAGTGATTGAAGAAGGTTCGGTACGAGAGATTACTATGTTGTAAGCATTACTTAAGTTTACTATATGATGGGTTAAAGTGGATAATTAGGAAATTCGGGAAGAGACGGAACTAAAGTAGCCGTGGCTATTGGATCATTCGGGTAAGTATTCTAAAATTCGGGTTAATAAATAGAGCTATCTATGACTAGGGATTGATTGTGATTTTATTGATATCGCCTTAGCAAACAATAGTTGTTTTTATGGGACCAAGTTTAGAAATGATGTTATGGGTTATCAATGTTGGATAGTTATATGTTCTTCAAGTAGGTTGAGAAATACAAAGATTATGATTGTATTAGTTGTATTACATAAGGAAGATGATTTTAGTAGTGGAATCATATTGATCGGATAGTTGATGGCGGTAAATTTTTGAGTATATCATTGAGTCATTGGGTGACAATAATAGTTAGTGTCGCGACCCCGCGGGCCGGGAACTCGCGAGCTGGACGTCGACTTAACACACAAATACTAAAATACTGAAGATAAAAATTCCATTTTTATACCCAAAAGGTTTAAAACACAGTTTTAGAAGTCCAAGTTAACAACAACAAAATACTACTAGTATAAGCTCCACAAGCTTACACCAAAAATACAAAAGATTTCAAATCTTAATGACGTCATTGTTGGTAAAACTATCCCCAAAAGGTTATACATTTAAATAATGCAAACCGATCAATAACAACCTGCCCAAAAATCTCAATCCTCTCGACGTCCTCCTCGATCCGCAAATCCTAATCCTTTCCTCCTGGGGGGGGGGGTTAAGGAAAAACAAAGATAAAAGAAAGGGGGTGAGATAAATCTCAATAAGTTACTAATGCAACTACATGACATGCTATGATGCAATAACAATAATAATATCTCACATAGCACGTAGCAAATATCATTTAACAGATAGCAGCGGAAATAAACAAGTAACAAAGGATACTGAGCCAAGGTTTCCCCATTAAAGGATATAACCATCTGATCACTGACGATAGGACCGCATCGAAGAGTAGCATCAATAAGCAGCATCAAAGAGCCGATAACCAATCAACGATAGCAGCATAAGAGCTGAAGAGAAAACCCGGTACCGGAACCAATAACCAACGATAACTGAGTATACGACACAAAGTCGTAACCCCTTATAATAGCTAGACTGTTCCCAAGAAAGGAGCTAGCTCATCTCACATACAAGGCCAATCTGGAGGAGGGTAATAATGGGGCAAAACAATGGTCAAGAATTATAATGGACTCAGCTCATTGCCATTATAATCTTTCGCATCGCCCGAAACACACAAATACCAGCTGGACTTCAAGTAAAGGCTAAGTAATAAAATACTAGCACGATAAACAACTAATGATTCCAAAGTAGGGAACCATTTCAAATAAATCACCAAAAAGGTGAACCATTCCAACGACACATCAAAAGGTGCTCAAACAATCCAAAACGATACTCAATTAAATCCCATAAACTATTTGTTCACAAAGGAACCATTTGCCACATTAAAGTGTTCCTCATTTCCAAACAATAACCAAAATGATTCCACAACTAAATTGTTCACAAAGGAACCAAAATCAAACATTAAAGTAATCCATAATGATCATTTTTAAGTCTACTAAAGTAGTACCCAAAATCTAGGCTATGATTGCATCCCAGTCTTATACCAATAAAAAGGGAGTTCTTGGACACAACGGACCGATCATAAACGTTTTGTTATAGAATACCTACCAAAGGCTCAACACAATCTGAACCTGAATCCCCACCAAATAAACCACCTTATCTCGTAGTACTCTAAAAGGGCTTTAAAACGATAGTTTACTCGATTAAAACGGAGTCCGGGAGAGGAAGTTATGGCCTTCAAAAGATTGGACAAGAAAACAATGATTTTCACAGAAGGTAGAGGGGTGCGCGCGCCTCCCACCAACAGGGTGCGCGCGCCTCCCTTAATCAGATAGGAATGCGTCACAATGGGGAAGAAGGGTGCGCGCGCTTCATCACCAAGGGGTGCGCGCGCCTCCTGAGTTCAGAAGGACAAACATCAGCATCGAGATGGAGGGTGCGCGCGCCTCCAAGAAAAGGGTGCGTGCGCCTCATGGTATCAGTTGGAAATCCAAGATTGGTGAAAAGGAGGGTGCGCGCGCCTCGTACCAAGGGATGCGCGCGCCTCCACGAGAATTCAGTAAACCCAGATCTTCTTCCTGGGTTCTTCAACCCGAAAATAAACACCAAAATCACCATTTCACCCCAAATTAACACCAACACTCCCAACTAATTTACCCAACTGCCAAAACAACTTCTAAGCTTAAAATAACTCATCTAGCAACATTTAAACAACCCAAACCAAAGGATGATTCAAATACCCAAATTTTCACAAAAATATGAATAAATTGCAAATAAGTTCCAAATCAACCAACGAAGCCATATATATCAACTAGAGCATCAATGGAGTTAAAGATGAACATTTTTAGCATAAATGGGGGAAAAGTAACTTACCCGGATTTTCTCAAGGTTGGCGGAATTCAAATATTTTTAGCTCCCTACGATCCTATCGACGATCTAAACATGTTTCAAGTTATGAGAAATGAGAGATAATGAGGGGAAGATAGGTAGAATGTAGAGAGAAGAAAGAGAAGAAAAACTTACCCAAAATGGAGAGAGAGAGGGAGAGTTGCTGGGAATGAATGAGGTGAGGGAGAAAGAAAGGGAGTAGGGAGAAGATGATTAAACCAAACTTACACTTAGACCCCTCCCTTACTCCTACTCTCTATAAACAAACTCCCCACTAACAATTAAGACTCAACACTTCTACACTAGCATAAATGACCCAAATAAAATGCTAGTCATAATTTATTATAACACATAAAATGCACACATAAATTATTAATTAAATAATAATTTAAATAAATAAATAAGCAAATAAATAAATAATAATTATTTATTACTAATAAAATAGAGTCTAGTTTTCGGGTCGTGACATTCACTCCCCCTTAAAGAAAATTCGACCCGAATTTTAAATTACTTACCCGAAAGACCAAATAGGTACGGATACGATAGTTCTGCCGTTTCTCAAATTCCTCAATTGTCCAATCTAACCCACTACATGGTAACCTTAAATAAAGCTTACGATAACACTACCTCTCGAACCGAATCATTCCATCATTATCTTCATTACTAATCAAAATTCGTACTCAAAATCGAAGAATCCAAATTATTTCCACACATAATTCTCGAGATATCTCAAGCTCGCCTTATTCATAGCCTTAACTACACCGCAAAGGTACTTCTATTTGTAAATCGCATACTTAGTATTATTCCCCAGAAATTCAAAACAATACCATCTCGAGCTAAATTAGCTTTTAAAAATATGAAAGGCTAAAGAAATTTTCCACCCCCATAATATTCACCAAAGGCTATATCTCTAAGGATTCCCATTATAGTGCTCTCGCTCTAGGTAGCACCTTAAACTAGTGGTGTAATATAAACCCAAAATTTTAATACAAAATGTCCACTTAAATCTACGCCATAATATCATCGTCATAACACTCCAATCCTTGAAAGCCTAAAACAGTTCCAAGTACTCAGTAGTCCGCAAACAATCCAAATTTTATCTTCAAAAGATTTCCTCTAACTCCCATTTAAGTTAATGATCCGTGCTCATATACCCAAATGAATTTTAACAAATTCCAAATCTTCAATGGCTAACCCAATTTAGACTTTCACGTATACATTTATCAATTTGATGATACTTAGGCTCGATTTTTACTACCATCATAATAACCTATTAGCTAATCACAGTCCAACCGACCCAATACTACATCATAGTATTCTTTAATATGCCCCAGTGTCTGTACTCAACTTTCCTTACCTACCTTTAATCCAAAACGAGAAACGCTACCAAGAAAAGATTTAGAACCATAAAACAACCATTTAACTAAAACTCAAAATGCCTTTAATATAATTCGAGAAATTCTTGCCCTCTCAAAATGTGCTTAGTCCTTTCAAACTTAACGCTCTTACCACCGTTAATGATTATAACTTCCACAATATATTAGTCACTCATAGCAAATCATGCATTTCTTCGTACTAACCAATTTCGATACACTCTCGTAGATGTTCTAAGAGTAAACAAAAATCTCCTATCATGAAATCCTCAACTCTTATAACCCAACCGATACAATATGGATATTGATCTAATTATTAGCACTACCACCTTGTACCATATCAACTCAATTTAACCCAAGTTCCTCTCCAAACACTAGGTACTATTCAAAAGAAAATAGAAATCTTACAAACGATAAATACACCCAACGATTTGGTATAGACATCCCATTGCCACCTACTTTAATTATATATTCAAATTCCATATAAGAAAAGATGTGTAATTCTACCCAATAGAACGGTCTCAAAACGATTTTAAAGAAAAAAAATCAGGAATATAGAATGTAACAATCCTCCTACAACAATCGACTAAAGCATGACATTTCCCTTCTCAGAATAACCTCAAAACCTTATAATAGTAATATGACAAATTTAGCAGGTAAGTTATATCTACCTTAAGCACAACATGAGCACATAAGACTCCCTCAGATATCCTACACTCCTCCATAGGAGTAGACACTGACAACACATAAGTCAAAGACTCAGGAGAAATAAATGCAACTAAATGCACATAAACATGAGAATGCAATGATCCTAAAATGCACGCGCTCGCTCTCTCGACACAAAATTAATACCTCCTGAAACTGATGAATCACCCGTTGAGTGCTGATTGATCGCAAATACCCTACCCTGAACCTTTAGGGTTTCCCGAAGTATCTCTCTTCTGACCTTGTGCAGTACCAGTGTCACTCCCGGATGGTTGATATCTGCCCCTAAGACAATCCCTCACAAAATGCCCCAACTGACCACAATTCACACATTTTCCTTGCTTCTTCCAACACTTGTCTTCTGAGTGTCCTTCCCTCTGACAGTAACTGTAGATTTTCCCATTTCGTGTCCCCTGATTTGTACCTTGATTTCTCACTATCGGTTGTCCTCCAGAGTTATCTCGGTTATCCGATCGTTGCAGTTGTGACTTGCTCTGCCCTCCTTGCTTACTCGGGTTAACCATCTCAGTCTTCCTCTTATGTTCCCCAATGTCTTGCTCTATCAAATAGGCACGGTCCACTGCATCCTGAAAAAGTTGAATTCTCTGGGCTATTAACTGTGTCCTAATAGCTGTCTTCAAACCCCTGATAAACCTCATTGCTTTCTACTCCTCGGTCCGCACAAGGTAGTCACAATACCTGGCTAATTCTGTGAACTTAACCGAGTACTGTGCTACTGTCAACGCGCCTTGCTCCAAATTGAGGAACTCGATCTCTTTCCGGTTCTGATCCACTGGAGGGATGAAGTGTTCCTTGAATTTTCTCACAAATAACTCCCAAGCATAAGGGACAAGAGTAGCATCCCAGCTGGCCTTCAGTGCCTTCCACCAATGTTCCGCAGCCCCAACTAACATATAAGCTGCAAACCGAACCCTATCCTCATCAGTGCAACCAAAGACATCGTAGATTTTCTCCATTGATTCTATCCATATCTCGGCCTTCTTCACATCAGGCTCACCGTCGTACTTACTTGGTTTCAGCTTTAAGAACTGCTCCAACCCATATCGTGGAGGTGCTACATGTTCCTCTCTCGGCCCGTGGTCATGAATTGCTTTCATTGCCGCTTCAAACATCCCCTGAAACATTGCACGGTTCTCTTCCCGTAGATCATTCTGATTCGGAGTCCCACTAGAACCTTCACCAGCTCTTCTTCTAGCCATTTAGAACAAATACCTGCATAAAACATCAACCGTTACTCACTCCGAACACAACTACCCTCCTAGGTCGTTCTAGTCCACCTATACCTATACTTAGAGCTAAACCATAGCTCTGATACCAACTGTCGCGACCCCGACCCCGCGGGCCGGGAACTCGCGAGCTAGACGTCGACTTAACACACAAATACTAAAATACTGAAGATAAAAATTCCATTTTTATACCCAAAAGGTTTAAAACACAGTTTTAGAAGTCCAAGTTAACAACAACAAAATACTACTAGTATAAGCTCCACAAGCTTACACCAAAAATACAAAAGATTTCAAATCTTAATGACGTCATTGTTGGTAAAACTATCCCCAAAAGGTTATACATTTAAATAATGCAAACCGATCAATAACAACCTGCCCAAAAATCTCAATCCTCTCGACGTCCTCCTCGATCCGTAAATCCTAATCCTTTCCTCCTGGGGGGGGGGGTTAAGGAAAAACAAAGATAAAAGAAAGGGGGTGAGATAAATCTCAATAAGTTACTAATGCAACTACATGACATGCTATGATGCAATAACAATAATAATATCTCACATAGCACGTAGCAAATATCATTTAACAGATAGCAGCGGAAATAAACAAGTAACAAAGGATACTGAGCCAAGGTTTCCCCATTAAAGGATATAACCATCTGATCACTGACGATAGGACCGCATAGAAGAGTAGCATCAATAAGCAGCATCAAAGAGCCGATAACCAATCAACGATAGCAGCATAAGAGCTGAAGAGAAAACCCGGTACCGGAACCAATAACCAACGATAACTGAGTATACGACACAAAGTCGCAACCCCTTATAATAGCTAGACTATTCCCAAGAAAGGAGCTAGCTCATCTCACATCCAAGGCCAATCTGGAGGAGGGTAATAATGGGGCAAAACAATGGTCAAGAATTATAATGGACTCAGCTCATTGCCATTATAATCTTTCGCATCGCCCGAAACACACAAATACCAGCTGGACTTCAAGTAAAGGCTAAGTAATAAAATACTAGCACGATATACAACTAATGATTCCAAAGTAGGGAACCATTTCAAATAAATCACCAAAAAGGTGAACCATTCCAACGACACATCAAAAGGTGCTCAAACAATCCAAAACGATACTCAATTAAATCCCATAAACTATTTGTTCACAAAGGAACCATTTGCCACATTAAAGTGTTCCTCATTTCCAAACAATAACCAAATTGATTCCACAACTAAATTGTTCACAAAGGAACCAAAATCAAACATTAAAGTAATCCATAATGATCATTTTTAAGTCTACTAAAGTAGTACCCAAAATCTAGGCTAAGATTGCATCCCAGTCTTATACCAATAAAAAGGGAGTTCTTGGACACAATGGACCGATCATAAACGTTTTGTTATAGAATACCTACCAAAGTCTCAACACAATCTGAACCTGAATCCCCACCAAATAAACCACCTCATCTCGTAGTACTCTAAAAGGGCTTTAAAATGATAGTTTACTCGATTAAAACGGAGTCCGGAAGAGGAAGTTATGGCCTTCAAAAGATTGGACAAGAAAACAATGATTTTCACAGAAGGTAGAGGGGTGCGCGCGCCTCCCACCAATAGGGTGCGCGCGCCTCCCTTAATCAGATAGGAATGCGTCACAATGGGGAAGAAGGGTGCGCGCGCTTCATCACCAAGGGGTGCGCGCGCCTCCTGAGTTCAGAAGGACAAACATCAGCATGGAGATGGAGGGTGCGCGCGCCTCCAAGAAAAGGGTGCGTGCGCCTCATGGTATCAGTTGGAAATCCAAGATTGGTGAAGAGGAGGGTGCGCGCGCCTCATACCAAGGGATGCGCGCGCCTCCACGAGAATTCAGTAAACCCAGATCTTCTTCTTGGGTTCTTCAACCCGAAAATAAACACCAAAATCACCATTTCACCCCAAATTAACACCAACACTCCCAACTAATTTATCCAAGTGCCAAAACAACTTCTAAGCTTAAAATAACTCATCTAGCAACATTTAAACAACCCAAACCAAAGGATGATTCAAATACCCAAAGTTTTACAAAAATATGAATAAATTGCAAATAGGTTCCAAATCAACCAACGAAGCCATATATATCAACTAGAGCATCAATGGAGTTAAAGATGAACATTTTTAGCATAAATGGGGGAAAAGTAACTTACCCGGATTTTCTTAAGGTTGACGGAATTCAAATATTTTTAGCTCCCTACGATCCTATCGACGATCTAAACATGTTTCAAGTTATGAGAAATGAGAGATAATGAGGGGAAGATAGGTAGAATGTAGAGAGAATAAAGAGAAGAAAAACTTACCCAAAATGGAGAGAGAGAGGGAGAGTTGCTGGGAATGAATGAGGTGAGGGAGAAAGAAAGGGAGTAGGGAGAAGATGATTAAACCAAACTTACACTTAGACCCCTCCCTTACTTCTACTCTCTATAAACAAACTCCCCACTAACAATTAAGACTCAACACTTCTACACTAGCACAAATGACCCAAATAAAATGCTAGTCATAATTTATTATAACACATAAAATGCACACATAAATTATTAATTAAATAATAATTTAAATAAATAAATAAGCAAATAAATAAATAATAATTATTATTTATTACTAATAAAATAGAGCCTAGTTTTCGGGTCGTGACAGTTAGCCCTATTCCTTCTCTTAGTTGTTCGGGTAGTAGTGTGATTACTTGGGATGATGTTTAGATCGTCAATGCGTGCGGATGAACCGGAAAAGTGAAACTTATGGGTATTGGTGACTTAAGAGGTCGATTGGGAGCGTAACGCTAATCAGGATCAAATTAGTTATGTTTCATAATTGGTGATCAAGTGATAATCGTGGGAATTTGAAATCCCGGATGAAAGAAGAAGTTGACTTTAGAATGTTTAATATGAGTATACCTGAGATATGTATGTGATTAAAATATGTTGGTTTATTTGAGTCATGGAGACTATGTCTGAAATCTTTAAATAGATACTCGATTGAGTTTATGAGTGCTATATGAGAATCGATATTTTGTCGCCTCATTATGACCGCGTGTTGTGAATTTTGATGAGTGAATTCGTGGGCGAATTCTTTTTAAGGAGGGTAGATTGTAACGACCCGAAAACTCGTATCTATTTTCTTAGTAATAAATATTTATTTATTTATTTATTTATTTATTTAATTATGTGTGCATTTTGTGTTTCATAATACTGTATGCCTAACATTTTAATCGATCATTTGTGCTAGTATATAACTATTGGGTCTTAGTTGTTAGTGGGGAGAAATGAATTTAATTGCTTGATAGTTGAAGAGGGGGCCTAGGTGTAACTTTTCTTTTATTTGATAATCATCCTACTCCTTCCTCCTCCCTCCTCCCTCACCTCACAATTTCATTTCCCTCTCTCTCTCCTCCATTGTTGGGTAGAAAAGGTAAGATTTCTCTCCTCCTTCTCTCCTCATTTTGATCATCTTCTATTCATTATTTCTTATTGCTCATTTTATGAAAAATGTTTAGATCGTCGCTAGGATCGTTTATATCCAAGAAAATTCGAATTCCATTATCTTTGATAAATTCCAAGTAAGTTACTTTTCCCTCATTTATGCTAAAAATGTTCATCCTTAGCTCATTTGATGCTCTAGTTGTTATATATTGCTTCTTGGGTTGATTTGGAATTGATTTGCATTTTATCCATTTTTGTGAAATTTTAATGTTTGAATCATCTCTTGAATTGGGGTAGTCTAGATGATGTTATATGAGTCATTTTAGACTTGTAAGTTGTTTTGGTACATTGGTATACTAGTTAGAAGGTTGATTTTTGGTTGAGTGGTGTTTTGGTAAGAAAAAATGGAAGAACCCAGGTCATTTCTGCCGATTTCCGGCAAGACAGGGGTTGTGGGCGACCGCCCACTTTTGGGTTGGGCGACCGCCCAGGTCATCAGTTGTTATGGTGTTGAAACTTTGTTTTGGGCGACCGCCCATGTTGGTGTTGGGCGACCGCCCACGTTGGCTGAACTAAAGGTCTTTATTTTTGATTGTTTTTCGAAGTCAGCTTGGTCTGGGCTCGGGGTACCATTCTAGTTAACTTAAGTTAATACCGTGGAACACTTTAGTGCTTGAGATTGGTTCCTTTGTGAACAATGGTGTTATAGAATTTGATCAAGTATTGTTTGGGAATGTTTGGGCATCTTATGATGTGTTCGTGATTGTTCCAATCGAATTGATTTTGGAAGCCATGGAAGAAATTGTTGTTCTTGAAGTGATTTGTGAAGATTAGGTGATGGATTGTTGGATTGGGATGATGAGTTATGTGCTGTTTGATATATTTGGAGTTAAATGTGGTTTTAATGGAGTTAGAATTGGTTTGGGTCGAGCTCCACATTGGTGGGGAGGTACAAGGGTTGTTATATTAGGATTTAGGACAAAAGGAGTGAAATTAGGGTGTATTTTGGGGTCTGGGCGGTCGCCCACTTAGTTTTGGACGACCTCCCACTAAATCAGCCTCATTTAGCTTGGTATCAGGGTTCCGGGCGACCGCCCACTCAATTCTGGGCGCCCGCCCACTTTTTCCAGAATTTAGGTCGATCTTCCGGAGGCCATAACTTCTTCGTCCGGACTCCGTTTTAGGCGTGTAAACTATCGTTTCGAAGCTCTCTTTGAGTACTACAAGATGGGATAGGTCGTTCAGTTAAGTTCTAAGTTTTATACTTCGGGATTTCATTGGGCATTTGAGGTTAAGAGGAGTTGTATCGATCCTTTGTGATCAAGTTTTGCAAATCCAATTGGGTGACCTTGTTGAGTTCTTGTGATCATATTTGTGATATAAGTGCGGATTTCATACTTTGAGACCATTTAATTGAAAGCTATTTTACTGATCGGATTGATTTTAGGGTAAGACTTAGTTTAGGTTTTAGGCGATATCCTATAGTACCTAGAGGGTGGTTTTGAAACACTAAAGTGTTGGGTTTGGTCCGTTTGTGATCATGTATGAATAGGTGCAACCTTTTGGGTTTGTTTGGGGTGTTGAGAATTGGTTCGTTTATGAACGAATATAAAGCATGACATGGTGATTGGGTACCTGTGGTTTTGATTAGCTTCTTTATGGTGTATTCATTCGGACTTCCTATTTGGAATTCTAGGTGTATAAATATAGGGAGTTGATAGTCTTAGTATATCTTCATGAGTAAACGTTTAGGTTCATCTTGGTAATAGTCGTTATACTATTTGTGAGCGACCGTTTGGGTTGTACTCTTTATGAGTAACTTGTGAGTATCATCTTTAGGATGTGTTTGGTATGTGCCTTATTATGGAATCACCATGTTTTTATGGTCTTTGTTGTGGGACTCTTTTATGAGAAACTTCTTGTATTCGTTATTGTTGATCTCTTCATGAGTAACTGTTGCATCTTTTGTGATGAGCTTGGCTTGGTTCCCTACTTTGGAATCTTTGGTTGTTTATCGAGCTAGTATTTATTACTTAGCATTTATTTGAAAGTCCAGCTGGTATTTGTGTGTTTCGGGCGATGCGAAAGATTATAGTGGCAATGAGCTGAGTCCATTATAATTCTTGACCATTGTTTTGCCCAATTATTACCCTCCTCCAGATTGGCCTTGGATGTGAGATGAGCTAGCTCCTTTGTGAGCATTCTAGCTGTTTGGTTTGGGTTATGACTTTGTGTCATCTTCCCTTGCCATTATTGATTATTGGTTCCGGTACCGGGGGTTTTCTCTTCAGCTTTTATGCGACTATTAAGATGTTGATTGGATTGATTGTTGAAGCTGCGCAGCAACCTTTATTTGGTTCTATCAGTTGGGAAACCTTGGCTCAGTATCCTTTGTAACGTGTTTATTTCATTCTTATGTGATGCATGATGAGTTAGTCGTTATTTCCAACTGGTATGGGACAGTTGGCGATAGGGAGCTTTCTCATTTGTTGTTATATGATTTACTTGCTCAGTTATATAATTGATTTGCATGATATTATGCCATGTAGATGCATTTAGTAACTTACTGAGATTTTATCTCACCCCGTTTCTTTTATCTTTGTTTTTCCTTAACCCCCCCCAGGGAAGGAAGTGGTATCGTTTTGAGGTTCGTTGTAGCGGGAATCTTCTGAGCAAGTTGATCGTCTTTGGGGTCGTTGCTCTTCGGAGCCTTTATGTATTTTTGTTGTGAGATCGAGGTAGTTTAGTGTTGTATAACTACCGTTACCCGTTGAGTTGTTACATTATTAATGAGTTGTTCTTGCTTCCGCGTTTGTTTCTAGTCTCCGAGTTGTAATCTCGTTGAGGTATTGTTTGTTGGTATTGGTTTATAGTAGAATTCACGCGCACGGTTTGGTATTTAGCATTTTTGGAGATGTTAATTATGTAAATTTTATATTTATGGATTTTTAGAATTTCCGGGGCGTGACACATAGGTAGTATAAACTTTTTTTTTTTAGTTTTTGAAGTATATAAAATGGACACCCAAAAGAAAAGTTTTTAAAGCATAAAATGGAACGAAAGGGGTATTAAAGATTAAAATGCTTCATCCGTACTTAGAATAAGTTATTCATTATTATCAAAAAAAAAAAGTAATAATGTGGACATCAACTGTTTTTAATAGTTTGTTTAACATTTTACCTTAACTAAATCATCATATAGAATTATTTTTATAAGTTTAAAATATATAATAATGATCGAAAGTGGAGATTTAGTACAATATAAAAAAAATTGATTTTCATTCATTTACATTTGTTTTCTTTATAAAAATAAAAGTGGGCATTTGTTTTTTTTATAGCTACAGTTATTAGCTTTGACTTGGAAAGTAACCTTATTAGTTATTTTTAGTATGCAATAATAGTATTGCTAATCTGCCATCAAAAATTTTATTGTTTTGGTTTTTATATTTAATAGATATTATTTATAAACTATTTAAACTTTGCAATTTACCTCCAAAATGGGGTCTATGTTGTACTACCTCTGTCTCTAAATGAGTGTCCAAATTTCATTTTAAGGGACACTGAAAATCTCAACTTTGTTGTACAATTTGGTAGCAAATATTCATATATAATCTTGTAAACTCCTTTCCAAACATTTAGTTTTGCACGTATAAAGAAACCGGTGAAAAAAAATCCGAAAAAAAACATTTTGGGACAAAGTTATGTTAAAAAAAGACACTCATTTTGGGACAAAGATTTCTTGAAAATGGACACTCATTTAGGGACAGAGGGAGTAGCATTTTATTTGGATCTCTTTACCTGTATTCAACTTGTGTATGAGATGATATACTTTGTCTCCCATATCACAATTAGAAGTTAGTATTAGCTTAAAGCTTTATGTAAAAATCTTTTACACACCATCCTGATCCAGGTAACCTCAGTGGTTTTGAAATTATTGAAAGTTTGTGGTGGCTTTGAATAAAATTATGGTCCGTGAAACAAAATTGATGAAAGTAATTGTATTTACTAAAAATATGGCCAATGAAACAGATTATCATGTGATAAAAAAAATATTATTAAAATAGCTTAATCTCTCTAATAATTAAAATTTTATAATTTATTTTAATAATGTAAACTTATAATATAATGAGTTTAAGTAAACCGTGCATCGCACGGGTATTAATCTAGTAATAATTTATGTTTAAGACCTAATTATTGGCGAAAATTTATAAGTTTGTTAATTTTCTCCCATATCTTTAATAAAATTGTTAACATTAGCATTAAATGATTTTCAACTAATTAAACGTAATTATTCCATGTATGAACTTTTGTTAGATTTTGTATGAAGCTTAACACTGGTCAATTGTCCATCCATAATGTGAGTTTAAGTGCATAGACAGCCACATAGTTGCGAAAATATGACATTAAGGGTATATATTTGCATGTGATTTCTAAGTACATGACATATTTATTGTATTTTTCAATTTATTTTAAATGTATTTTATATACATTATTTATATTTTCTAAGTAATCAATTTTTTATGCACCGTCGAGTATCGACGGGCTACTAACTAGTAAGTAAGGGTAATAATAAAGTTATAAAAAAATGGCCACACAATTTGGTTTACAAAATGATGTGTTATATTTTATTGGTGTTTTTAATTAAAGTACGAATGTTCATTCTCGATGCAACAAATAAAATATCGCAACGAGCAATGCTAGAGGAACAAAATAAAGTCACAAAGTCTTTCTCACAAACAAAATGAGTTGACAATAGTTTACTGATTGCAACGATAGTGGACACGCCACATTTTACTTAAAATCACCAATAAAATCATTACACCTATAATTTTGTGAGCAAGATTTTGTTACTATTTGTACCTCAAGTATTATTCTATCGCCACATCATTTTGTATTTATCATTTTTACTTCGTCTTTGAACCCATTTTGCAAAATCCTACAATCAAACACATCAACTACCAAAATCAGAAGAGTAAATCTGAGAGTATAAGCGAAAACATTTTAAAGAAAACATTTCAAATGAGACATCTCAAAACTAGAGCAATGAGTTCTATTTTGGGGAAAATATAAACTTGACAGCTTAGAGGCACAGCTCTCCATATAATCTCCCTTGAATTAATAATAAAGCTAGCTTAGCAATACAAATAACCTTGTTAATTAACTAATTCATTTATTTTGAATTTTAAAAGAGGTTAATATTAATAATAGGAAATTAACAAGGCCCACAAAAGTCTTGTTATATTTAGTTATTTAAAGAATAGAATAACCATTAAATTAAGGAGTGGGCATAACTACCCATGCTTTTTTTTTTTTTTTTTTCTCTTTCTAACTGGTTCTTAATGTTCAAAGAACTACATATGACTCCTTTGTATTCCCTTTTTTGACAGACAAGCCATCTTTTTCAGTTTCTTTTTCAGGCTACAAACAAACCCAAGCATATTTTGAGTGCTTCCTTTAAGCTGCACTCAACTTTACATCAAGTGACAAAAGGATTCCAAATCTTTACATAAAATCTCAATTCAAACACTATTTTAAGAAACTATATATTCTTAACATAAATTTTTATTGACATAACATAATGTCAATAACTACGTAATTAAAAATGTGTTGACAACCTAGAATTATATCAAGTTATCCCATCTCGCAGAACAATAATGATGTATTGCCAGCAAAAAGTTGGGTATCGTGCCGTACTATTTGCATTACGAGATGGAAAAACGAATCATCACTTATCTAAGGAACTTGGGTTGGTTGGTTCGTTCAGTTAATTAACTACTTAAATCACATAATATAATTCACTAAAACACTAACAAAAATGAATAAGGAGGTTCAGGAGATATCACTACTTAATGAAGGGGGCTAAAGGTAAACATTTGTGGGTGAAAGTTTGAAAATTCCATACCCTCAAGAGAGGAATGGTATTTCATTTGCTTTCCTACAAGGCGGCGGTCGTGGGGACACAACCCCCGTGCGTGTGCCTTTGACCCACCCCTCCCTACCCCTTTTACAGCTCTCACTCTCCCTTCCATTAACAAGATTACATACAGCAACTAGTATTATACAAAACCAAAATTCAAAGTTAAAAAAAATTGACAGTAATAATACTAAAGAATTTAATCCCACTATGTGTGATTTCCCTGACCAGTTGCGTTGGCTTAAGAAGAAAGAGAGAACCTTTGACTAAGCCTCTCCCTCCCCCTGCAACGACTTCCTCACCACCATTCCTTCCCCCCAAACCGTTGAACTTTCTCTTTCTTTCATTCTCTCCGACTTGCCTTCCAAATTAGGGACGACCGGAGCATTTCTGTCTGTGAAGACTTTTATCGAACAACTTCCCTTCAGTAATCCTCTATTTGCGTCCATATGCACCTGATGAGTTCAAATTGTTGAGTTTGTCTAAATTAGGGTTTTGGGTTTTCTAAGAGTGCAATCTTTTCGGGTATGGATGCGGTTTTGATCTGGGTTCGCTGTTGATGAGGAATCTGGGTTTTGTAGTAGCTGGGTGATATTCTTGTAGTTGTGGAAATGGAACGGTCGGTGTCGTCGATCTCTGCTTCAGCTTTTTTGTTGTTGATTTTGGTGTTCTATCAGTTATCAAGGGGGTCTGCTAACGCTGAAGGTGTGTAGCTGTTGCCTTTTGCTTGTCATTGACTTGCCTGCTTGGTTTGAGTTAATTTGTGTTTGTGTTGACTTTGTTTGACCTTATTGGGGATTATCAAATTTGTGTATTAACTGCATTTGGGTTTCTATAATGGTTAACTTGAACTATATACTCGATTACGTTTGTTTGTTTTTTTCTATATTTGAGCTGTTCTTGTAATAATGCCGTATTTGAATGAGGTGGAGCTTGCTTGTATTTTTGTAAGTTTGCGTTAGATAATCGATACTGAAATAAATGCTTTGCTAACCAAAATAGAAGCTACAAAGATTAACGCTTTGTGTGTATCTTCATATTACCCGTACATAATGTTTCTGTCGCATGTAATGTGGAGTTTCTTGACTATTTTTTGGAATATTGTCAATTTTCAATGTGATAACTGAACATTGTCATATCGGGGTTTTCTGTTTGGATGTTTGACATGTGCTTTGTATTAGGTTTTCGAAAACATTGTGGTTGTTAGTTTTTGAATTACATGGATGATTCAATAATTTTTGTTTAACAGGTGATGCCTTGAATGCATTGAGGACACAATTAGCTGACCCCAACAATGTTCTGCAAAGTTGGGATCCTACCCTTGTCAACCCTTGCACTTGGTTTCATGTTACGTGCAACAATGATAATAGTGTTACCCGGGTGTAAGTCACCTGCTCGTTTCCCAGTAGTTGAGAGATTATGTGCTAATAAGTTCGTATGGATTCTGTATTTTTGATCGGGTATTTTTGGGGAATGAGAAATGTATTTTGATTTGTATAAATGCAGTGATCTCGGAAATGCGGACTTATCTGGCCAACTGGTTCCACAGCTTGGTCAGCTCACAAATTTGCAGTACTTGTAAGTTTTAACTTCTTGAAGTTACCTTTTTCTATAATTATTATATTTAATGAGATATGTATTTTGTTCTTAATGGATCTTTTCGATCATTAATGGCAGCTTAATTGTGGTATTTTATGTTTTGATCATTAAGAGACGTCTAGGAGAAATTTTCACATTTGATTTTTATTTCTTGGATTCAAGTAGTTATCATTGCCGCACTCTCTCTCCCCCTCTCCCCGATCCCCGTGGTGGGGCTCGTACAGCTCCAATAGGGAGCAGCAGGGTCATAAGGTTCATGATTATTGAAGTAAACCACTTGGTCAAATCTGTGAATGGATTATGCTGTCTTCATTATTATAATTAATTGAAGTTCCTGGATGTTCTTTTAGGAGATATACTCGTATCCACGTTCAAGTGTCTCTATGAAAACATTGTTTCTAATTGGTAACTCTGTCATTTGCGTCAAAGTCAATATTCTTCTTCAGGGATTTACCTTATTCCATTGATTGTTTCAGATGAATGAATAAGAGCTAACTGTATATACAGTCTAGCTATTTAGTTAATCCATGATTTGTGTTTTTATGTGTCTCAAAGCCTTTTCTCTTCCCTGTACAGATAAAGAATAGCAGCATTCGCAGCATTCACACTGTTCCATAGTTTCACATCGCTTCAGATTCTGTTCTTTATCTCTTCCTTTAAGTGAATGCAATCACTTGGTGAAATCATGTACATGTGTTCTTTATATATATATATATATATATATATATATATATATAAAGGGATATGGATCTCTATTGATGAACTGCTGAGTTCTGCTGTGTTGCAATTGTGCATCTGTTATTCATGTTTCACTATCAACATTGTGATAATTTTGTTAGTCTTGACATATCAGAGTTTCAGTTTTCCCCTTAGAGTGGGCAAATTATGGATGCCATTGTCTATGTGAGAACGATACTGTCTCAAAAGTACATACATGTATGATGTATGCACAGGACAGAAGATACTTAATGTTAAATGTCATTTTCGGGTTATGGAGGAGTTTTACTGAAGTCAAATCTACTTTGATTTCCTCTTGCTGACATCTTGATATATTAATAAATTAGCATGTGGGACGTGTAGAATGATTGTTTGCATGAAGATGTTTCTGAATGATGCATTTGTTGACAGGGAACTTTATAGTAATAACATAAGTGGAAGAATACCGGCTGAGCTCGGGAACTTAACAAGCTTGGTGAGCTTGGATCTTTATCTGAACAATTTGAGCGGTACCATTCCACCGTCATTGGGAAATCTCCAGAAACTACGTTTCCTGTATGATTCCTTATCTTTCTGCCTTTTGCATTTATATTATTGAGATTCTTTTTTTTATTATTTGCCTTTTCATTTGAAGTAATTTGATGCTAGAATGTTTATGATCCTTGTATGGTCATCATTGATTTCTACTATTTGCATCTTCAATATTATTAGTGGGTACATTCTCAGCATCTGCTTGGAGAAGACGAGACTGATTAGAGCTGTTGTATACTTCTGGCCTTCCAACTATATTTTATCTTCAAAATATCTATGAACCATTGCCTCCCCCCTCCCCCTCCCCAACCTTATCACATTCTGCTGTTTCTTTTGTGGATATTTGAGCATTTACTGGGAACATGAACCCTATCTTCTCTTGCTTCACGTCCAGTTAGAATGCTATAAAAACTTGATCTCCCATTATTCTGCTTTAGTTTTGCTGTTGCATGTGTCACGACTAATTCTAGATAATAAATGTAAGGCAGAGATACGGATATATTGTTCTGAAATTGCTGCATAATATGGGGGGGGGGGGGGAACTTTAGTTCTCTTTTCCTTAATGCCATATGATTGTTGGCACATTCGGTCGCTTCGTCTGGCGGCATTGGTATTGGCGATGTTTCTGCATGATTTTCCATTTGTTTGATCTATTTTGTCATCTCTCTCTCGCACACAAATATATAGATGTGTGTGTGTGTTTAAATTGTAGTTACTGCTCAGGCTCCTACAGGCCCCTCTTTTTCATTTGCATGACAGTCAAACATCAAAAATACTAAAATGATTGGCAATTTTATATGAATTTACTTATCTTACCCCCCAAGAAAATTAGATAATTAATTCTCTATAACAAAGCAAGCCATGTGTATCTTCTGCAGTTTCTGATACTGACACATGTTTACGGAACTTCCTAGTTAGAAGACTTGCACTGTATATTTGTAATGATTATCTTTCAGTATACCTGTAAGTTATTAATGAAATAACTACTTTTGTTTGGGAAATAATTCTCTTATTTTCTCTCTGCAAGGATAGTCGGCTCAACAACAATACTTTGACTGGAACAATTCCTATGACGTTAACTACAATAAACACACTTCAAGTCCTGTGAGTAACATGTTGACCTCATTTTGAATTTTAAAATTATTACCTGCCAGTGTTTTTTCGGTTACACTTGATTGCTTTGCCACTACGAGGATTTGACATTATACTTGTTGATGTGGATTTCAGTGATCTGTCAAACAACCATTTAACTGGAACAGTCCCAGTCACTGGCTCCTTCTCGCTTTTCACCCCCATAAGGTCTGTTTTGAGTTGTATTTTTGTGTAGTGGATGATGCGACACATTTAAGATTTTATACTTTGTCCACTCCCGTTCGTGCGGGGACTGACTTTCATGTTCCATCCTTTCAGTTTTGCCAATAATCCCGAATTGGTGTCTCCTCCACCTGCTCCAACACCGCCTGTTTTCTCTAACACACCTAGTCAAGGTATTGTCAGATTTTGATTATCAACTTTGGTGACCATATTTAATCCTTTCATATCTTTCAAGTAGCTCAATAGTATTTGCGCTGATATCGCTTCCTGTTAATGCTTTGACCTTTTTCTTACACACACATACACACATAATTCCTTTCTTTTTTTCTTTTTTTTTTTTGCTAGGGAATGGATAATATGGACAAAATATGTATAAAACTTAACTGTATTTTGCCATCTACTTTAGGGAATATACAGTTACTTAGAAAATAAATTTTCTGAGGGCAAACCTTCATCCTCACATGCAGGGGTGAAATGTAAATAAAATTCTGAACATGAAGGACTAGGCAATATCTTTTTAATTATTGCTAAGTGGATTGCTTTCACTGCTTCTCTATATCCATACCTATTAATTTTCAGTATCAAAGATATATGTTCGATGATTGAAATAAAAAATCCTCCTATCTCCATATGCGTACTTTACAGATACTACTGAAACAATCATTTTTCCATATCAAAGTGAAAAGAAGCTGATAGCTCATGCGGATCACAAGCATTATAGCCGCTAAAGCCTAAAACTAGATGCCCCCTCGTGACTATAGACTATAGAAACACCAAAGGTCACAAATTGTCTCTAGGATTGATACGTTTGTTTTTTTCGGCGGCTTGGGAGGAGCATTTTTCCTCATTAGGTCAAAAGTTGCTAGAGAGGCCTATTTCAGATCATTTTCCTATTCTTCTTAAATCATGTCTGGTGCGTTGGGGCCTACTCCATTTCGGTTTGAGGATATGTTAATTCTTCGCAGCAGCTTCCATGAGAGTGTTGCTAGGTTTTGGATGAGCTAGTTATATTCTTATGCAAAAATTGAAATTCGTTAAAGAGAAGTTGAAGGCATGGAATAAGGAGGTCTTTGGAGATATAAATCATGCGAAGGATGCAACTTTGTAGAGGAGATTGTCGGCACTGTTAGTATGGAGAGGTCAGGCCCGCTTTGTTCATAGCATGAGGAATGTTGGAGTGAGGTGAAGAATAATCTTGAGGAGTTTCTTATGCATGAGCATCTTAGTTGGGCATCAAAAGCCTAAGTTCAAATGGGTTAGATATGGTGGTAGCAATTCTAAGGTTTTTTATAGGGTTGCTACTCTGGTGGGTGAAGAAGAAGTTTTATTTCTCAGGTCCAAATAGATTCAAGAGAAGTGGTGCATAACCCCGAATTGATTGCTGATTCCATCTCTAGTTTTTATAAGAATCTTTTTCATGAAGAGTGTCAAAGAAGACCTTGTTTGCATGTATAGATTTGGGTACGGTTGAGCCTCAGATGTCTAACTGTCTAACTGGTTGGATAGAGATTTTTCGGAAGAGAAGATCTGTAGTGTTGTTTATGGGATGACGAAAGATGAGGCTCCTGAGAGATAGATTTTTTAATTTTTTTTTCAATCTTGTTAAGATATTGTGAAGCATGATCTTATGAGAGTATATAATGAGTTTTATGGGAATGGAAGAGCATAAAGTCTACGTTACTCTTTAGTTCCTAAAAGAGATCGTTATGTGAAGATCAGTGAGATAAGGCCTATCAGTTTGGTGACGAGTGTATATAAGATTCTAATTAAAGTTTTGTCGCATAGACTGAGAGTGTTGTTAGGGGATACTGTTTTCGAAGCTCAAAGTGCTTTTGTTGAGGGTAAGCAAGGTATCGTTGTTGCATTGATTGCAAATGAGATTGTTGAGGATTTATAAAGGCGAGGAAATAAGGGCGTGTCGGCGTGGTGGTGAAGCTTGGTTTTGATGATAGACTGAGTTGGTAGGTCTTAGATTATGTCCTCGAGCGTAAGGGTTTTGGAGTTAGATGGAGGAGATGGATTAGAGGTGTTGCAGAGCCCCAAGTTTTTCTGTTTTAGTTAATGGAAAGGCTCAAAAGTGGGTTGAGGCTTCAAGGGGGTTACGCTAGGGAGATCCTCTTTCCCTCTTTTTTGCTTACCTTTGTAGCGGATATCTTGGGTAGGTTATTAATTTGAGTTGAGGAGGTCGGTATTGTGGACGGGTGCAAGGTGGGTAGGGAGAGATTCATCGTCTCTCATCTTCAATTTGTAGAATAGATTGTTTTGTTCTTAGATGAGGGTGTTAGAAATTTTAAAATGTGCTCACTATTCTCCAACTTTCTTAAAGTGTCCTCTCTTGAGATTAATTTGGCCGAGTGTGGGATTACTGGGATCAACTTGGGAGATTTGGGTTATAGATATACTTCCTTGATTGGTTGTCAAGTTCTTTTTTTTCCTTTATCTTATCTCGGGGTACCTTTGGGGGGTAATCTAAGGAACAACTCCTTTTGGGACCCAGTGGTGGAGTGTTTGGTGTGTTGGAAACACACTTTTTTTCTATAGGTGGGCGCATTACCCTTGTGCGAGCTTGTCTTCTGAGTATTCCGCTTTACTATCTCTCTTTTCAAAATTCGGAAGGTTGTTCTTGATACTATTGGGAGGGTGACAAGGAACTTAATGTGGGAAGGCTCGGGGGAGGAGAGAAGAGATCATTTTTTGGCTTGGGAAAAAGTTATCCTAAGGAGGAGTGAGGATTGGATTTGGGGAACTTGATAAATCGGAACATCTCTCTAGTTAGTAAATGAATTTGGAGATAGCCTCGAGAACCTCAATCTATTTGGCACAAAGTGATCAAGAGTAAGTTCGAGTTGCAACGTAATGGTTGGGATTCTTCTTTCAGCCATCCAGGTTCGCACAGAAGCTTGTGGAAATTTATTCATCGGTGTCACCGACTGTTTAAACCACTCTCGGTTGAAGGTAGGTAATGGAGCTCAGATTCATTTTTGGGAAGATGCTTAGATTGATTATTCTTCTCTAAGGGATTTGTTCCCTCGATTGTATCGTCTTTCTCTCGTTCATTGGGCTCCTATCTCTGACTATCGGGTGTTTGAGAAAGGGATGAGTGTATCTTGAAAATTTTCATGTCTTACGAAATTTAAACGACAAAGAGTGTGTTGACGTTGGTGTGCTTCTTGATTCCTTATCCCATGTTCGTTTGTTGGAAAATCGTAACTCTCGGGTTTGGATTTTAGTAGAGGTAGCAAACTGTACTCGTCCGCACCAACATACCGTATATCAACCGTACCAATTATAGTTGGTACAAGAAGGTGGTATATCGAACTCTTTGTACAGTAGTACCGTACCATTTGTGTCAAATTGTTGGTACACGGTATATAATACTGACTTTGGTTGATATACCATGTACCGACTTTATTTAAAATATATTTCATACTCGCTCCGTCCTACCCGAAATACGATTTTTGGTCCCGACACGGGGATTAAGGAATAATATTCTTTTATTGTAGAAAGTGGTTGGAAAAGTAGGTGTTGTGAGTATGAAGGAGAGAGAAAGTGGGTAGGGAATAATAAATGAAAATTTGTTCTGAGTATGACAAGTGGGTCCCATTAATAAAAGATAATAAAAACTTTCTATTTTAGGATGTCATATTTCGGGTGGAACACCCGAAATGGCAAAACGTCCTATATAGGGTTGGACGGAGGGAGTATCTATATACTCCCTCTGTCCTAGCACAAGTGAGACTTCTTTCCCTTTTAGGCCGTCCCACTAAAAGTGAGACTGCCCAAAATGGAAATGTTTCAACCCCACTCATTCTCTCTCTTCATTTTCCACCACTCAATTTATTCAACGAACACTACTATTTATTCCACTCATTCTCTCTCTTCATTTTCCACCACTCAATTTATCCTACTAACACTACTATTTACTCCACTCATTCTCTCTCTTCATTTCTACCACACATTTACTAGTTTGTCTTAATTAGTGTGCAAACCCCTCTAGTCCTACTTGTGCTGGGACGGAGGGAGTATATATATGTAATATCAAATACTACTTCCGTCCCAAAATGATCTTCACACTTTTTCGCCGTTACGACGAAGAAACTTTGGGCAGTAATTGTAGGTTGATTTAGTTATATTAATGAAAATCTAAAACTAGTAATTGATAGACCATCAACAATACAATCATTAACAAGTTTTAGATTTTCATTAGGATAACTCAATCAACCTAAAAATATTGCTCAAAGTTCCTTTGTAATAACGGCGAAAAAAGTGTAAAGATCATTTTGGGACGGAAGGAGTATTAGTTTTCTTTTTCTAACCCTTAGTTACCTTATCACGATCTAGAAAAAAAACCCAACTGCGTTATTGTGATCTTTTAGTTTTGGAGTTGTGGTGTCTATTAGTACAATATATTATGTACAGTCACCGTATTGTTTAGTTGAATCAAAACTTCGGTTGTTCTACGTTTCTTTAGTTTCAAGACTTTATAATTTGTGTGTTTGAGATCTATTTTTATGTTCTAATGTGTTGTTTCTATATTAGTTAAGAAACTAACTGACAAAAAAAAAAAAAAAATACAAATGCCACTTTTTCTTTGTCTTCATTTACATTTGGTATATATCACATACCAACCGTACCAATAAACTTGGTATCCCAACTTTTGTGGTTGGCACTGGTACATATAGCGTACCAAATCGTACTTGGTTGGTACACGGTACAAGCAAAATACAATCAGTGTATCAACCGAACCACCCCTAGATTGTAGAACTCAAGAAACTATTCTTCTAAAACTTTCCTGAACTCCTTGATTAAGAGTCCAAATCCATGTCGTTTTCCTCTTTCATCATATGTGTGGAAATCTAAAGCTCCTTCTAAGATTTGGGCATTTGAGTGGCTTTGTGAATCAATCCAAGTTCTTTTCTCCTTGTTCGCTTTGCAGTCTGTACTTTTTTCTGGTAATAGCAATTCAATGGAAACTTCATCTAACTTATGTGTATATGTGAAATGTTATTTCAGCGGCCAACAGTGCCACTGGCGCTATAGCTGGAGGAGTTGCTGCTGGTGCTGCTCTTCTCTTTGCTGGTCCTGCTATTGCACTTGCTTGGTGGCGACGTAGGAAACCACAGGATCATTTCTTTGATGTACCTGGTTAGTACATTTTATGAACATCGCCTGATTTTTTACTCTAATTTTTTACTTCTTTCCTTCTCGTTTGCCAGTCTTGAAGAAAAGATACTTCAGTAGCTACTTCATGTTATGGTTTTTGCAACCATAACTAGGAGATAAATCAAATTTTCAGCTCTAAAAAATCCGAAACTTATAATCTTCTTTGGTTGCTTAATCTGAAATTTCAATTTATTTAAATTAGTCAAGAATATTGAACCTATCACATGAGAATTGCAGCTGTTTTTCCACTTTTTTGGCTGAACAAAATAATATTTTTATTCTCCCAATTCCATATTTTTCTCATTTGCCATCTTCCGAGAATGCCAAAGGTGGTCAAGTGGGAATTTGTTTTAACACATTTCATGCACTTTCTTCTTTCTTTTGCAGCTGAAGAGGATCCCGAAGTTCACTTAGGACAATTAAAGAGATTTTCTCTGCGTGAATTGCAAGTTGCAACCGACAACTTTAGCAACATAAATATTCTGGGGAGAGGTGGATTTGGTAAAGTTTACAAAGGACGCTTAGCAGATGGCAGTTTAGTTGCCGTGAAAAGACTGAAAGAGGAACGAAATCAAGGAGGGGAGTTGCAGTTCCAAACTGAAGTAGAAATGATCAGCATGGCTGTACATCGAAATCTACTTCGGTTGAGAGGATTTTGCATGACACCTACAGAACGGCTGCTTGTTTATCCGTTAATGTCTAATGGAAGTGTCGCTTCTTGTTTAAGAGGTACATATATTTTGATCTCGAGTTTTGAGATTATGTTTGGATTATAGAAAAGATGATTTTTTGAACTGTTTCTTACTGTTCAATTTGATAAAGCAAGTTCTAACCAGCTGATTGATGCATTATTATAGACCGACCTGAGTCACAGTCTCCGCTTGATTGGCCTAAAAGGAAGTCAATCGCATTGGGTTCTGCAAGGGGGCTGGCTTATTTACATGACCATTGTGACCCTAAGATTATTCACAGAGATGTTAAAGCTGCAAACATTCTATTGGATGAGGAGTTTGAAGCAGTTGTTGGAGATTTTGGGTTGGCTAGACTGATGGACTACAAAGATACTCACGTCACTACTGCTGTACGTGGCACAATTGGACACATTGCTCCTGAGTACCTCTCAACCGGGAAGTCGTCAGAGAAAACAGATGTTTTTGGGTATGGGGTGATGCTTCTGGAGCTCATAACTGGACAGAGGGCTTTTGATCTTGCTCGACTTGCTAATGATGATGATGTCATGTTGCTAGACTGGGTAAGCATTATCATCATTGTTGTTATTTACTCCCTCCGTTCCAAAATAAATGTCACACTTTCCACGCATTTCTAGATTAGGAAAGAGTCCTGGTGCATTTTTACCCCTGTACATGCATTTTGGGCCGGAGAGAGTATCTTTTAGATGGTTTACTTATGCATTACTTACCACATACTCGCTCCGTTCCATAACAAACTTCCCATTTTGCCATTTTGGGTGTCCCATTGGAAAGTACCATTTTCTCAAAAAGAAAACATATACTCCACTTTCTCTCTCCTTCCCACTCACAACAACTATTCACTTACTATTTCCTACCCCACTTTCTCTCTCCTTCCCACTCACAACACCTACATTTCCAACATCTTTCCTTAATTCCCGTTCCTAAAAGCAAATGGGAAGTTTGTTATTGGGCGGAGGGAGTAGTTTTTAGGGTATTTTGAAGCTAATACTGTTCTCACAAGTAAATGTGCCCTACAGAACTTCCTCCCAACCCCAAATTGCCGTCCCCAACACACACACACACACACACACACCCAAATGCAAGAGAGTGAAGAAAATGCCATATCAAAACGTTAAGGTTTTGCTTGTGGCGTTTTTTTTTAAGTTGTAAATTAGTGTTGATTCAAGATGAGGATAAGGAAAAAAAGATAAGTTGTTAGGACTCCTGCTTGGGTGGATAAAGCTGAGTCTAATTGGTGAGCCTTTTTTTTTTTACTTTCAATTGCCACCTTACCATATATTTTTAGTCCAAACGTCCACTTCTTGGAACTTAAACTCTATGTGCACATGAGTACAAGGGGGAGAGAGAGAGAGAGAGAGGTTCAACTACATACCAAGTGTTTCAAACGTTAATACTCTCTCCATTCCAAAATGATCTTCGCATTTTCCATTTTTCATTGTCCCAAAAAGTTATTCCAATTTCTACAATTTAGGCTTAAAAGTGCATAAACAAAACATGGCTAGTGAAGCAAGTGTTCATATCCTTAAAAAAGTTTGAATAGTCAAATGGAAGATCATTTGGGGGACGGTGGGAGTATGACGTTCTTTACACAAAAGGGTGGGCCTATAATGTTGGTGTAAGTAATATGCAAACTCGTCGTCCATTACAGGTAAAAGGACTTTTGAAAGAAAAGAAACTAGAAACACTAGTGGATGCAGATCTTGCAGGTAATTATATAGACGACGAAGTAGAGCAGCTAATCCAGGTAGCATTACTTTGCACACAAGGTTCTCCAATGGAACGTCCCAAGATGTCAGACGTTGTCAGAATGCTTGAAGGTGATGGGTTGGCTGAGAGATGGGAAGAATGGCAGAAGGAAGAGATGTTCAGACAAGAATTCAATAACCACCCTTACAACCAACAATCCGAATGGATTATTCCAGACTCCATTGGCAACCTTCGACCAGATGAGTTGTCTGGCCCTAGATGATGATCCTCTTTAAATCTTTTTGCCCTTGCCTTGTATTGAAATTGCTATTAACTATCTTTGTGCATATCATATCTGTCTCTTCTTTTATTTTCTTCTTTGTTTTTTTTTTGTATTTTCATAGAAGAAGTCGGGTTTATATGCGTTCAGAGTTTTGGTCAGTTGTTGTAATATGTCTATAGGTTGGAAATGGAATCAAGAAGCCATAAACAAGGCTTGAATGCTGTGGTCAAGAAGCACCCATGTATTCTTATTTTTATGTAATCAGATAGCAAAAAATGTCACACGAATAAATTCATTTGTTACCTCACTTTGTTTTTATGTGGTACAGGACCATTTCATCTATACTGAGCACCAATGTTTTTTTGGACCGACGGGCCAACGCAATGAATAAGAATCTGACAAGGATCCGATAGCTGCATATCCGACACATTAAACTGACGGGAACTCGTTTGAAGGACTCAAGTGGCCTAGTATTAAGATTTCAAAATCAAGAAAAAAAAATATGGTAAAAGGCGTTTTTGAATTTGAAACTATGTTGCAGACAAGATTTAACTAAAGCAGTCGAACATGTATGATATTGTCACAGCCCCAATATCAAGTGAAGCGAATTTTTGGTGAGGGTTCATAATACGAAATTATCAACTCCAAAATTTAAGACGAGAAATACTCCTGTTTATCCAACCTTTCAGTAACACACCATAAAGTTTCAGAATTTTGACTTCCTTGGTAATGTAGGTTGTAGCTGTTTCGGTGTCTCTACTTACTTCAAGGTGTAATATACTATACTCCCTCCGCCCCATAATAATAACAATGTAGACAAAATGGGCTGTGTACGAGAATTAAGGGAATAATAGTAGTGGGTAGTTGTGAGTGTGAAAAGTGAAATAAGGGAGAGAAAGTGGGGTAGAGAATAGTAGGTTGATTGGTGTTGTGAGTATAAAAGTAAGTAAAAGAGAAAATGAGTGAGATGAATAGTAAATATTATTTGCCATTTTAGGAAAGTGTAACTTATCAATGAGACGTAGAAAAAAGAAATTTGTCTATATTGTTATCGAACAGAGGGAGTATATATAAGCTGTGCTTCTATCATTAGCATCTTCTAAAAGAGAAATATAAATCAACAAGTAGTAGCGATTTTATTAAGAGGATTTTTATGAAGACGCTGCAATGAGTGGCAGAGCTAGAAAATTTTTATTAATGGGGAAAAAAATTGCAGAAAGTCAATGGGGGCATATTAAAATTTTAGTTTAATTTTTCTTTTATTTCAAAAAGGGGCAAGTTTTAATAAATCACACTAAACCCTTAAAATTTTGAAAAATTTGCACTTGTAATTGTTTTTTTATATATAAACCAATGGAGGCAATTGTAGGGATGGCCAAACCGGACCGGAACCGGACCGGAGAAGCACGGAACCGGAGCAAACCGGTGAATAAACCGGAACCGCCATTCATCCGGGCCGGTTACGGTTCACATAAATGGCGAACCGGACCGGAACCGGAACGGAAATCCCTTGTTTTTTAATAATTTTTAACCTGTTTATTCATTATTGTATGATAAAAAAAAAGGGGCGTGGAACAGGACCGGAACCGGATTGTGGTAACCGGAACCCGTGTAACCAAGGGCCGGTTAAGGTTCACATAAATGGCGAACCGGAACCGGAACCCGCGCTGGCCATCCCTAGGCAATTGGCCCTTGCCCTCCACTAACAACAATAGTGATATAGGGAATATTTTTTTCTTCAGTAAACCTTTTGGGAACTATTACCTTAAGATAAAAATTTGCATGAGAATACTATGACCCGTCTCATAGTAGAGACAAGTTATTTTTGACCCATAACCCATATCCATGACCCACAGGCAAAAAAAAATTATATTATTTTTTTTTTGGTTTTTTTTTTTGGTTTGTCAAAAGTAATAGTTATTATAACTAAATGTAACAAACGTGTTACTTATATGTAACAGTTTGTATACATAAAAATAATACATATATACAGAAAAGTAACAGTGTTTTTTTTATGTTTTATTCGTTTGCCAAAAGTAATACTTATTACAACTAAAATGTAACGAACGTGTTACTTATATGTAACAGTGTTTATACATAATTGTAACACATATCTATAGAAAAGTAATAATTCAACTATTTACACTTTAGAACTAAAAACACTTGTGTTAGTAACATTGTAAAAATAAGAAAGTAACAATTTTTATAAACGAATGTTATATTTTACTTGTATAATAACATTGTAAAACAGTTACGTTTACTTGTATAATAGTATATCTATATGCTTTCAAATAATAAGTTACAATGGGTTCAATTTAACATTGATACATGTAAAATAAAATTATTACATTATCTGTAGAAATCTGTTACAATTTCATCTACTAAAGTGTTACATTTACTTGTACAAAAAATTACATTCATGTTCAAATGTTACTTTCTTTTAAAAAATAAAATCAAAATACTAAAAAATAAAAAACATTTTAGAAAACACTATTACATTTCAATATAACGATAATTACATTTAGCTATTGTTAGTGTTACATGTATTTATAGTTAGTATTACAATTGAAAGATGAGTAAAATGAACTATTTATTTTGTAAAACTGGTGTTACGTTTACTTAGAAACAATGTTACTTTATAAGTAACACAGTTGTTACATTTAGTTGTACTAAGTATTACTTTTGGCAAACGAAAAAAACATTCAAAAAAATATAAAAACAAAAATAAAACGACAAAAAAACACTTTTTTTTTCTGGGGAAAAAAAAAAAGGGCCAATGGGTCGCTGCCACGTGGCAGATTTTGAGTAGAGCATGGGTTGGGATCCTACGCTTCGCGGAGAATGTTGTACATGGGTCATGAGTTGACCCGTCTCTTCTATGAAACGAATCTAGTTGTTCTCGCGAGACAATAGACCAACTCTTACCTTAAATGGAGCCGGATTATCCAGTTGTTAATTCAATAAACAGCGGGATAAAATAAACAGATCAAACCCTTCTAACAGCAAACAAGTGAGAACAAAATTAGAAATGAAAAAAAAAAACGCCTGCAACAAATCCTTCACTCCTCCTTTTCCTCTCCCTACCCTTGTCCTAGTGCTTCTATTGACGGTCAGTCGCCGGCGGCTGCCCCCAAATACTCACGACCGACGTCCGAGCAGCGGTAGAAAAAGCATTTCAACTCAAAGCAACAAGGTTCAATTATTTTATTTGCTTCTTCTGAATTCTAAATTATCTTTCAAACTGTCCTCGTAGCAAGTGTTTATCTGGAATTCAAGTTTTGAAAATGTCCTACTAATTGCCATATACAACTGACTTTGGGCACCTGAGCCTCGCTTTGATTTTGTCAACAACATCCGTGTGAGCTATGTATGAAACATTTACAAAGTTAATGGGGGGAGGGGGAGGGGGGGGGGGGGGGTATGGAACTCCACTGTAATCAAATTCATCGAAAATCAACCACGAAGATTCAAGATTATGACTAAGAGCAGGGACTTAGCGGAATAGGGGGCGCCAGTTATAATGGTTTACACAGTTTGTACTCATAGTTGTCAAAGGCGAAAGGCGAGAGGCGGGCGAAATGTACTTAGGAAAGGCGAAAAGCGAGGCGAGAGGCGGGCGGCGTAAAGGCGAGCAAGGAGGAATATAAAACTAAAAATAGTAAAAAATAGTAACCCGTGCTCTACATTTGCTTTGCACGGAATACTAATTTTCTATTTTTTTATTATTATTTTGCTCTTTTTATATTTTATATTCAATAAAGTAGCATAACATTTATTTGTAATATAAATATATTATATATAAAAAATAATTTTCTAATTATAGTTAACTAAAATAGTAACCATCATCTTAACTAATACTATTAATAGTAATAATTAATCTATATTATAACTATCATAATTAACTAATACTATTAACAGTACTTATTAATATCTATAATACTATTATAATTAACTAATTTTATTAATAACAATGATAACCTAATATAGTAACTATTATGATTAACTAATACTATTAATAGTAAAAATTAACATATATTGTAACTGTCATGATTAACTAATAATATTAATAGTAATAATTAACTTATAGAGTAACTATTATACTTAACTAATACTATTAATAGTAATAGTTAATTATATAGTAACTATTATTGTTAACTAATAATATTAATAATAATAGTTAACTAATATTGTTAACAAATACTATTAATAGTAATAGTTAACTAATATAGTAACTATTATAGTTAACTAATACTAACAATAGTAATAGTTAACTTGTATAGTACTCCCTCCGTTCCAATTTAAAGTTCTTAGTTTGATTTTGCACAGAGATTAAGAAAAAATAAATGTTGTGAGTGTGAAAAGTAAAGTAGGAAAAAGAAAGTGGTAGGGAGTTTTTGTTGTGAGAATGACAAGTGGTTCCATTGTCCATTTTAGGTAATAAAGTAAAGTAAGAACCTTAAATTGGGACAGACCAAAAAAGAAAGTAAGAAACCTTAAAGCTGGACAGAGGGAGTAACTATTATAGTTAACTAATACAACAATAGTAATAGTTAACTAGTATAGTACTCCCTCCGTCCCAATTTAAAGTTTTAGTTTGACTTTGCACGGAGATTAAGAAAAATAAATGTTGTGAGTGTGAAAAGTAAACTAGGAAAAAGAAAGTGGGTAGGGAGTTTTTATTGTGAGAATGAAAAGTGGGCCCCATTGTCCATTTTAGGTAATAATGTAAAGTAAGAACCTTAAATTGGGACAGACCAAAAAAGAAAGTAAGAACCTTAAAGCTAGACAGAGGGAGTAACTATTATAGTTAATTAATCTTCTATATATTATATGAAAGCAGAAGCAATTCTAGGCACCACAGTCCGCCACGTGGCATTATGACGTGGAAAGCCACGTGGCGGCTTTCAAACTCCCAGCAAAATTTTGTTGATTCTCAAAAAAAAAAAAAAAACTAAAAATTCAGCCTAACAAGTTTATTTTAAAACCTTAACATGAATCTAGGAGTTTATTGATTTAATTGGTCAATTCAAATTTCAAAAATTTCATTTTAAGAAAGAATAGAATTTTAATTGCTATCCTAATTTAACCGCAAATTTACAGCCATTTTAAATTGCAATTCAATCTAAACAAGAAAATAATATACTACTAGCATGTAACCCGTGCTACGCACGGGGTTAGATGGCCTAAGGACCTTGTGGTAATTAAAAGAAGTTTGAGGGACTTGTTATGTTGTTTGTAAATTTTGTTTCCATTGGTAATTAAAAAAATATTGTGGGTTGTATTGAAATGTATAAAAAGGAAAAAAAAACCTAGAATCACCGGCATCTTCTTTTTGGAACGATAAGACCTAAATTCCTATCAAAAGTTCAAGATCACATGGATAGCTGATCATTGCCTGTGAAGATTCATTCTGAGGATGGCGTATATTCCAAATTCAAGTGTAAGCAATCAGCTTTGTCGCAGTACTGATGGATTCGATTTGTTTTCCGGCGATTGCCTGATGTTTGTAAGAGATTCGGCGGCTACTGAGGTTAGGGCAATCATCTTTTTTAACCTTATTTGTTGTAATCATTTTTTTTTTTTTTTTGCAAGTTATCCTAATATTAATCATGAGAATTTAGAAAGGTGCGTATAGATGAACTGAATGGTCACGTCGTTTTGTATTTTCTCGCCGGTTAGATATTTGACGTATTGAGGCGGTATATATTTATTTGTTTATATAAATGTGTTATTTTGATTAGAAATGTCCATGACAAACCATTGAATAATATGGAACTTCCTCCTTATTTCGTTCCCCCTCAAGAGCACAGATTGGCCCCAATTCCTAATTTCTATCTTCTGAGAGGAAATTCCGTTTCTTTTAATTTCGATGAATTAAACGGAAACGCTGTTAAGTATGTTGTCGTCGATGGAAGATGTAGGCAGGTCAGTTTTGTGTTGCGTCGTGGGGTAGATGGAATGCTTGATATGTTGGAGTTGTACTGCACTCCTGATAATTTGAGTAGCATGAGTCCTGTATTTGAGGGGCAAAATTGGTGGACTTCAGTGAATGGCTAGATACATTCCAACATTCCTCTCCCTAGGCCTATGTCCTTCATTTTACTTTCTGAAGATCATGTGACTCCTGAAGATGTGACCATTAAATTCAGCACTTATGTCCAACTCTTGAACCCTGATGTCACTATTGTTAGTGAAGGCTTTAGGAGGATCAATCTCCATGCCCTGTTGATGACGCACTATGATGATTTTAAGTTGCTAGAGCTTATGGAGGGAAGTGAAAACAGTTTGTTGTTCTATTTCAAAAGGAATCAGATTTCTGTTCAAGGTTTGATGCAGTCAAGTAGGAGTTTTATTGATGTTAAGCTTGTTGGTCCAGTTCCAGTGAATCCACCTCCAGTCTTTCCCCGTCATCCGTTTCTTAATGGGTATAGATAAATTTTTTTTTTGTTGGTTGCAGGGGTGTTGTCCCCTTTTGGTGATGGATAATTTAGGCAGATGGCGTTTTTTTTTTTGTTTTTTAATATTTTCGGATTGTGTTATGTTGTTTTTGTTTTGTTTTTTTTTTTAAATTATGTGAATGGTATTACTATTAAGTAAGTTTCATGTTTATGTATTGTTTTTTTAGTAAATTTATTGTGTGTTTTGTATTATAAATATTTACCTGAGTCATAGTTGGTTCAATTTATCAGAATTAATATTAGTATACGTGACATGTTAATGAAGTTTGAAAAAAGTTAGAGCAATATTTGATTTTTGAAAGAGTAAAAACATTATTTACATTTTTTGTAATCTATAAATTGACATAGAAGTCTCCATTTCAATCTAAATTTATAACTTCTTTCTTGCTAATTTTTTTATCTGGGAAATTTAGGTGTAAATAATGAAGATGATTTCTGAAAAATCTCTGCAAAACTACTACATAACTGTATTTGATTGTAAACTGGTAGATGTAGATAGAGTCAAAGTTTGATTTGTGAATTAGTTAAAACATATTTTTACGTTTTTTGCTAATCTATCAATTGACATAGAAGGCTCCAATGCAATTTAAATTCGTAACACCTTCCTTTGTCAAGTGTTCTTCAACGAAAAATAGATTACTGCAATTTATTAAAAATTTCTTTAAAAACAACATTTTTGGTCCAACCCTTGTATTCGTCAGTGTTTTCTACGCAAAGTATCTTCAGCCCATCTGGGTGTTTCACTCTTGAAACTGCTACATATAACTGACCGTGACTGAAAACTGGTTCAGGTAGATAGAGACCAACATTTTCCAAAGTCTGGCCTTGACTCTTGTTTATAATCATGGCATAGCATACTTTAACTGGAAATTGTCTTCTACGTAGCACAAAAGGGACCTTTCCTTCGCTTGCCGTAAGAGTTATTCTAGGAACCATTACTTTATCTCCTATATGAGATCCCGAGATAATAGTTGCCTCAATAATTCTTTTTCCAAGCTGTTCGACTATTAGTCTTGTGCCATTGCACATTCCTTGACTGGGATTGATATTCCGAAGTAACATGATTGGGACTCCTACCTTTAATCTCAGTCGATGATTAGGTATCCCTGCAAACTTTAAACTGTTTAAAAATTCAACTGGACAAAGCATATCAGAATTGTCAGCTCGATCGTTGGACTTGTCTATAACATCGTAGCTCATGTATTCCTTTTCATTATTTGGGATCAAATTCATTATGAATGAATTTATGTCCTCCACAACGTCATTCTTTGGCGTTAAAATTGCTCGGCTGGTCAGAAAATATGGATCAAATTTCTTGCTTGCAAAATCTGGATATGTTGAATGAAATACGGTCTGAATTGGATCATCTGTTTCATGAACGTAAATCTCATCTGGTATCTTTATCCATTGGGCCTCATCAGCATCATCCCTAACTTTTGCAAATTCTTCACCATCACCAACTCGTAGAATCCACTTTGAGAAGTCTGCCAAGTTGACAGAGTTTCCATTTGAATGGTCTTCACATTGTTGCATCCACTTATTTTGTGTGAGAGTCAACACTTCACATTGATTCCAAAGATAGGAGTTATTCAATGAGGCAGAAACTATATCGCCTCTACTTCCTCCTGGGATTACAGGTATATCTGCCTGAAATCTCCACCCAACAGTATTGTTTTGCCTCCAAATGGCTTTTTCCGAGTCATAGGAACGTTGCCCACGTATAATGTCCTTGAAGGTTTTGTCAACTGCCTCGAATGCATATTTTGAGTCCATAGGTGCCTCATCCCAAATGATTAAAGAGGTCCTTTGAATTAGAGATGCTAGCTGAGTATTTTGTTTTATTGTGCAATTAGAGTTCTCATCCACGTTGAGTGAAATTCGAAATCTACTATGTGTCGTCCTTCCCCCGGGTAGAAGCAAAGCTGCGATGCCTATTTAACAGTGTTTCAATAATTGGTAAAATGTAAAGATGTTATCATGTTAAAACAGTATGGATGTTTTTATAAAAATATATTAAAGAATTTTCGTAGTAAATATAATAGCATGTTTATTGAATGCAGTACATAATTTAATTAATTACCTGAGGAAGCAACTGTAAGCACAATTTTTTATTCTGATCTAAGCTTGCTTACGATTGCGTTGTAGACGTACGTCTTCGCTGTTGTAGATACCCCGGGGGAACCACGGCTTTAGGCTAGAGCGCGTGAATCATCCTAGGATGTCTAACTTGTGTTTTAGAGTCGCCACCTATGTTTTGAGGAACATAAGAAAAACCTATAGATTGTAGCCTAAGTTTGATTACGAAAACAGAGATCCTTTGTTTTGAGGTTCGGGGGTTAGATTACGAGATGGGAAGTACCGAAACACCCATCTCGCCCAACTAAAGTTGGTCTTGCTTGATCAAAATCTACATGAATGAAAATGTTCTTCTTCTTCTTCTTTAAGTCATGAAAAGGGGGATTTAAAATAGGATTTGGAATGTAGGAGATAACTCCTTAACCAACCTCAATGAGATGAGGTGATCATTAGAGTCATGTCCCAAAATGATTTGGGTGATTGCACATTTGATTAAAGTAAAAAGAGAGAGGAGATGAAGTAGAAAAGAAGGGAAAAGATGGACTTTTACCTACAATTTGAAGAACTTCAAATGTTGCTTAATGAGATCCTTGGAGAACCTTTAGAAAGTGATTTTTTGTCTAGTTTTCTATGATTTTTCGATCCTTGAAAATGGAAGTAAAGAGAGGTTTTTATAGGTGAAAGAGGGGTGTTTTTGGTGCCAAAACTCAGTCACCAAGAAATCCTTCCCGGGCAAAATCCTGTAAATTGAGCAAGGGAGGGAATCCTGGCCAGAAATCTGTAACTGACGCCCAGAGGTGCGCGCTTCCTGCTTTGGGGGCGGGAGGCGCGCGCGCCTCGATCCTACTGTCGGAGGCGCGCGACTCAGAGAAGGCAATTTTGACAGAATGGACTAGAAAGTCAGCCCTGTCATTCAGTTTAGTCCCTGGACTTAACGAGGTCAGTCAGGAACTTAACGGAGTGACAGAAACTAACGAGAAAACTTAGAATGGGGAGAAACACAAAATCAAATGTGCAATCGGGGTGAGCGGTCCAAGGCGGGGTGTCTACAGAGCCCCTCGGCGACGTGGACTGCAAAGCAAATGCTCGACGAAAGTTAAAAAACACCCGCCGAGGACATCACCAAGAAAAGGCAAAGACTCGATGAAAGCAGGAATTTGAAATTGCGAGAGATAGTGGTGCGCTCCCTGTGTGAGCGGCTTTTTCTGGAGTGTTGTATTGGAGCTCATGGGAGCTTGTCTCGATATGGACCGAGTTTTGTTGAGTTGGGGCTCATGGGAGCTTGTCTCGATATGGACCGAGTTGTCGACCTGGAGCTCATGGGAGCTTGTCTCGATATGGACCGAGTTGTCGACTTGGGGCTCATGGGAGCTTGTCTCGATATGGACCGAGTTGTCGACTTGGGATCATGGGAGCTTGTCTCGATATGGACCGAGTTGCCGACCTGGAGCTCATGGGAGCTTGTCTCGATATGACCGAGTTGCCGAGTTGGGGCTCATGGGAGCTTGTCTCGATATGGACCGAGTTGCCGACCTGGAGCTCATGGGAGCTTGTCTCGATATGGACCGAGTTGCCGACCTGGAGCTCATGGGAGCTTGTCTCGATATGGACCGAGTTGCCGACTTGGAGCTCATGGGAGCTTGTCTCGATATGGACCGAGTTTGCCGACTTGGAGCTCATGGGAGCTTGTCTCGATATGGACCGAGTGGCCGACTTGGAGCTCATGGGAGCTTGTCTCGATATGGACCGAGTGGCCGACTTGGAGCTCATGGGAGCTTGTCTCGATATGGACCGAGTTGCCGACTTGGAGCTCATGGGAGCTTGTCTCGATATGGACCGAGTTTGTCGACTTGGAGCTCATGGGAGCTTGTCTCGATATGGACCGAGTTGCCGACTTGGAGCTCATGGGAGCTTGTCTCGATATGGACCGAGTTGCTGATGGAGCGCATCTGCTTACGTTGTTGACTTTGTGGGTGTGGGGCACGGTTGAATGTTTTGAATGAGGTCGTTAGTGAACCCTGTTGACGAATCCGTTAGTGAATCCGTTCGATGAAATATTGCTTTGAAGCCTCGTGCCATTTGGAGTCACACTTGAATTTTTGAATTGTGGGGTACGGGCACAGTTGACCGCGACCAGAAAAATGTTCCTGCTGGGGATGAAATGTTGAGATTGACTCTTGAGGGGGGTGTGGCACCCGTGACAGAACTTAGGGAGTTCGGAATTTTGAAGAGAACAACCTACTTTTGAGTGGGAGTTTCTATCCTACTTTCGATTTTTGACATGCCTTAAGGGCGGACCAGAAAAAGGTGTGCCCAACTGGGTGTCCGAGGATCGGGACAGTGTCTTGATTTAGGCTGGAGATCTCTGACAAGGCCTTTTCTTGAAGTGATTTAGACTGGGAGGCGCGCGCCTTACTATGTAGGCTTGGGACGCGCGCGCACTTCATACTGCTGGCGGGTGGCGCGCGCGTCTGGGAGGCGGAATTCCGGGCTTGACATTTGCTGACCAAAGAGCCCCCAACAGCTATAATATCATCTTCTGTTCGACCACTTGATCCTCACAGCTCCTTTCTGCCATTTTTGAACATCACATTATTGCTTAACTTTGCTTGTGATCAACATTTTCCATGGCTTCCAATTCTTTTGCCCTTGATGCCAAGGTTGTTAGTGAGTATGAAAAGGACTTGGGTACTTTTGTGTATTCTTTTAAGACCCATCCCAAGAAGGCCTTCATTAAAGACTTCGGGTTCCGAATTCTTTTTACTTTGCGGACGTTGAAACCGGATTGGGATTTGTTGAGAGCTGCCGCGGCTTTCTGGGATTGCGACAGCCATACCTTCAACCTTTCAGCTAATGAAATGGTGCCGACTGTTGACGATTTCGGGCCATCCTTGGCATGCCTTTGGCCGGTCGGATTGCCGTCCCTAAATATCACCGTGGTGCCGTCGACTCTTGGGTTGAGTTACTGAATCTCCCTGTTGAGGACGTGAGGAATGTTGTTGCACGGTACCGTGATTGACATAACTGAGTTGCCGATGTTCTTCAGTTTACACTCGGAGGACCCGGTGGTTCAATCTTTCAAAAGAAATGCCATGGCCGTTTGTCTCTTCAGCGAAGTACTGTTTGTTACACCCTTCGGGACTGCGGACGCGCAGTTGGCTGAGATTATTTTGCAAGCTAAGGAGCAGCAATTTAGTGTAATCCCTCTTATTGTAGGGGAGACGTTGCACGGCCTTGATGAGTTACATAGGACGGGCAGATGTGTCGGGGAAGCCCTTTGCTCTTGACCATATGGCTCCGAGAACACTTTAGAATTTATTCTCCGGATGGTGATTTGTCTCCTTTTGCTGTTCATAGGAGGAAGTTGTTGATCCGGGATTTATCTGAAGATGATTGGAAGAAATTCTTTGCCTCTCGGGTGACCGCCGATATTGAGTGGTGTCCTCCTTCTTGGGGTCTTCGTCCTTTTGTGGAATGGACTCTTGGTTTTCAGCACGTGGTTGTGCCCGGTTTGAGAGATTCTTCATTTTACCAGCCAGAGCGGGTTCTGCGGCAGTTCGGTCGCCAACAGACAATTCCTTTTCCGAGGGATGGAATGCTTCGTCCAGTTGCTTACATGGGTCCTGACTTCTCGAGTGGGCTTCAGTCGGCTTGGGGAGATGACCGCAATCGTTGGGCTTTCGCTCCTCTGCATCGGGGGAGTGTCTTCCTTCCCGAGAGCTACTTGGACTATTTATTTGGCACCCTTTACCGTGGCATCACTTGGGTTGATGTGCTTCGTGCCGAGTTGTTGGGACAGGGTTTTGAGCCTAGCAGCACTTTGAGATATAGGGAGGCTGCTGCTGATTCGAGTAACATTCCCGCTGACCCTTTCGGTACTCCTTTGGATGACTTTTATGCTAGGAGACTGTGGCAACACAGAAGGTTTCGGTGCGTATTAGTGCTCCTTCGTTACCCAAGAAGAAAAGGATTGAGAGACGATCGGGTGGTCCTTCGAAAGCTAAGAGAAAATTGGATTTTTCTTAGTACCCTAAGAGATTGCAATTAGACCACTTTGTTTTAGGATTTAATATTTTGATGTCTTTTGTTGCTCAATAAATCCGTTGTAATGGTTTGAATAATTCATTGAATGAATAAAAATTGCATTTTGTTATTTGAAGTGAATTGGGTATTTTTGATATGTTTTAGACCGCACCCGAAGGTTGCCTACGTTCCTCCAGTTGGGAGGCTCAGGTCTTCGTAGTTCAAACAAACAAAGACCATTTTTTTTTTTTTTTTTTTTGTGCACCCTGTTTTTTGCCTAGACCGCCCTTTCGGGTTTTCAATCTAGCGGGCTTCTTTTTTGCACGTGCTCTAATTTTTGCCTAGGCCGCCCTTGCGGGTTTTCAACCTAGCGAGCGATTTTTTTTTTTTTTTAATGGTCTTTGTTTATTAAGCGTAGAACCTCTTGAGCTTGTCGAGGTTGACCTCCTTTGGCAGCTGGTCACCATCTAAATCCACGAGCCGGACTGCACCACCGCTTAGTATCTTTTTGACCACGTACGGACCGATCCATCGGGGTCCCCATTTCCCCAGGGGATTCATGGCATTAGGAGGATGTTGTCTTAAGACCAAATCTCCCACATTGATGTTTCGAGGCCTCACTTTTTTGTTGAAAGCTCTTGCCATCCTTTGCTGATATGCCCTCGTGCGTTCGAGTGCTCTTAACCTTTTCTCGTCGAGTAAGGCTAGCTGTTCGTATCGACTTTGCATCCAGTTGACCTCGTTGACTTGATTCTCGAGGAGGACCCGTAGAGATGGGACTTCAAGTTCGATAGGGAGTACGGCTTCAGAACCATAGACCAATGCATAAGGAGTTTCTCCTGTTGCGGATCGTATTGATGTGCGGTAGCCCCACAATGCTAATGGTAGCTTTTCGGGCCAATCCCTTCCTGTTGAGGCCATTTTCTTGACGATGGTCTCGATGGTCTTATTTGCTGCTTCGACTGCGCCATTTGCTTGGGGCCGGTAAGGAGATGACTTGTGCTTGGTGATCTTGTATTCTACCAAAAGTGCATCCATTTCCTTCTCAAAGTGAGAGCCGTTGTCGGAAATGATTTCATGAGGCACGCCGTATCGGCACATGATATTAATCTTTACAAATTCGGCCACTTTCTTGGCGTTGAGGGTTCGATAGGCTTGTGCTTCGACCCACTTTGTGAAGTAGTCGACTGCCACTAGGACGAATGACTGCCCATTGCTCCCGGCAGGATGAACTTTACCGATGATGTCTATCCCCCAACAAGAGAAAGGCCAAGGTGTGACCATGTTGTAAAGTTGTGAGGGTGGAGCATGTTGCAGATTAGCGTGGAATTGGCACTTGGCACACCTTTTGACTTTCTCGATACAGTCTCGTTCCATAGTGCTCCAATAGTAACCAATGCGAAGTATCTTCTTGACTAGCATAAACCCATTCATGTGGGGTCCACATTCTCCTTCGTGCACTTCACACATTATCTCTTGAGCTTCGTCTCATTGGCGCATAAGAGATTGATCCCGTCGTGGTGCCTTTATATACTCGGTCCCCAATCAGTACGTACCGAGAGGCTAACCTTTGCAGAGCTGCTTGAGACTTCTTATTGATGTTCTCGGGATAAGTGTCGTCTTTGAGGAAGTTCATGATATCCGAATACCACGGAGAGTTTGTTTGAACCTCGTTGATCTCGATACTCATGCAATATGCCGGACTGTTCCTTCGAGCAATTTTGAAAGGCTTCACCATTTTCCCTTTGGGCATTTCAACTAATGAAGCTATAGTGGCCAGTGCATCGGCGAAGCGATTCTTATCCCTTGGCAGGTAGTTGAAAGTGATCTCTTGGAATTGTTCAACCAGTTCTTCAAGGTGCTGACCATACTGTTGGAGAGTCGGGTCTTGGGTTCGCCATTTACCGATTGCTGATTGATAAGGAGCAAAGAGTCGCCGAATACTTCTAGTTCCGTGACGTTTCTGTCGAGAGCTGCTTCGAGCCCTGCTATACATGCTTCGTACTCGGCAATGTTGTTGGTAGCTTCGAATTCCAGGCGTATGGCAATGGGAGTGTAGATGTCTTTTGGATCGACAAGCAATACCCCTATACCAAAACCGTGTTTATTGGCGGCGCCATCGAAAAAAAGTTGCCACTTGTCTTCCTCGGTTGCAGTACAAATTAAATGCTCGTCGGGGAACTGTACATCTTCCCCTTCACTTCGTCACACGGGAATTCGGCAAGCTGGTCACTGAACACTTTCCCCTGACGGATTTTAGTGTGACGTAAGTGATATCATAGCCGGCGAGCATGAAGTACCATTTGGCTATTCTTGTTGACATGAAAGGCTTCTCGAAGATGTAGCGGAGCGGGTCCACCTTTGCTACTAGCTTGATCGGAAAAGCTTCCATATAGTGTTTGAGCTTTTGAGTGACCCAAACCAATGCTGCACATGACTTCTCTAAGACAGAGTAGTTCTTTTCGCCTCCTTGGAATCGGCGACTGACAAAATAAATGGCGTTCTCCTTTGTGGACTCTCGTTGCTCTTGTGCTAACATAGCCCCTAGGGCTTCATCATTGACAGTGAGATAAAGCAACAGAGGTTTCTCCTTGTGCGGCGGAACTAGAACAGGAGGGCACGTCAAGTAATGCTTCACTTGATCGAAGGCTTCTTGGCACGCGTCGGTCCATTCTAGAGCCACATTCTTCTTGAGTAACTTGAAGATTGGCTCGCACATGGAAGTGAGTTGGTGCACAAACCGACTGATGTATTGTAGTCTGCCCATGAAACCTTTAATCTCTTTCTGCGTCTTTGGAGGAGGCATGTCAATGATTGCCTTGATTTTGGAGGGGTCTACTTCGATTCCCCTTTCAGTGACCATATAACCAAGAACTTTGCCTCGGATAACCCCGAATGTGCACTTTGCAGGGTTGAGCCTCATCTTGTGTTGACGAAGCCTTTCGAAGAACTTGCGGAGATCGATTAAATGTTGACCATCGGTCCCTTTGGAGTGAATGATCATGTCGTCCACATAGACCTCGATTTCTTTGTGAATCATATCGTGGAACAAGTCTGTCACGGCTCTTTGGTAGGAAGCCCCAGCATTTCTTAACCCAAATGGCATGACTGTGTAGCAAAAGGTACCCCACGGTGTTGTGAAGGCTGTCTTATGTTGATCTTCCTCGGCCATGAGAATCTGATTGTACCCAGCGAACCCATCCACGAATGAGCGAACCTCGTAGGCAGCAGTGGAGTCGACTAGCATGTCGATATTAGGGAGTGGAAAATCATCCTTTGGGGAAGCTTTGTTTAAATCCCGGAAGTCTACACAAACTCGAACCTTGCCGTTCGCCTTCCTGACTGTCACAATGTTGGCTAACCATGTCGGATACTCGATAACCTTGATGAAACCCACACTGAGGAGCTTCTCAATCTCTTCTTTGACCTGCAGAGACCATTCTGGCTTGATCTTTCTGAGCTTCTGTTTACTGGCCTGGCATCTTCTCTGATCGGAATCCTGTGCTCCGCTACTTTCTGTCTAAACCCGGCATGTCTTTGTATGACCATGCGAACACATCCACGAACTCCCGTAGTAATGCAGTCAATCTGTCTCTGTCGTCTCCTTGAAGAAGCTTCCAATCTTGGTTTCTTTTGGCTCTTCTTCGGTACCCAGATTAACAACATGCAATTCTTCGTCAGCCTTTGGACCATTCTCGCCACGACTACGGACTTGTTGAGCAAGTTCATTTAAGTATGTTGTGTTTTCGTGGTCTATTTCATCATAATTTGAATCGTTATTAACTTGTTCGTTAAGTTCATTATTAGTTAATTCATCATTTATGATGTTTGCAATCTCAGGGTACTCAGAAATATCAAATTTTTCATTAGCAAAGAAAGGAAACACACGCTCGGCTATGGCCTCCAAATCCTCTTGGGTGAGGGTATTAGAGACACTCTCGGACTCGAAAGTAAGTGTGAGCTGCTCTTCCTTTGTTGCTGTGCGGGGTATGCAACCCATTTCTTGGACTAAGAATTCCTCGGATACCACGGGCCCTTTTGTTGAATACCAATTGTTGATCGGCTCGGAGCTTGGCGGGATCTCACTGATAGTCTCGTTCATGATGACGGTGTCATGGATGGCGTTGACTTGGCATTCATTCATCATGGCAAGCTCTTCGAACATGGAGGCTAAATCTGTCAGTTCTTCCCCCACGGTGATTTCTGTCTCGGACTCTATAGTCATCTTCCCCCCCACCATTCACGGGGCGACATGGGAGTTGGTTCCCTTTCGGATTTCTGGATCTCACAATCGGAGAAGATTTCGAGGCCGGGCTTTTTGACACCTTTATTGTTAACCCACGGCTCGGGAAAGATCATGTATGGAACGTCTTCCCCTTGGCGGACAAAATAACCATTCAACGTCTTGCGGTAAGGCCTTAGATTAGGGACTTCATAACGACGGCCTTCTTTACGAGCTCGGGCCTTTTCGTTCTTGATTGCTTGCTCTTGTTTCAAGTCTTCTTTGGAAGGCTCATACCCCAAACCGAAGGTGTTCTTGACAAATGGGACTTGCACGGGATGTAGGATTCCTTGTTGATATTTCCCTAAGCCTAACCAGGGAAGTAGTCCATATTCCTCATCATGCGGAGGACTTTGTGATTGCTGGGGGTCCATGATCCGTTTCCCCCTTCTTTGTCAATGGCGTTGATTGAGACGCCGGAGAGAGTGGAGTCTGGTAGACCATGCTGAACTTGGTGGACGGGCTCACCTTTTCTGTGGATAGTGATGTTTTCAGCCATTACGGTCACTATTTCATCACCATTTCGGATCTTGACACATTGGTGGAGAGTTGACGGTACGGCATTAGCACTGTGAATCCATGGTCGACCCAACAGTAAGTTGAACGAGGCCGGGATATCAAGCACTTGGAATGGAACGGACATGACCATGCTCCCAAACTCAATGTCTATTTCGATCATACCCATGACTGTACGGGCGGTGCTGTCATAACCTCGGATTACTTGAGTAGAAGGCTTCAAATCAGAATCCTTAAGCCCCAGTATGCCCATGATTCTACCAGGCATGAGATTGAGTGCGGAACCACCGTCCACTAAGACTCTTGAGACGGGCCTCCCCCTTGCTCGTACCTTGAGGTAAATAGCTTCGTTGTGGTCGGAACCAAACGGTGGAAGGTCCATATCGGCAAAGGTGATGACGTTGCCAAAATGAATGTGACCAATCATTGCCGTGAGGTCCTCGGGAGTAGTATCGGGAGAAACTGATGTATCATCGAGATTGCGGATGACAAGATCTCGGTGTTTCTTTGAGGATGCAATGAGGTCCCAAATAGAGATGTTGGCTTGAGTTTTCTTGAGTTGGACAAGTAGAGGATCTTCGGGAGTGTTGTGAGCTTGCGGCTTTTGAGAAGAGGAGCTCGGTGCGGAAGTGGAAGGGTTGCTTGCTATGACTCGACCGATCGAGTTAGCATGTTGACGTTCCCATCTTGCTTCTTTTTCCTATTCTCTAGTACTTCCCCTCATTACTTCATCTATCACTACATAACAAATTGTCAAGTTTATTCATAACATTGGGGCCCCCATTCACAATTGGGATTGAATGGGTGGTCCCCTCAAGTTCTCCTATCTCTATTACATTGACATGCTCGTCATTAGTCACTACAAATTCTTTCTTATCTATGAGATCTTGAATGACATTGCGGAGAATGAAGCAATCCTCGGTGGTGTGGCCACTATATTGGTGGTAGCCACAATATTTGTGGTGAGCATGATTGGAGTTGATCGTCTTGGGTTGGTACCCTTGCACGGGTGTGACTTGACCCTTTGCCTTGAGGACCTCGAACACTTCGGTTTGAGTCATGCCTTGGAGAGGCGTGTAGACACGGTCACTTCGGGACTTCTTCCCTTGAGGTGGAGGAACCTTTTTGTAATTCCCCTTGTCAATAGTGACGGCGTTGACCGAGGCCTCTTTTGTGGAGTTGGAAGCGGCCTTGTAGCGGTAAGTAGGAGTGGTCTTCTTAATCTCCTTGAGCAAGTCATCCATGCGTACCCCCGCCTCATACATTTGGGAGAAGTCGGAGTAGCAAGCCCCACTTAGGTGGGTGCGGAGATCAATCTTGAGACACTTGAGAAATATGTCCATTTGCTCTTTTGTGTTCGGCCTCTCAACAATTTCAGAGAGTTTGTCATTCCATCTCCTTGTGAAGTCGATGAAGGACTCATTGTCTCGTTGAGTAGTGTTCTCTAGCTCTTTCCTTGTGGGCCGGTGAGTGGTGTTGCCTTGGTATTGGTTCTTGAAGGCAAGCATGGCGGAGTCCCAATCAAGACGGACAGTGAGCGGGAGAGTAGCATACCAATCTTTTGCCGCCCCCTCGAGAGTGAGAGGAAAGCATTGAGCCATCACCTTGGTGGAGACCTTCTTTGGAACCATTGCCCAAATATAAGTCTCAATGTGAGCCATAGGACAAGAGTTGCCCTTGAATTTGCTTATGTCGGGCATCTTGAACTTATCGGGAAGAGCGGCCATAGTACTCATGAGGATGGATGATTGATAAAGGCTTGTGTCGGAGCCTTTCCCCATGTTGAGCCCATTGAATTTTTGGTCGATGTAGGCCATGATAGAATCCACCATTTTGGGCTCATTGTTCTCGGAACTTGGTTCCCCCATTTTCTTGGTGCGGGTGTTGACATAAGGACTCTTGAACAAACCCTCGGTCCACTCGGATTCATCATCATTGTTCTTGTTCTTCCCCTTGGCAAGGTTAGTGAGCTTTTCTTTCATTAGCTCCATTTCGGCCTCGTGGGCCTCCCTTTGGCTGTCGAGGTGGGATTGCCAAATGTCGTCTTTGCTTTGTGCCTCCTTGTTAAGGGTGGAGACTTGCTCTTGGAGGAGTTGGACCATAGTTGAGAGCTGTTCGAGAGACATGGTGTTGCTGCTGCCGGTCATGGTTGATGTTGGAGCTGTTGGAGTGATCTCTTCACGGACTAACCGATTTGCTGAATCCCGGTAGACTTTGTAAGTACCAAATTGAACCTATATGCAGAGAGGCCCTTGTCAGTCTTGAGTAACACTTGCGGTCCATGAAGAGGCTTAGAACACACAGTTGGCACACGACTCGAACCACAAAGAAAAGACTCTTTTTTATTTTTTTTTTTATAAGTCGGAGGAATGAATCCCTTTTGGGTTTCTAAGAAAATAATGGAATCGTCACACTAGTATATAGACCATCTCGCGGTCCCATATACTCATCGGATTCCATCGCGCTTGTGAATCCTACATGTATCGGGATTAAACTAAATTAATGTAGTAAAGCATACATGCGGGGACGGATTTTTTATTTTCGTCCAAAATAACCACTTTTGGGGACGGATTTTTATGCGTCCCTTTCAACAAGTTGGCATGTATGATTTGAAGACATTAGTTTAGGGAAATCTCGTACATGGAAACCGACTTGAGTCAGGAGTGGTTAGACCCTAACTAGAATTGTGTGGTTTTTGCTCGGCTTGAATAT
>JAOWBW010003539.1:0-26685 GCA_026119855.1 Campanula takesimana | reverse complement strand
TTTTTTGAGTGTCCCATAGGTAAGTCCCACTTTCCTAAAATGTCCACTTTTTATTCATTCTTTATTACCTTACCCCACTTGTCACACACACACACACACACACACACACACACTTATATTGTAGGTACCACTTTAAAAGATCATACTCACAACCCCTTTCCACTCACAATCCTTAATTCCCGTGTTGGGAAAAATGGTGCAAGTTGTTATGGGACGAAGGGAGTACTCTCTTCTCAACTGGCTTTGAGTTGTATCTTCTGAGTTTAAGATATCAACAATGATAAAGGCTTTAGTTGAGTTGTACCTTCTGAGTTTAAGGCGAAGCAAAATTTACTATACCTTTGCTTTGAGTTGAGTTGTACCAACAATGCCTCACTTGTGCCATTGAGTGTTTGTAATGTGCCACAACTACTGTTGGTATGTTTACAATTTTGATACGCAAAAGCCATTTAATTCTTTGTGCTTGTGTCATATCTGATGTGTAATCTGTTGCCATTTGATGCACAATATTTCTTCACATCTTTTGGAGCTTCTTGGTGGATTATTTCAATACGAGTATGGTGTAAATTCTGCAGGGTGGTTCTTTCCACTTCTAAGGAGATGGGGGATAATCGTTACAAAGTTGAATGTTCCTGCAGATTGGAAAGGTCTCTTTCTCTCTCTCTCTCTACACAACACACACACACATGTTTGACTTTTGGTCAACTTGTTTTAGTTTTTGACCGATAAAATATTTGAATTTAATTATTCTCATGAAATCGTGAAAATTGTTAATGTTAATAATTGGAATAATTACAAGAACATGGAACGTACTACACATTTGTTTGCACCAAAGGTAATGTACTATGAATTGACAACATAATGTAACGTACTTTTGAGCCTCGTTGCAAATAAGGTAACCAAGTTGGATGACGTTAACTTTCAATAACGGAATGAAACAACTTGTTAAAGTAAACTAACTAATAACTATGGCTTAGTTAACATACACAGTTGATGATGTTTATGTGGAAACATGAGGGGTAAAAGTATGAAAATGAAACTTACTATCCTAAATTATGAATAACATACTCATACATTATCCCCCAAATAAGAAAAAACATTAAACCCTCATCTCCAGCCGCACTACCCCTTCTAAGAAATTGCCTCTCCACCGCCGCCACTCTGCAATTGCCGGCTAAATTGCCCCCATCCCGCCCCATCTATGGCCAACCAGTCACAACCCCTCCCCTTTACCTCCGTGCTTTCTCCCCTCTTTCTCGTCCCCTCCACCCCTACTGCCATCCGCCCCCTCGTGGTGTCCCCTCCATTCGTTTCCGTCCCTGCCGACCAAACTCCCAACGGCCTCCTCCGCCTCCTCTTCTCATCGCTTCAAGATCGCGGAACGAATCATAGTTGTTAAGGCGAAAGGCGAGAGGCGGGTGATACGTACCTGAAAAAGGGCGAGAGGCGAGGCGGGCGGAAGGCGAAAAAAAGGCGAGCAAGGCGGAAAAATAAGACAAAAAATTAATAAATATTAGAAAAAAACAGAAGTGTACATGCAACATATAAAAAAGATTAAATTATTTTATGAACAAAAATAAAACATCAAATAATAGTATCATAACATAATTTAGACGCCCAAAAGATAAATTTAAACCACCAAATTCAAATTAGCAAAAAAATACCAGTTTAAGTGAAATAAACTTAAAGTCTTAAAAATAATAATGAAATGAAATTAAGTTTTAAAGTCGTGCAAAATCGAGTCAATCAAGAGTGAGATAATATTCTTGTTGAAAAAAAAATTAAAAAAAGATGTTGACTTGTTGACTTGAATTAGAAATCAAATAACTATATTAAATTAAACAAAGTAGTAAGAATACATAGCATCAAATTTTCTGGAAAAAAACAAAGCTTTAAATTGATTGTAAGGAAAAGAAGAAAACAATTTATTTATCAGGAGAGAGAATAAAGAAATATGCAACCAACAATAAATAAAAAGAAATAGAGAAATAAGACGAGAAGAGACAGACGAGAATGGAAGAACCGACCAGAAAAGTCGCAGAAATTAAAAGCCGATGTCGCAGAAATTAAAAACCGATGTCGCAGAAGGGTGGAGACTTGGTGGTCGCGTTCGCGCGCAGGGAGGTCGTCGTTCGCAATTTCGCAGTTCGCAATTTGGGATTACTCGTCCGCACAATTTCACGGTATTTTCTTCACGCTTATCGTCAAGAAATTAGGGAATTATGTGATTTTATAACAAGCCGAACCTTTCCTAAACCTACGAGGTTCCTAATCCGATGAGGTTTCCTAGAAAAAAAAAAAAATAAATAAAAAATACGCTAACGTAACCGACCGCCAGAAATCACAAAGGCGGCCGACCCCGCAAGGCGCGAAAATTGCGAGGCGGGCGGACGCCTTTCACAACTATGGAACGAATCATTTATTTGATTTCAAAATCAGATCTGGGTCTTTTTTGAAATCAAATCTACCTCCTCTTATCTCCCTTTTCCTCTCCAGCATCGCTGATTGTTTTTCTTTACTGGAATGATTCTATTAATTGAGATGTTGGAATCCATTTGAATTCATTTGAGTATGGTGCAGATCTTGTTTGTTTCTTTGTTTTAATTTTTGTGGTTGTGGTTGGGTTGCGGTTTTGGTAGTGATGGTGGTGGACGGTCGACTGACTATGGTGGTGAATGGTGGAACAATGCTCGTGGTGAAGTTGCACTGAAGAAATGAAGAACAAAAAGAAAAAAATGAAAAAAATTATTTTCTCATTAACGAGATTTTTTTCTCAATCAAGCATATAATTAATACTACCTCCGTCCCATTTGAAGCTTCACCATTTTGGTCATGTCATACAAATTAAGGAAAGTGATGAGTGTAAGAAGGGTTGTGAGAGAGAAAAAGTTAATCGGTATGATAAGTGGGGCCTACAATTTAGATACGTGAGGAGAAAGTTAGTGGGTATGACAAGTGGTCCCCATAATTAAGTGTGTGAGAGGAAGAAGTGAGTGGGTATGACAAGTGGGCCTACATTTTTTACCATTTTAGGAAATGATGAAGTTTTTGACGGGACACCCATTTGGGTAAAAGGTGAAGCTTCAAATGGGACGGAAGAAGTATGTGAATTGAATGGTGGTGAGTGGTGGGTGGTGGGTGGTGGCGGTGTTAATGGTGGTGGGATGAAGCCTATGATTGTAAGATAGAGAAGGAGTATAAATGAGTTTTTATTTAACAGGGTTAGTGTTCTTCCTAATGGGTGTTAGTTTTTTCTCATTTTGTTAGCATTTCAGTTATCTTTTTAATGTCGTTAAGATACGTTCCATAATATGAAATCAGATGATAAAGTACGTTACATTAAGATGTCAATTCTTAGTACGTTCCATTAATTGCAATAAACTCAATAGTACGTTACCCCTATTTGTCGTTTGCCCGTTAATAATTTTAACAGAGAAGCAAATACAATTTAAGAATTTCCTATAGATAATTAAATTGTTGTTAAATTTTGGTTAAAGCTTTACCAAATCGACCAAAAAGTTCAACATGCGATATTTATTATGGGACGGAGCTAGTATGAAAGCTTAATGTATTGACTCTATTTTGCAGAGTGGCAGATTTATCTTCTACTTGTAGGACTCTTTTTGGCATCAGCTATTATATTCTACATCTTCTTCGAGAATTCAGATTCATTTTGGAACTTCCCGTTAGGAAGAAATCAACCAGCAAAACCAAAGATTGGCGCGATTTTTGTAGACCCGAAATCTGATGAACAGAGTACGTGGGGTGGTGCGTTTGATTCATCAGACCTGTAAAACTCTTCTCTTTACTCCAGCAATCACCGCAAATGAGCAGGTGGTTGTCTACCCTTGACTGAGGCTGAGAACTGAATTTAGCGTGTGTGTTCTAATAGCAGGTGACTGTCTTACAAGAAGTTTGTTATAAAATTACACTACACGATATTTGATTTAAGTGTGTGGATAAAAGGTTGTCTCAAAATGAACGTCCATTTTTTTTTTAAAACAAAAATAAAATGGACGTTTATTTTTTGAAGGAAGTTGTACAAATATCATGTAAGCAATCAAATTTTTAGGTGTTCAAGTAGTTATATTTCTTGGCATTTCCAGCTGGTGGAGGTGTAACAGAGTGAGATTTTCTTTTTGATTTCCTTGCTATGTTTGATGGTTTACATCTAGTCTTTGTGACGAGTGATCAGCTAGAGTGCTATTGTAGCAGTCAGTGGCAAGTGGTCATGAATGCATATTTTTAGACAATCTATATAATAATAATAATAATACTAAATCAGAAACCAGCTGATGTCAGCATGGGACACTTGGCATCTTCTCCTTCCATGTTTTCCACCTAAAGCTAATGCCATTTTGTATTCCTCTGTAAAAGGGTACATCAGAAGTCGCTGTCTTTGAATGATGTAATTATTGAGGCGTGCTATCTTCCTTTCTATGTACATTTCCAATGCATAATTGTTCAAGAAGCTACCCATTTCCTTTCATCTCTTCATCTACTTCTGTCTATTTGTAATTTAAGCTATACCTATCTCTCTTCCCCACATTCAAAACTCCGATCCAAATCCTCAATCCCTCATCAACGAGCCATCTCAGTAAAGACTCATCTTTTCCGAGCTCAAATCCATAGACCGAACCGCTTTCCTCTTCGGCAACCACTCAGTCCTCATTGACGGCAACTCTCTCTTCCTGGCACCTCCGTTGTCGCTCCTTCTTCGTCTCTTGGATTCTTTCTCCTCTTCCTCGGTAGAGAAAAACAATTATCACAAATTGCGGATGCAATTTGTGATAAATTGTTTGAATTCATTTTGTTGTATGCATTTGTTGGCTATCTAATGCAATTTGTTTGATTCCAATTTGTTTGATGCCTCTGTTTGGATCCAATATGTGATTGAAAAATTATATTTGTCTTGTGAGTGATGTAAAAGAAGGAAAAGCCTTTGCAATTCTGATATTGTTTTTAATTTATAATGGCATTCAAAAACTATTTAAATTTTGCAATTTACCTCTAAAATGGGGTCATGTTGTAGTTTTTGATTTGGAGCTCTTCATATCCATTCAACCTGTGTCTTTGTTTATGAGATGGTACCTAAACACAGGGAGATGAAAATGTTACAGTGTTATGAGCAAAGAGGATGGCAATTTGTGCTAATTGCCAAGGTTAAGCAAAGTGTCCATTTTCCAAGCTAAATCATTTACTGCTTATTTGCAACTGTAGAAGAGAAGAAGAGACTTCATTCTTTTTTCTTTCGTTTTCTCTTGCCTTGTGTGATTAAAAGTTTTGAAATTGTTGTTTATTTTCTGTTATCAGATTTTGTAGGCAAATAATGCTGACATCAAAATCGTGAAGAGCCTTTTCAATATTTTCCCCTTAATCTTGAAGAACTAGGACTAGCATCCCGTCCCTGAAAATTCTTCCTGTTGATGTTAAGTCCTCATCAATGCAGTCCAGACACAATCTATCTCCAAAGGTTGCAAGCCGTAGATAAGCATGTATAGTTTACATGCATAAATACAAATACAATTATTAACTACGAACATAGTTGATGAAACCATTCCATGTGTTCTTAATTAATATTAATGTACTATAATATTTCCTATTTAGGGTGTAAGTTTTATGATGAGATTAAGAAACCGTGCATCGCACGGGTGTTAAACTAGTTGATTACTAAAACAACAACCGCTGATATTATTGATGCCATGGGTCAGTATTACATACAAAAAAAATTCTAATTAGTACTCCCTCCGTCCCAAAATGATCTTCCTATTTGTCATTTCTCATTGTCCCAAAATGTTCTTCCCAAAGTGCATAAACAAACCATATCTAGTGAAGCAAGTGTTCATATCTTTAAAAAGTTTGAATAGTCAAACGCGAAGATCATTTTGGGACGGAAGGAGTACATAATTAGTTTAAAATACTCTCATTTATATATCCGCATTAATTGCAGCCATCCTACAATTACTCCCCCGATTTATTTCTTTTACGTATTCAATTCAAGCAATATACATATCCCGATAAAAATTAAATCGTAAATATTAGTAATTAACCAAAATCAGATATGTACCTATTTGCATCAATATTAATTATTGTTCTTTTGCAATTACACGATTTCTAATTATTTTCTTTAAATTATTCAACTTAAACAACTTACGTCTCCAATAAAAAATTATCCTAGAGATGAGGGTTGTGTCAATTCAATTTCAAAATGAGGTATTTTTTCAACTTTCACACGATGAAAAGCACTTGCCATTCGTTGGTTATTAGCGGCAGCCCGAAAACGTCCGGGTCGATATTCATAGAAAGGACACGACGAGCAAAAAGACCCTCCATTTGCCTAGCACTTATTCTAGCAGCTAGGCAGACCTGAACCATTCAGGAACAGCTAGGTAGACCTGAACCATTCAGGAACATGACAGCAAAAATGATTAAAACATTTATGGCCGAGCTGATGGACCATGTGTAGACTGGTCCTATTTGAACTTGCTTATGCTGACTGGATAGAAGTGTTGGCTCAGCCCGTAACCTTTAGAATTACTTTATCCTATGTATGACTATTAAAACAAACCAATATAAACAAGATAATTTGTAGTAATATTTTTTTTTTAAACATTTTTAACATTCAATAATAATATACTCCCTTCGACCCAGCACAAGTAGGACTACAAGAGTTTACACACTAATTAAGAAAAACTAATAAATGTGTGGTAGAAAATGAAGAGAAATAATGAGTGGAGTAAATAGCAGTGTAATTAGAATAAATTGAGTGGTGAAAAATGAAGAAAGAGAATGAGTGAGATAAATAGTAGTGTTGATTGAGTGGTGGAAATGAAGATAGAAAGTGAGTGGTGTTGAAACATTTCTATTTTGGGTAGTCTCACTTTTAGTGGGACGTCCCAAAAGGGAAATAAGTCTCACTTGTGCTGGGACGGGTGGAGTATTTTTAATTAGAATATATTTAAAAGTGTTACTTCCTCTATTCTATTTTAAAGTTCTCATATTCCATTCAATTTTCATTTTCAAACTAAAACGTTAAAAAACTACCAATTCATTTTCTTTTTGCATGATATGTTCATGTTTTAAATAACTTATTTTGATTTTTTTATTACTAAACTAACAAAGTGAGAACTGCGGCCTAAATACAAGCAAAACTAACATCAAAAGAATTCTTCGATAGAGAAAAAGAAGCAAATTAGAGGCTAAACACATTAAGAACGAAGCTGGTGGTGTTCTCTATCTACCAACTGGAGTTGTCAGCGTTTTTTTTTTGTTGTTGTTATTTTTACAAAATTTTCTTTTTGTTGTTATTTCTATGGTGAGATTTTATATTTTTTTCTTAAATATGATTTTTTTTAAATATTATTTTATTTTTTAAATAAATGTGTATTTTTATTAAAACAATTTATAGTGAAATTAATATATTTTTTATTTTCAAGAATAAGTTCTAATTCATATTTAAAAATTTATCTAAGAATATTAAAAACTAATAAAATTTTAAAAGGAATTAACCTAGTATTATTCCTAATTTGATCCAAACAATTTATATACATAAATGATTTTTTTTGGTTAAGTTGTCATGATCACTACTCCTTGCAATTCTTTAAATTCAAAGATAAATTTAGCTTTTAAGGTTGAGTCGTTTTTATGACAAACCTGATTTACACTAAGAGATGGAAAAAGATGTTTTTTATAATTGTCTGGTCTAATAATATCATATGCTTGTTCTAATATTTGAAATTGCTTATAACACTTATAAAACATTCAAACGACACTTATAAACATTCTAATAGACACATTTAGTAGTAGTATTAAGAATTGTCGGTTGTAGTGTTAACAATTATTTTTCTAATGTTGAAAGGTGCCTGTTGTAGTATTGAAAAATGTCTCTTACAATGTCAACTAGTGTCCGAAACAAATGCATGTCTTAGTATTAAAATATGCCTGATGTAGAATTGAAAAATGCCTCTTACAGTATCAAAAAGTGCCTGGTGAGTTTTATAGATTCCGGTTCTTTACACACATTCCACCGCGCCTTGGAAAAACGTTCCGTATATTTACAAAAATATCACCCCGTTTTTGAAAACATGTCTTTAAACTACTACGGGTGTAAACACATTTTTTTATTTTTTTTTTTAGATTTTCACTAAACGCTTTTAGCATTTTCAAATTTATTTGGGCACAACATGAAAATGTGAAAGGTACGTAAGGGTTGCTTTTGACAATTTCAACAACAAAATTTAGGAGATTTCAAAAAAAAAAAAAAAAAACAGCAACAAAATTTAGGAAAAATATATATACTGATCTTAGTAAAAAAAAAATTGCTTCGATCAGAAAAAAAAAATTGTTTTGGTATTTGATATACCGCGAAAAATAGGGCTAATACTTCCTACGATAAAGCGTTTTCAAATGTGCGATTAATCACGTCGTAAACACTTCGCCCTGCTCTTCTGGCAAACATTGCAGCCGCTCTTCCCATCTACCCGGTCGGCGCCGTCGTTCAGGAATCTCTCCGTCGTTCGTTCTCTACCAGTTCAGACGCTACATCTTTTTCACCACTCCCTGTCTCGTTTCAATCCTTCTTCGCCGGAAGTCCAACTCCGTCCGTGTAGCATTCTAGCAGCTAATCACCATGGTTGCTCGTCAAAACCCGGGGGTAATACAGTCACTATCCGCTCTATCTTTTCAATGAACCCTAATATTTGTCTACTTTAATGTATGGTTGGTTGTTCTTCATACTTTCATAGCTGTTTTGTTTCTCAGTAGCCCTTACACATCATACAGTAGAGTATACTACTCAATCTGTTGCGGCAAGAGATTGTATTTTTGCAACTTTATAAAATTAGGACCATTATTTGCATAAATTCATTTTTACGAAGCTGTAAAAGTTTCAGTCAGTTGCATTCTTTATTATGTATTTAATGATCAAAATTTTATTAGGTCTTACACCATTACTAAGGTATGTTAAATTGAAATTTAATGTTGTCTTATGTTTAGTTTTAAATGTGGAAAAGTTTGCATCAACTTGAGGGACTAAAAGTTTGCTTTTAGGATGGTTCATAAAAAAGTGAAATTTGATTCCTCTTAAAAATGTGTATCGTATAACAATTGGACAATACCTGAATTGACATTCCAAAGGGGAAATTTGGCACTTTAATGGTCAGGATGAATTATTTTCTAGGAATTCGATGTGATAAAACCATAGTTGTCAAAGGCGAAAGGCGAGAGGCGGGCGAAATGTACTTAGGAAAGGCGAAAAGCGAGGCGAGAGGCGGGCGGAATAAAGTCGAGCAAGGAGGAAAATAAAACTAAAAAATAGTAAAAAATAGTAACCCGTGCTCTACACGTGCTTTACACGGAATACTAATTTTCTATTTTTTTATTATTACTTTACTCTTTTTATATTTTATATTCAATAAAGTAGCATAACATTTATTTGTAATATAAATATATTATATATAAAAAATAATTTTCTAATTATAGTTAACTAAAATAGTAACCATCATCTTAACTAATACTATTAATAGTAATAATTAATCTATATTATAACTATCATAATTAACTAATACTATTAACAGTACTTATTAATATCTATAATAACTATTATAATTAACTAATTTTATTAATAACAATGATAATCTAATATAGTAACTATTATGATTAACTAATACTATTAATAGTAAAAATAACATATATTGTAACTGTCATGATTAACTAATAATATTAATAATAATAATTAACTTATAGAGTAACTATTATACTTAACTAATACTATAATAGTAATAGTTAAATTATATAGTAACTATTATTGTTAACTAATAATATTAATAATAATAGTTAACTAATATTGTAACAAATACTATTAATAGTAATAGTTAACTAATATAGTAACTATTATAGTAAACTAATATTAACAATAGTAATAGTTAACTAGTATAGTACTCCCTCCGTTACAATTTAAAGTTCTTAGTTTGATTTTGCACAGAGATTAAGAAAAATAAATATTGTGAGTGTGAAAAGTAAAGTAGGAAAAAGAAAGTGGTAGGGAGATTTTGTTGTGAGAATGACAAGTGGGTTCCATTGTCCATTTTAGGTAATAAAGTAAAGTAAGAATCTTAAATTGAGACAGACCAAAAAAAAAAAAAGTAAGAACCTTAAAGCTGGACAGAGGGAGTAACTAATACAACAATAGTAATAGTTAACTAGTATAGTACTCCCTCCGTCCCAATTTAAAGTTTTAGTTTGACTTTGCACGGAGATTAAGAAAAAATAAATGTTGTGAGTGTGAAAAGTAAAGTAGGAAAAAGAAAGTGGGTAGGGAGTTTTTGTTGTGAGAATAAAAAGTGGGTCCCATTGTCTATTTTAGGTAATAATGTAAAGTAAGAACCTTAAATTGGGACAGACCAAAACAGAAAGTAAGAACCTTAAAGTTGGACATAGGGAGTAACTATTATAGTTAACTAATCTATATATTATATGAAAGCAGAAGCAATTCTAGGCACCACAGCCCGCCACGTGGCATTATGACTTGGAAAGCCACGTGGCGGCTTTCAAGCTCCCAACAAATTTTTGTTGATTCTAAAAAAAACTAAAATTCAGCCTAACAAGTTTATTTTAAAACCTTAACATGAATCTAGGAGTTTTATTGATTTAATTGGTCGATTCAAATTTCAAAAATTTCATTTTAAGAAAGAATTGAATTTTAATTGTTATCCTAATTTAACCACAAATTTACAGCCATTTTAAATTGCAATTCAATCTAAACAAGAAAATAATATACTATTTGATTGTCTGTATTAAAATCAACGTTTGTTTAAATATCCTTCTTGATGATTCCAAATTAAATTTATTTTTATTGTTCATAGAGTCATGGAAAAGTATAAAGAGAATGATAGATGCAGAAGAAGTTCATTTGGAATTTGCAATTCAATCTAAATTAGTAAGTGATGATTTAATGCATTTTTAAATATTTGTTTAATAGTTCCATTCTAACTTCTCCAAAAGCATCTCATTCTCAGGTAATTTTCCATTGATGTCTTAAATATATTCTTTTGATTTGTATGCAGAAGAATATGATGAAGCTTGAAGACCGGCTCATGAATTTGATATGGATGTCAGGTTTATGTTTTAGAATACCAATAAGGAATGAGTCAAGTAATATATAACTATATTGTTTATGTTCATATTTATACCTAAATGACTACTAATTTCAACCTCTTCCTTGTATCTAAGAATCTGCGTGAAGTCGATTTGGTTGAAATAAAAAAAAAATTCATTTTGGGACAGATGAAGTAATGAAGATCAAAGCACTCTCTATACATACCAACATAGTCATGCATTTACCAGCTAGCCTAAATTATCATATTTGTTCGTTTTGTGGTGCTTAGTACCGCCGAAGATGTTCTTTAGGTTTATTAAAATATCAAGTACTCTATTTGTAAGAATAATAATAAAGTGTTTGTTATTTTTAATGCTCATGTTTATAAATTTATAATGTTTGAAACCATTGGAAAATTAAATTTTGTTATTTCAATGAGTTCAATTTTGCTCTATCAACTAAAGTGACGAAATAATTAATACCAATATAATCGATTGAGTAAGTATCTCTTGAAAGAATTCAAATACATCAAATATGTTAATTAGCAAGTTCATGCCCAACATAAATGGATGCATATTTATATCACTACCGTGGAAGAGACACGTAAATTCACAAATGAAACTAATATCTAGCACAAAAAAGTATACACCCCCTATTTTAAAAAAGCAATATCTATTTTGTAATTAATTAAAATCAAAGTGTGACATTTATTAATCAACAGACGGAATATAATGTACTTAGACAATATAATCTATCTTTATAATATTATAATAGCAGAGTTTTTATCGATTATCATTTAATTGACTTATTCAAACATGTTCAATTTTTTAATTTTTTTTTCAAACCAAACACGTTCAATTTAAATTTCAAATATTTCAAATGTTTGGTATGAAATCTGTTTATTTTAAATATGTATACCTACAATTTGGAGTCACTTTAAAGGAACTGCTTTTAGCGTTATCAAAATGGAGAAGCATCTTCCGTTGTGTGTTTGTTTGTGTGTGTGTGTCTGTGCGCGCGTGTGTACGCCTTCAACAATAATTTTTTTGTAGATGCAAATTCTAACCTAATATTTATATGTTTTGTATAGTTAAATTCTGGTCTCAAGGCTTTTGAGATGCCAATAAAATTACTTTATTGACTATAAAATTTTTTTGGCAGAAGTAACAATTTATGAGATTTAAACATGTGTGTCTATCAAACCTAATGAAAACACTATTTAAATCACCCAAGCTCTTTTCCTATTTTAATACTAAGTTATATTTAGTTTTTAAAACAGGTTTGTGGGGATTTTACTAAGGCTGAAGAATACTGCGGAAGAGCATATTAGCTAATCTGAATGATGGAAATGTTCTCTCTTTATATGCCGATATAATCTGGCAAACTCATAAGGATGCACGGTGTGCTGAGAATTGTTGGAACAATCTTAACCCTGAATGCCTAACTCATTTCTGAAAGAGATTGAGGAAGAGATGAAGGCGGAAGCGAAGTATTACCTGATGAATCCATTATAGATGTTGTAGGGAGAAATGAAGACCAAGAAGAAGATGTTGGGAAATTGATCTTCTAAATGATGAGTGCCCTTTATTTCTCAAGAACTTCTTAGGCAATAAAGAAGACAATTTAGAGAGAAAGTAAAGAATGGAGTAGTCTAAAGGGTTGATGGATAGCCATATATATACAAGACAAAGAGGCACTTCATTTAGGGACCACACCTATTCATACTTAAGCAATGTAAATTTACCATTTTGCCCATCAGAAATAGATAAATTACATTTCAGGAATTCTACACATTTATTTACTATAATTTACTACACTTTATATTAACATTATAATCATGATTTCATAAATGGAACATTAATGACTTGTTGTGCAAGCCATGTTCTAACAATCTCCCACTTGGGTTGCAAAACAAAGTCATTCCTTAAAATCATAAATATAACACAAATGACAACCCTTATGTGCGCAATTTATTGTCATCTATAACAATCTCGTCCATTAGTCATCCAAGTATACGAACTAAAGGGGCAGTCGTTGTAATTGATTCGCAACTAAACCCACAGTAATCACGTATACAAATCCAACTAAATGACATAGATCAAAAGTGTAGATGTGTAGCATGGAATAATGAATATATACATATTCTTCAAACTAGTCCAACTTAACCAAATGAGATCAAAACTTTCAATAAGAGAAAAATTAATGAAAGAACAACACAAACTCCCATTATATTAAATATTTTCAAAGTTGTTACACCCATATGAGCAATATGATCGTGAAACACTGAAGATGATAACGCTTTCATAAACGGATCCTCTAAAATGGAGTTTGTTTCTATAAGTTGTATTTCTTTGTTCATTTTCCTTTTACAACAAGAAACTTAATGTCTACTCCCTCCGTCCCAGCTCACTTGAGACTTTTTGACCAAAACTGGTCAACTTAAGGTCGGTTTGACAACACTTTATAGAAATATTTATGATCCGAATAAAAATTTAAAAAATGTAAAATGACCACCACTAAAAATCCTCTCAATAACAATTTTTAAAAAGTTTTTTGGAACATAAATATTTTTATAAAGTGTTGGTCAAACCGACCTTAAGTTGACCAGTTTTGGTCAAAAAGTCTCAAGTGAGCTAGGACGGAGGGAGTATATGCTTAGGCTTTGATGAACTCTCGTTATAAGACTACCGTCCGATTGTCACCATAAAACTTAAGCGATCTTTCGACACTTTGTGCACAATTTGCAGTCCCTTTAATAAACTTATGCAACTATATAATTTAACTAATGTCGGAATACCTAATGATCTCAAGATGATCCGACTTCAAAACATAGGCAAGTAGTTCTTTAGTGTTTTGTAAATATTTCATCATTCTTTTGGCTGCAACTTAATGTTCTTTTACCGGATTGCTTTGGTATTGACCAAGCATCCCAACAATAAATACAAGATTTACGCATACATTAAGCTCCCTACTGCTGATGCAAAAAATAATATTTTCCATATACTTGGATTCAAAATTACCTTTAGGACACTGTTTGAGACTAAAATTTGTCTCCTTTAAAATTAGGGGTGTCAAGTGGTTACAGTTTTGCATGCTAAACTTTTGTAATACCTTTTTCATATGGGCCTTGTGTGATAATCCTAAAACACTTTGTGAGCAATCACAGTGAATTTGGATTCTTAATACAAAGATGCCTCACCAAGATCTTTCATTTCAAATAAAAAATTTCTTAGTTTCCTTAAGAAGGTTCATATCATTACTAGCAAGCAAAATATCATCCACATATAAGACCAAAATTATTAATTTACTCCCACTGAACTTATGGTATACACAATCTTCATCAAGATTTATTTCAAAATCAAATGAAATAACAACTTGATTAAATTTTTAAATACCATTAACGAGAAGATAGCTTAAGCCCCTAAATGGATTTCTTAAGTTTACAAAGTAATTGATTAGTTTGCTCCAAATCAGTCACCATTTCTGGCTCCATTATATAAATAGTTTCCTCAATGTCTCCATTGAGAAAACTTGTCTTTATATCCATTTGATGAAGCTTAAGATCATAATGTGCCATATATGCCATAATGATCCTAAAAGAATTTTTAGAAGATACCGGAAAAGATGTTTTCTTTATAATCAATGTCTTCCTTTTGAGTAAAATCTTTAGCAACTAAACGGGCTTTATATCTTTCCATATTACCTTGTGAATCCTTTTGGTCTTAAAGACTAATTAATCCCAATAGGTTTCACATCTTTAGGTAATAGGACAAGATCCCAAACGTTGTTATCCTTATAGATTTTAACTCTTCATTTATGATATTAATTCACTTTATGAGAATTAGTACTATTAATGATTTCATGGAAGATGAGAGTCTCATCTCCCACTAAACCTAAGTGTCCTTCATTCCCGGTAAGATACACATTATAAATATCCGGAATAACACTTCTTTTTACTCTATTGGATCTCCTTAAGAGCACCGGTTCTTCCTCATTTGAGGTTGTTTGAATTTCCTTTAATGACCAACATTTTCATGTTGTTCAATATATATGGGGAATCATTATTTTGAATTGTATGTTCCTCTTGAATTTCAGGTACAAGTACTTGATTTTCAATTTGGAACTAGGGAAGAGGTATAAAATGGATGCCTCTTCCTTTTCAAATTCAAAATTATTCCAAATTTCCGCTTTAAATTCAACATCCTCAAAGAACCTAGCATTTCTCGTTTCAAAAGGTTCTAGTTTTCGGATTATAAAATTTATATCCCCTAGATCTCTTTGGCATACCCCACAAAATAGATACTAATAGTCTTAGCATCCAGTTTGCCTTTATTAGGCCTAGCTTTTACTGGACAACCCTATACACGAAGATGATTTAAGGACGGTTTCTTAATTGTCCATAATTCAAAAGGGTTTTTATTAGTAACTTCAGAGGAAGCTCTATTGAGAATTTAAGTTGCGGTTGTTGGTCCCAGAGGGCAACAAGGGTATAGAACCGCTAGAGGGGGGGGGGTGAATAGCGGTCCAAAACTTTTTCGAAATACCCTTAAAATCAACCGAGTACTTATCAGTTTGGCCAACTGCGGTTCAAGGCACAAGAACCGAACTGATAAAATGCACAGCGGAGTTTGCGGTTTGGCCAAATAGGTTAGTTAAAGAGTTTGGAAGTTTGACTCGGGTTGAGAAAACACTATGATGCAACAGAATAGTTAAACTTAAAGTTTAAAGGAAAACACAATTCATCTTTCAAGTCATTTCGTATATGGAAACAAGTTCAAGACCACAAACAAGAAAGATAAATATCAAGACAGAAAATAAAGATCAAACACACAATTGAAGAGGTTCGTTCTTTAATGAACTACGTCCTCTACCTAGATGGTTAGTCTAGGATTTTCTAATAGCTATAAGACTTGTATTAATTTAGAGGAGGTTTTACAAGATAAATCTAAACTCTAAACAATGAGTCTAACCTAAGCTATAATAACAACCGGTGTTTTCGAAGTATATAATCTATATGATCATATAAATCGGGTGTGTGTGTGAAAAGAAATCAAATGCTTTAAGTATCTAAATGATGGTGGAGCAAATAGAATTCTTTCTGTGTAAAGGCTAAGTATGAGTGGTTGTTAGGCTTGAAGCTTTGATGAAGAACTGGGTTTGCAATGGAGATGGTTGAAGATATGAATATCTGGGTTTAACTCTTCAAAGCAAACTTGAATACTTGGGAATGAATCTCTTGAAGCTCAGCAACCTTCATTGTTGAATAATGAAGGCTATTTATAGGCAGAGCACCCTTGTGACCGTTGGGTAAAGATTTGAATCAAATCTGAAGGGTACAGTGCTGTCGAAATCCCATTGGTTGAGCTGTCATTTTCGTCCTTGGTTTTGTCTTGTAGTCTAGGTAGTTGTTGCACCACTACCTGACAATTGTCCTTTGTTGCAGAAAGGACTAACGGTAAACAATTTAAACTGATGGACAAACCGACATTCCTTGCAGAAACTCCAAGTTAACTTAGAGTTATTTTGACATGACATAACAACATCCTTATACTGTCAATAAGGGAATGTTTGTCTAAGGAATAAATGACATCTCTTTAATTCTTCAATAACTGCTCTGCGGTTTCACCAAGCATAGGGCGGTTTGAAGAATGGTCTTGATGTGTGGTTTCATCAAACATGCAAACTGCGGTTTGATGAGAATTGAAGAGCTCCATGCTGGCATTCTTAAAATGATGGCTTGAAGCACTAAACCGCTAATGATACAACCGAACAATACTCAGCCTTGAAAACAAAAAATCTAGAAATGGACTTATCTAAAAATTGAAGTAGAACTTCATTACATGCGGTCCTAAAGTCCATAAAAAGACACGTGGAATGGATCAATCAAATTAAGGTGGGTGCACTAACAAAGAATCCTAACAATCTCCCCCTATTTGATTGATGCCATTACCACACTATGATAATAGCAAAACATTGTACTTGGTAAGAACATGTCAGAAATAAATTTCATGAAAATTGCATGTCCCAAGTCAATGCACACACTATGCTAGATCATAGATTTCTAATCTATCAAAAATAAAGGAAATGAATAAGAGATAGAAAAGAAATACATTCAGATGCATAAAGAATGATATGATTTTGAGGATCAGAAATGCATGTTTAAACTGAATGTTTAAAACACAATGCACTTAAAGGTATTTTCATGATGAATATAGTGCATGAGGTTTTAAGAAATACAAGCATTGTTTCACAAACAAGCAGTTTGAATAAACAAAGTTTTGGAAACAGAATGCTATGCAGTCATTCTCATTATAATTCAATCATAAAGGATAGTAACTTACAATGTATGAATTACAAGAGATACCAAAAAGAAAGACTAAGAAAAGAGGTCTAGTCTACTTCATCTGCAACAGAACCCCTTGCAGCAGCAGCATCATCTGCGGTTTGGTTCTGAACGGTTTGAGCATCTTGAGCAGCTTGTTCTTGTGCAATTTGAACATTAACAGCGGGAGCGGTTTGATCAACATTTCTAGAACCGGATCCACGGGTGGTTTCAAAAACAAAGTCAGCTGCACGAAGCCGAACTTCAGTCGGTTCATCAATCTTCAATTCAATTGCAGCGGTTTGTTTGACAAGTTTCCCGGTTCTATGAAGTATAAGCTCAGAAGAATCAAGCGCATGCTGGGCCAGAATATCCAGTTTCTCAACAACAGATTGAAGTGAAGCATCAACGGCTTGAAACTTTAAGTTGCAAAGATCATTGTTGGTTCTGACAAGATCTTGAAGGGCCAGTTGATTTTCCAAGATTAAGTTCAGTCTCTCATCTAGCTGTTGTTGGCTTGACCTATCTTCAAATCTCTCATTTACTCTCTCCCCCTTAATGGCATCAAGATCAGATTGAATGGTGAGGAGATGAGTGTCAAACCGAGAAGTGGCGGTTTGTTGATGAAATTGAATATTTCTAACCGCATCTATCAAATCGGCGGTTGAAGCATGAAGAGGTAGAATTGGATAGGAAGGAATTGAAGAGGGCGGTTCATCAGAAGGAGTATAGGGAGGGATGTGCTCATCACTGGAATTATCATCATCAGAAATTTGGATGGCATCATCAAATTGATGGGAGGAAGAAGGCATCTTGGCTTTACCTTTCAACAGAATGTGTGCCTCTTCTAAGGTTTCACCCATAGAGATCCTAAGGGCGGTTTCAAGCTCAATGGGATCAAAGAGGGGAAAAGAATGAATAGGATAATTGCAGTTTGAGGAGGTGAAGAAGGAAGAAGAGGAAATCTCAAATAATCATCATTTAAAAGAATGGAAGGGGAAGGCACAAATCTCCAATTCAACATAGGAGGATAGGCTCTAGCAGTTAATTGTAGAAAGAATTGACTAGCAAGAGTGGGATCCATGAGTACCTGATCGGCAATCTCACCCATCACTTTGTCTGCAACTGAAAGAATTAAGTGTTCAACTGCGGCTTCCATCTCATCCTTGGGAAAGATAGCAAAAGGGTTAGGGCGGCCAGCCTTCAAGAATCTAGCTTCGGCTTTGGCGCGGCACGAGCATGGGCTCCAGCCCTTCTTTCCCTAGAGGTTTCAGTTTTGAACCGCTTCAAATATTTTGCTAAGTCAGCAGCATTCTTTCGTTTCTTTGTCTTCGGTTTAATGAATGAAACCGATGTCTGTGGAGATAGCGAACTGGCGGCTGAGAGAGAGGTTGAGCTTGAGTAATAGCCAGCGGTTGAACTGAAGGAAGAGGCAGTGGTTGAACCGACACAGAAGTAGATGGCAAAACCGGAGTTGGAGCATAAGGTAAATCAGGAGATGAAGAGGGAGTATGCTCAGGTGAATCAAAGTCCAACTTTCTTTTAAGTGAAGGAGGAGAGACCTCAACCATCATTGGGTCAATGCCTGCCTTCCTCATCTCAGCTCTTTCTCTTAGCTCTCTTGCAAAAGCTCCTTCAAGAGGTGAGTGATCTCTTTTGTAGTCAGCCTCACTGAAGTCAATAGCGCCTGGTGGCCTTGACTGCCAATGCTCTACATAATCACTTTTCTTCACAACTTCCTCTTCTTCTTTGGCGGTTGAACCTCAAGAACTTCAACATCTTGCTCAGGTTCACCAAGTGCCTCAGACATATCAGTCTGCTCAGGCAATGCTGCAGCCTCAAACTCATTGGTTTGCTCAGGCTGAACCACAATGGTAGATACAGCGGTTTGTTCAAATAGAACCGCATCCTCAGACACTTCGGTCTGCTCAGGATCGGTTTGAGAGGAAGGTTAAGGTTTGGGAAGGCTTTGAAAATTTCAGCCAACTGTTCTTCAGAGAATTGAACAGAATGGCGGTTAGAAGTGGAAGGTTTAAGAGGAGAAGGGATAGGAAGAAAAAGATGAGGTGAGGGGATAAGTTCTGGAATGGATTTGCCTTGGCGGCTTAAGAGAGGAGGCATCCTTAGCAAAATTTAAGGATTTCTCCACATTTTGATGTACTGGAGAGAGGGGTTTAACTTGAGGTTTGGGAATAGAGGGTTTAGAAGGCGGTTTGATAGGTTTGCTTTTGTAATAACCGAAGGATTTGAGCAGTTCCCTTTCTTTTCCTTGAGCGGCGGTTTCCTTGGGACGAGCCGCAGGTATAGACCGAGCTGCAGGCTCCCCCTCAACCGCAGGCTCCCCCTCAGCCTGTACCGCGGTTTGAGCTAAATGACTTAACCCCAGTCGGTTTAGAGTGGCAGTTTGACCTTCATTTCTTAGCAGCGTAGCATGGGCCTGATCAGCAATGGCACCAGCATACGGTTCCCTGATTTGTTGAGCCGAGCTTCAGGAAATGGGCCACGTTCGGCTTCAGGAAGAGGGTCCTCATTCCAAACAGTTTGAGCAAACCGCCATCCAAAGGTTGTTCTGAAGGTATCAAGTCTTGACAGTCCAAAGATAGATTTTTCACTAGGATCCAACCAATAGTCCTTGTGTTCAGTAGAGAACTTGAAAATAGCAGTATCTTGATGCAAGAACTTTGTCAGCAACCTGCAATGAGTTTTGACCTTGGATTTTCCAGCGGCTTTAGCAGCATGGAGGCGGTTTAGAGCATTTATAATCTCCTTCATCACAACCTTGGGCCAGTGCAGTTTCTTCCCTTTAAGAATGGCCACACAGTAAGCATACTGTTCACTTGTAAAGTTGTTGTGGTTTCCATTCTTGCACATAACTCCAGAATCTACCAGTTCACAAAGATGAGCCATCACCTCTCCAAAGTCCTTTTTGGAGGAATTCTTGGTGGAGAAAGAGTTAACTCCAATCAGCTCCATTGTAGTATTGCTTAGAAGTTCCGGTTTTATCCCCATAACTCCAGAGTTCTCAAGACCAGCTAGAACTGCAATCTTGGAAGCGGTTAGGATCACTTCTTTGCCACAGACGGTGGACTTGATAGCATCTTCAAATTTAATTTCACCGGATTCCAGATCCCTTATCGGTTCTCCTCTTACATCTAGTAATTCAGCCTTCGTGGAGATCCCATTCTCAAAGAATTCGGCGCAGATAATAGTAACAAACTGCGGTTCATCCATAAGAAACAGAGGTAGCAGTTTAGCATCATTCAACAGTTTGAGGAGCTTCTTCCAACTGCATCTTGTTAAGTTCATTCTCAAGAATCCTAGAACCGGGAACAAAGTTTGAGGGATCCTGAAAGACATTCTTAGTTAGAAATAATTTAAAGAATGATAGTTTGAATCCTTAAGCAAACCGGTTTGATTAAGTACTACAAACTATAACAAGGAATCCTAACAATGAAAACAGGCGGTTCAAGGAGAGTAAGGTAAAAATGTAAAAACAAAGAATGAAGGAATAGTGAAGGCAAAATGGATCAAAGAGGGAAAATTTTGAAAAAGAGTTTGAATGCATGAAGAACACGAAGAACAGAGTATGAATATGCAAAACAAAATCTTAACCAAAATATGGAAAAATTATATCAAATGATCACAGAGAGTAGATTCTAACAAAGTTCTAAATAAACTAAGACAAATAACAACACATGAACCCAGAATCTGCAAATTTCGCAAGAACACCAAATAACCCCAAATTGATTTTGCTCAAAATTGAACACAAATCTTAAAACAAAGTAATCAATCAGTGTATATAAGTAAATGCGAACACAAACCACCAAGAAATTGAAGAAAAGGCATAAAATGATCAAAGGAAGATGAACAAGCTTTTAAGCTTCAACAATGGCGGATAAGTGAGATATACTGAGTTAGGGTTCAGAATTTCATACCATATCAGGCTTCGATGGTTTGGATGATGTAGAAGAAGAAGCAAGATCAATTGATTTCTTTGGTGCCATAGAAATTTTGTTTAAGTAAGAAAATTAGTGAGAACAGAGAGAGAGAAGGATGAATGCGTACAGAGGAGAGAGAGGGTTTTGCTAAAAAGAGTAAGAAGGTAAAAAGATAAATTGAAAAATGGTTTGTCTTTTATACTCAATTAACCACCTCGGGTAGTGGAGCGGGCATGACGGCTAAGGAAACTCAACCGTCAGTGTACCTGTCGATTCACATTTAATGCGGCAGAGATAATTGCAAAAAGGTCCTTAATGAATGAAGTGACATAAAGTAGGGACTAAAATGCAATTTCATACCTGAGCAGTTTTGCGTAAACCGACTTACCTTTACCTTATTATCGGTTTTGGTGAAACCGATATCTTTCAGATCTATATTCGGTTTCAGTAGAGAAAACCGAAACCTTGCTTTGACAATTCGGTTTGGATAAAACTGAAATTGTTCTACTTGACTCTTCGGTTTGAGTGGAATCTTTAGCCGAACCATCTGTTGCGGTTTTGTCTATTGAACCGCAAACTATTTGCATTTTCTTAATAGAGCCAAAATACTTGACAAATATTATTAGAACAAGAATAAATAGGCATGAATTATATTAAGTAAGTTCCAGCATACCCATTTCTCCTCGTAGATGAAAGAACCTAGAATTTTCGAGCGGTTTGGTGAGAATATCTGCAATTTGATCGTCGGTTCCCACCTTTGCTAGGAAAATGTTCTTCTTTTCAACATGATCTTTGAGGAAATGATATCTTATGTCAATGTGCTTGGTTTTGAGTGTTGTACTGGATTGTTGGAGATTGATATAGCTGCAGTACTATCACAGTAGATAGGGCAGTTTTTCTCAAATACTTCATAGTCTTCCAACTGCTGTTTCATCCAGAGAATTTGAGAGCAACAGCTTCCAGCCGCAATGTATTCAGCTTCAGCGGTTGAGACTGAAACCGATGCTTGTTTCTTGCTGGACCATGATACAAGCCGGGTTCCAAGGAACTGACAAGTACCACTTGTGCTCTTTCTGCTTATCTTACATGCTGCAAAGTCAGCATCTGAATAACCTAATAGATCAAATGAAGATTCTTTGGAGTACCAAGTCCAAGGTTAACAGATCCACATAAATATCTAATAATTCTTTTTAACAGCAATAAGATGAGATTCTCTAGGGTCAGCTTGAAATCTAGCACAAACACAAACACTGAACATGATATCTGGCCTACTAGCAGTTAAGTAAAGTAAAGAACCAATCATACCTCGGTAGAGAGACTGATCAACTTTCTTACCTCGTTCATCTTGATCCAAACTGCAGGCCTTTTGCATTGGGGTATCAACTGGCTTAGCGGTTTCAAGCCCAAATTTCTTGATCAAATCTTTGGTATATTTGGCTTGGTTGATAAAAATTCCATCATGACATTGCTTGATTTGGAGTCCAAGAAAGAATGTCAACTCTCCCATCATACTCATCTCAATTTACCTTTCATAAGCTTCTCAAACTTAACACACATAGTCTCATTAGTAGAACCGAAAATAATATCATCAACATATATTTGAACTAATAATGAATGACCTTTGTGTTTAGCAATAAATAGGGTTGTATCAATTTTACCTCTAGAGAAGCCTTGTTCAATAAGAAATTTAGATAGAGTGTCATACCATGCTCTTGGAGCTTGTTTGAGTCCATACAAGGCCTTCTTGAGCTTGAAGACATGATTGGGATATTTGTTGTCTTCAAATCCTGGCGGTTGAGCTACATAAACTTCTTCTTGTAGGTCACCATTCAGAAATGCACTCTTCACATCCATTTGATATAACTGAATTTCTTGAAGGAGGCATAGGCCAGGAACAATCTAATGGCTTCAAGTCTGGCTACAGGTGCAAAGGTTTCATCATAATCAATCCCTTCTTCTTGCCTATAACCTTGAGCAACCAACCTTGCTTTGTTTCTTGTAATGGTACCATTTTCATCCATCTTATTTCTGTATACCCATTTTGTTCCAATTACAGTGTGATCTCTGGGCCTTGGAACTAGAGTCCAAACTCTGCATCTTTCAAACTGATTAAGCTCTTCTTGCATTGCAGCTACCCAACTTGGATCACTTAGAGCTTCATCTACCTTCTTCGGTTCCATCTGAGATATCAGTGCGGTTGAGAACAAACTGTGGTTATCTCTATGTGTTAAGCTTCCTCTTGTTTGAACACCAGAACTGATAGGACCTATAACATTAGTTGTTGGATGGTCTCTATGCTCATTGATTTCTGGAGGGAGGTCATCATGAACCACTATTTCTTGAAGATTTTCCAGAGGAGGCTCTTCTTGATATTCATTGAAATCTTCATTGAAGGTGATGTTGGGAACTGGATCAACGGTTTGAATGGGATCAGAAGAATGCGGTTCTACAGCAACACCTTCGGTTTGATTTGGAGCGGCTGGAGAACCTGATGGTGCGGTTTGAGTAGGTTGGTCATTTGCGGTTGCACGATTAAGGTAAGATGTACCTGTCTCAAAACCACTGAAATCATCAGCAACTTGGAGCCATATGTGGCTCAAGAAGATTATGTTCATCAAATGTAACATGGACTGACTCTACAATTTTTAAAGATGTCTTATTGAAACAACGAAAAGCTTTGGAGTGTTTTGAATAACAAACAAAAATACCTTCATCGGCCTTAGCATCAAATTACCTCGATCTCTTTTGCCATTGTACAAGATGTAGCACTTGCATCCAAATATCTTGAAGAAGGCAATGTTGGGTGATCTGCCTCTCCACAATTCATAAGGAGTCTTATTGTGAACTTTGATGATTAGGGAGCGGTTCTGGGTGAAACATGCGGTATTGATGGCTTCGGCCCAGAAGTATTTGGGAAGCTTTGCTTCTGCAATCATTGTCTTCCGGCTTCAATCAAAGTCCTGTTCTTTCTTTCTACAACTCCATTCTGTTGTGGAACCCCAGCGGCAGAGAAGTTATGATCAATTCCATGATCATCACAATATTGAGCAACACCATTGTTGTGTAAATTCGGTTCCATTATCTGAACGCACGGCAACAATGTCATCCAATTTTGAGTTGGAGCTGTCTAAAGAGAGCGGTTACGATGCCATAAGTATCATCTTTAGAGGCCATCATTTCCACCCATGTATATCTTGAATAATCATCAACCACCACAAGTGTATAGCGGTTTCCTCCAATACTGGCGGTTGGGACAGGTCCAAATAAATCCATGTGCAGCAATTGCAAACAGCGGTTCGTTGAAGGTGCGGTTTTACTAGGAAATGACTGTTTGGGCTGCTTTCCAAGCTGGCATGCTTTGCACTTTTCATCATGATGGTCAGCCACTTTGGGTAGTCCTTTTACTAGACCATCCCTGTGCAGTTTTGCTAGATACTTGAAGTTCAAGTGGCTGAGCCGCTTATGCCATAACCAGCTGCTTTCACTTATGTTTTTGCTACAAAACAGAGGTCAGCAATAGAAACAATATTACTCAAATCTATCATATAAACATCACTTGTTCTGTGCCAGTCAGTAGAGTGACTTCAGAGGAAGCATCTTTGATATAACAGTTAGTTGATGTGAAGATGCAGTTCATTCCTTTGTCACAAAACTGAGATATGGAGAGAAGGTTGTGCTTGAGTCCTTCTACTAATGACACATTTTCAATAGTCACCTTTCCTCGTTTGATTGCTCCATATCCTACTGTTTCTCCTTTCTTGTTGTTACCAAACACTACTGGGGGACCTTTCATTTGGATGAAACTGCAGAGTAGTTCGGAATCTCCAGTCATGTGTCGTGAGCATCCACTATCCAAATACCAGAGATCCTTTTCTTCTTCGCGGTTCCAGCCATAAAACATGAAATCTGAAAAATAAACATGAAAGGTTTTGGTCCCCCTTATTCTTGGGTCCTAGGGTTAGCAGCTTTGGGACCCACACTTGTTTGACCTTAGGATTTTTACGTCCTTTGGCATTGGGTGTGAATCTTAAAAGACAATGACCAGCACTATGACCAAAATCAGCACAAATAGCACAATGAATAAATCCAGGTTTGGTTGTGGTTTTACAAACCCTTTACTGACCTTCGGTTTCTCATGTTTACTGGGTCAGCGGTTTTGGCTTTAACAAAGATTACCTTCTTGAGCTCAACCTTCCTCTTAGGTGTGGCTTTAGGGAAAATGATAGGAATTTCCTTAACCGACTAGGAGCGGTTTCATCACTCAATACTTCCTTGGTTGCTCAGCCGCTATGGATTTCTCTTTCCACTTTGAATCTCTCATCCCAGTCTGGTTTTTTAGGGTACTCAAAAAATAATTTTGCCTTTTAATTTCTTGTGTTGAGCCTTTTTACCAGCATGATTAACCTTAGGAATTTCTTGGTTGTTCAGTAGGTTTCACACCACCTTCGGCACAGAGACAAGGACACTTACACCCCATCATCGGGTTTTAAACCCATCCACTTTTTATCCGAAGTAGGAATTTGTGAATTAGGATTTGTTCCACAGTGACACCAGACTTGGTCCATACATCGGTCACTTTTGGAGGTCATCCCTTTGTACGGTAAGATCATGGATTGGGTGAGAAGTACCTCGGTTCTGTCCTTCAGATAGCGGTTTTCATCCACAGTAGTAGATACCCAGCAATTTGGAGCTTGAGATTTTCAATTTCCTCCTGTGGGATTTACATACACGTTGGGATTCTTCAAGTTCCGCAGCCATTAGTTTATATGCCTTTTTAGTACAGTGTGTTGTGACATATAATGTTTGCACGTTCTAGTACCTGATCATCATGACTTTGGTCTGCTTGAACTCGGGAGTGTAGTTTGGTGTAGTAGGAGCTCTGCTTGATCTAGCCTCAGGATCTTAGGTGAAACTGACTTCATTTGTTGTTTGGGCAGTGGAAGGCTTTCGTCAATTTCAATTCTTTCTTCAAATCCCATGAGACAGAGATTAGCAGTTTCTCATCATCACTTTCATCTGAGTCTGAACCCATCCATGTCAGCGGTTGATCTCCTTGGTCAGCTACCATTCCTCTTCTTTTCACGAACTTCTTGTTGAATGGTTTCTTTGCTGGGAGCGGCTTCATAGCGGTTTAGGACAACTTGACGCAAAGTGACCTGGTTGTCTGCAGTTATAACAAACCAAGTCTTCCCTTGTCTTGGGATCTGCAGTTTTGTTGAATCTGGTTGGAGTGACAAACTTTGCTGGGCCTTTGGATGGAAATTGAGATCTATTATTTTTCCTGAACTTGGTGTATCTCTTCACATACAAAGCAAATTCTTCATCATCCA
>JAOWBW010003538.1:0-26834 GCA_026119855.1 Campanula takesimana | reverse complement strand
AAAGACTCTAACTGTGGTCATTTTTGCAACAGGTGCAAAGGTTTCAAGAAGTCCTCTCCCTCAGGTTTGTGTGAAGCCCTTGCTACAAGTCTGGCTTTATACTTATCCAAAGGATCTATCAGGTTTCAGTTTTACTCTGTATATCACTTACACCCCACTGCTTTCTTATTGGCAGGTAATTCTTGTAAAAACCAAGTCTTGTTCTGTCTAATGCATTGAGTTCTAACTCCATAGCATGACACCAATTGGGATCCTTAAGAGCTTTGAGAGTAAGTGTGAGGCTCAGAATAAGGAGAAGACTTACAAATGAAAGAGTAATAAGATGGAGAAATCAGAGAATATGAGGGAGTATTAAAGAATACACAATTTGAACTTACAGGAGATGAGTCTGAGGTAGATGGAAATTGGGGTGAAGACCCTGTATAATCTTTATACCTTGAAGGTACAATCATGTTTCTAACAGGTCTAGGAACAGTAGAGGAAGTAGGCAAAGAGATGCAGATGAAGTATTAGTAGTGGTTGGGACAATGACATCGGAAGAAGAAGAAGCAATAGGAGATGATATAGTATCACAATTATGAGATGAAGGAATTCCAGGATCATCACACATAGATGTAGAATAATCATTGAACATAGGAATGAAAGATTCATGAGTTTATATGGAATGTGTTGAAATGGGAACTGATCTTCATAAAATATGACATCCTGGAATAGAAAATTCTATGAGAATGAAGATCATAGTTTTGTAGGCTTTTTCCATAAGGATAGCCTAAGAACACACACACCTTGTAGATCTTGGAGAGAATTTGTCCTTTTGTGAAGAGAGAGTAGAGGCAAAACATAGACATCCAAACACTTTGAGATGATGATAGGAAAGAGAGTGTTTAAGAAGGACTTCATAAGGAGTTTTGAAGTCAAGAATGGAAGAGGGGTTCTTGTTAATCAAATAAGTTGCAGTGAGAACATACTCACCCCAAAACTTGATAGGTAAATGTGCTTGGAATCTCAATGCCCTAGCAACATTTAAAATGTGTCTATGTTTCCTTTCTACCCTACCATTTTGTTGGGGAGTTTCTACACAACTACTTGTTGTTCAATGCCAAGAGAGATTAAAAGAGCAGTGACATCAGAATTAAAAAATCAGTGCCATTATCTGATCTTATGACTTTAACAGTAGCATTGAACTGAGTTGCAGCAAATGTAAGGAAGGACTTGATATGAAAATTCACCTGAGACTTAGAATTCAACAGAAAGGTCCAAGTGGTTCTTGTATTATCATCAACAATGGTTAGAAAAGAATTGAAACCATTGTAAGTAACATGTCTGTAAGGCCCCCATACATCACAATGAAGCAAAGAAAAAAGGACTGGAAGAATGAGAGAAACTGAGAGGAAAAGGGATTCTGCATTGTTTAGCAATGTGACATATCTCACAAATAGAAGACAAACATTTTGTTTTATTACAAGATATAGGCATATGAGGAAAATTGGAAGCATGCATGTGACCTAGTATAATATGCCATAGAATATCATTGATAAATTTGAAGAAATAGAGGAACAAGCAATAGGTTTATTAGAACTAGAACTGTCCTTTTAAGTACAAGTTTGTACAGGCCACCATCCAATTTACCAATCCCCTTCAAGCTCTTGCATTGTAAGTCCTGTATGAGACAATAGTTGGAGAATAAAAGTAAACACAGATGATTATCAGAGGTTAGTTTATGAACAGAAAGAAGATTGTAGGTAAACTGGGGAACATAAAGAACATTGTGTAAGATAATGTCCTTTGTAAGAAGAACAGATCCTTTATGAGTTATAACAACAGAGGTACCATTACGCAGATGAATAGTAGAATGAAAAGGAATTGATTTTGAAGAAGTTGAAAAGAAGAAAAAATGTGATCAGAGGCTCCAGAATCTATAATCCATTCAATGTCATGCTTCAGGGTTGAACAAGTCAAAGCAGAGTGAAACAGGCCAGTAGAAAAGGACTTACCTGCAGTTTGAGATGAACTAGCAATAGGAGTAGATGGTTGACTAGCCATAGCCAACAGATAATTGTAGTATTCAGCAGGGACAGAGACAGTATGACCTTCATGAGCTTCAAGTGATGAAGATTCAGGAAGAGCAACTGCTACATTAGCATGAGAGACATGAGCTTTGGATTTAAGGTTCTTTGGCATCTTTGAGGGTCAGGCTTGACTCCAAACAATTTGTGCACTCAGAAAAACCATGGATGAAGAAGCAAGTTGTTTTAAGATGTCCTACACCTCCACAATGATCACACACCAGATTCATTTTGTTACTGACTTTCTTTTCTTGCTGCATAATTGTTCCATTTGAAAGAGTTGGAAGTGCTGGAAGAACTAGAATTAGATTTGGCATATAAGGCTGTGGTAATATCAGAAATAGGCAATGATGGAGGTGAATTATTGGAACATTCTCTAAGCTTTTCATCTTGAAAAGTAAGGAGAGTGCAGCACTTAAGGTAGGCAAAGGAGTCTTAGCCAACATAGTGCTACGAAGACTTGAGTAAGTATCATTCAATCCAATGAGGAACTGGGTGATTTTTGCAGGTGTTCATATGTCTCAAGTTTCTGAGAAGAACCACAAGAGCATGCACAGGAACAGCAAACACATTGGAAGGTTATTGACCTCTTCAAATTCATCCCACACAGCACGGAATTTGGTAAAATATCAGAAATTGACAGAGAACTTGTTGCAGAGCCATAATTCCTTTTGATTTCAAAAACTTGTAAGGCATTTCCTTGTGTAAAGCGTTGTTCTAAGTCAATCCATATTTCATTTGCAGTTCGCATGTAAACCAGACTTGAGCTTATACTTGGAATAACAACATTAAGAATCCATGAGATTACCATGTCATTACAGCGTTGCCATTGCGACAGATATTTGGAATTCGCATTTGGCTTCCTGTTCTGACCAGTAACCATACCTAATTTCATTTTAGATGACAGCGCAACAGTCATGGCCTTCGCCATTGATTGTAATTTATATTATTGAAAGGATTTGTGATTAAAATCATCCCAGGATGATCATTTGGATGCAAATACAGTGGATGATTAGGAGGAAGAACTGGATTTACCTCAGTAACTTCGTATTCATCGACATCGACTGCAGATTCATCGGTAACGGCAACTGTAGCTGGTATGTTGAGGAATTATTGAGACAAATCGACGAAATTAGGGCAGAGATTCAAGGAATTTTGAAGATCAACAGAAGAAGAAAATCATCGATCAAGGCAAAGATACTGGAATTAGGGCCGAAAATACCATTTGAGTAATGCAGATGCGTCGTCTGATACCATGTTAGTGTGTAAATTCATACTTGATGATCATGAAGAGAGAGAAAAAGAAGAGAGAGAAAATATTGTAAAAGAATGTATTTCTGAATATATCTTGATACACAGTACATACAAGTATTTATACTGCTCTTATCCTACGCCACTATACAGCTCATATACAATCAGTTACAACAAACTCTAACAACCACTAACTGACTAACTGCGTATCTATATTTACATTTACACCCCTCTATTCTCATGACTTGTACCTTGCTCACCCTCGTTACATACTTCAGTGTTATTATCATCTATAACACTAGCCTTTTGATATTTGTACCAGATTTTTTATAGCTGCCTTGCAAATAAAATGTAAAATCCATAACCAGAACATCAATGTGGTGGCACGCTACTAGAAATCACATTTTAGGAGACAAAGAAAAATGGTCGCCTAAGACAAACATTCATCACCTAAAACCTAAGGTGACAACTACTGGTCACCAAAGATTGGTCACGCGAACCTCCTACCCTCAAGTTTTAGGGGACGAAAAACTGCTCTTGGTCACCTAAAACACCCAAGGAGACGAACGCTTAGGTGACCATGTAGAGGTCACCAAAGAATTCTTAGGCGACCATGTTGTTTTAGTAGTTTAAACGTCTATGTGACCAACTTAAGGCTACCAAAAGTCTCATCACCTAAGAGTTTTTAGGCCACAAATAGGTTGGTCACTCAATGCTACTTTAGGAGACCAAATATTAACTGGTCACCTAAAATATGTGTTGCGTGACCAAGTACTTAGCCAACTGAAACGTCTATATGTGACCAATGGCTGGTCACCTAAAGTCTCACATGATCTGGTACTATTGGTCACCTAATGTTGTTACCTCTATTTTTTAAATAATTATAATTTAAATTTTATAAAAAGCATAAACAAATAAATAAAAATAACACATTTAAAATATATTACATTACTTGTTAGATGTAGTAATTAATAACATTATAATATCCAAATCAAAATACTACAATTGAAGTTATTGTAGTCAAGTAGTTCATCAACATACTACCATCAAATACATCATCAAAATACTACCATCAAAGTATTGTCATCAAAAACTTCATCACAATTACTAAAAAGTTTTGAAACCTAAGATAAGTTTGGGCAAATTAAGAGTTGAGAGAGATAAAGTCTTCAACAGAGGCTATTGTACCATTAGCCTTCAACATGTCAACAAGTTTATCAAACATACTTGATTGAGACGCCACTTTTTCTTTTAACCCCTTCACTTCATCTTGTGAATGTCCCAATTTTTCTTCTAGCTCTTGCACTTTATTTGCTGATTCTTGAGATGTTGAAGGTGGCAATCGGCGTTTAACATCACGTACCATCCCACGACCCATACCCCTCACATAACTCCCAACATTCGGACCCAATTCTTGAAGAGTTTCTGTCAATATTTTCACTCCAATGGCTGGATCCGGGCGTGGAATTTCATCCAATGGGGTGTCGGCAAACTGAGATTCATAGTCATTGTTGAAATCCTTTATCTTTTCTTGCATTTTTTCCTGAATTCAAAAGCAATAATAGCGTAAATAAAATACACAAGCTATAGTCAAACAAATTAAAAAAAATAGCAAACACTTACATATAAAGGAGCTGCTTCTAGATTATCTGGCGTGACATAACATCCTTAAAGTTATCAACTGCCGGAAATTTAGAGCCCTTTTCCTACAAATGGAATAAAGAAAGATAAATAAGGAAAAGAAAAAAAAAGTAATAAACTTAGAACATGAACATATAGTCATTTACCATTAGATCATCAATCCTATATACAAACGGTTTGGCTCCACCGTGATGTTTTAGCACCTTCTTTCCACGATTTATCTTTTTTTCCACATTTTTTCTATATAACCAAACAAGATGAACAGATTATATTGTTAGCAAATACCAACAACTTTGTAGTACTATAGTGCTATACTAATTATTGAGCTACTTGCTGTAATTTTGAAAACTATCTAAAGCCACTAACTGTAATAATTTTCAAAAAGGTAGTTTGTTTTGGGCCTTGCAAGTGTACGGACATCAACTTACTCCACCTCAAAAGAAAAGTCCAAGGGCAGAATCACCTTGCCAGGGCCACTATCAGGGACAACTCCATATTGAATTTGGAACTGCTCATGTAGAGTTTTCGCTCCTCCGTTGCAATAGTCAAAATTCACTACTAAATGTACAGATTCCAAGCCCCTCCATAATGGCAAAGGGAACACTATCAACGATAGCCATGGCCCATGGGAGACTCGTGGAATAAAAACACCTGTGGTCAACTCATGTTTCACCATTCTCAATCAAAAAGTACATTTTTTTTCTACCCTAACATGAACTGGAGATGGCTTGGCTTGACCCACATAATGAGTTAACTAATAATAAGTACTCCCTCTGTCCCGGAAAGTGAGTCTGGCTTTTTTGCTCGTTAACTTAAGTCAACTTTGAGGCAATAATTTAGGTTAGTTGACTCGAGTTAACAACTAAAAAGTGGAAATAACATTCCGGGACGGAGGTAGTAAAATAAATATATACTGAAACACACATATAAATACTTCAGACAATCTACTATATTAATTTTATAAACAAATTAACTCTTACTTGGAAATCTGGGCTCATGAAATGATCACATAACTCGCACCAAATAACTTGTCGATCCGTGTCTTGAAACTCAAGAGGGGGGGAAGCTCGAGCGTCTTCAGGCTTTTCAAATTCTTGAAAGTACAAGTGGCAAATTTTATGTGAAATTTCAAACTTTACTGCCCAAAGTTGCTCCCTCTAAAAGTGAAGTACTAAACTACGCTTTTTGAGGTCAAACTCATTATTTTTATTTTAGTTTTTTTTAAGATTAAATTTATAAAATAAACATTTTAAAACAAGAATTTATAGCATTTAAAAAACTTTTTAATACAGAAATACAGAATTAATTAAAAACATAATTTATTATACATTAAATAAAACATAATTCAAAGTACGACTTTTGATACGTATTGAATCTATATTCCGAAATCGTTGTCGTTTTCGTCCTCTGGTTCTGGTGAAGTGGTGGTTGTATATCCTTCATAATCATCAGGTTCATCACTTTCGGATGATATGATTTCACCACTCTCATCAGTATCATTGCCATCATCAGGAAACACTTCAATGTCCAGGTCAGGATCAAGTGGGTAAATAGGTAGATGGATACTGATACTGAAATCTGGCCGAACAATGGGTTGGGGAGTGGATGAACCCACTTGATCGGCTTCATTAGGAACTTCATTAGCATCTTCGTTCTCACCATTTGACATTGTAGGAATGTCCCATATATTTATGTGATTGATCGTTTGAACCACTTTCCAACCAGCACTTGCCTTAGGATCATCTAAATATATAACTTGTTTTGCCATAGTTGCAAAAATGTAAAGATCATCTTCGAACCAAAGTCTATCAGTATTAACCGACATGAGACCATATTCTTGTTTGATGCTCCCATTTCTAGTTGGGTTCGTATCAAACCACCGACATTTGAACAAGATAACTTCTAAACGATCCCTATAAAGGAGGCGGACAACTGCGGTCAACTTTCCATAGAATTCCCAACCCGCTATTTGGTCATCACCCGGTACCCAAACGCCACTATTCTGAGTGGTTAAATGGTCATCGCGCTCAGCAATCACGACTTGACGCCATTCACGTAACAATCAGGGTAAAAGTCATAGTCTAGAGGACCTCTTGCCAATGCCTTCAATTCATCGTAGTATGTTCCACTCATCTTTGAAATGTATCATAAATATATATATTGATATTATTAAACAATACATAAAGCAATCTCTAGTAATACTCAAGTAAATATAAATGATTAATTGACTTACACGTTTACGAAACCATTTGGTAAATTGTTGACGGTGATGTCCATAATAAAAGTCCTCATCGTACATACTCTTCATCAACTCCACATACTCAGCCATAAACGAGGCAACCTCTGCACAATTATTTAGACAAAACAATGTGCGATTTTCATGTCCTCCAAGGTAAAACTTGTAGATTTACTTGCATTACCGAATGGTCGGGCGATTTGTGAGAAGACAGTGATAATTGTTGTCCGCGTACCACCATCATTATACCTTGGTGATCGATTAAAGATTGTGCTAACATTATGAAGATACATGGAACAAAAGGTAAGTGTTCAACTGCAATGTATGCTTCGGCTATGGACGCTTCTGGTCGAAACCTATTTTTAACATATCCTTTATATGTGCCCATTAATCTGCAAAAAAAATATTGAAGAATAGTTAGCAAAATATTGCCAAAAAACATTGAGAATTCATAAAAAAAAAAATGATTACCTCTCAAAAGGATATATCCAACGGTAATGGACTGGCCCACCAAGCAAGGCTTCGGATGCTAAATGAACAGTGAGGTGGATCATGACTGTGAAAAACGCCGGGGGGAAAATATGCTCAAACTTGCACAAGATTAATACAATATCATGTTGTAACTTCTCAACATATTGCTTACGTAGTGTCTTGGCACATAATTGCTGGAAGAATCGTGATAATTCTGTAATTGGCTCTACCACGAGATGAGGAAGGAATCCCCGTAGAACAACTGGGACTAGACGTTGCAATAAGACATGACAATCATGACTCTTCAACCGTAATAATTTCCCTCATTTCTCCTTACACATCGTGATATATTTGAAGCATACCCATCAGGAAACTTAACTGAAGAAAAAAATTCAGAAATTTCTTTCTTATGTATTGGTTTAACCGTAAAGATATGATAAGGCTTCATCCACTTGTTACCTTTATTTTGCAGCCACAAGCGTTTCTTTATTCCCTGCTCCATGTAGTCCTTCCTTGCATTAGGCGTGTCTTTTGACTTTTTTTCTATGCCGAGAATAGTATTAACAAGAGTATCACACACATTCTTCTCAATATGCATAACATCAAGATTATGCCTAAGCTTCAACTTCGACCAGTACGGAAGATCAAAAAGTATACTCTTCTTTGTCCAATTACTATTTTCCTGTGGCCTTTGTACATTCGAACTATCATTTTTCCCAAATGTAGGAAATTGTAGCTCATTCAATTTTTCGAAAATTTCTTCCCCATACCATTCATGAGGAGGCACACGAAGCTCACTTCTACCATCAAAGTCATCTTTACTAGTGTTATACCGCAAATGGTGATCAGAAGGTAACCATCTACGATGCCCCATAAAACACACCTTTCCAGCAGCCCAACTAGAGGTTACATCATCCTTACAAATCGGACATGCATTATAACCAGCAGTGCTCCATCCTGAAGTTATACCATAAGCAGGAAAATCGTGTATAGTCCACATAAGCATGGCCCGCAAAGTGAATTGTGTCCCGGAGTACTTATCGAAAGTATGTACACCATTCACCCATAACTCTTTCAGCTCATCAACCAACGGTCGCAAATAAACATCTATCTCCTTTCCAGGATAACCTGGAATAAGCAAAGTTAGCATTGTAAACTCCTTGCGCATACACCTCCAAGGCGGTAAGTTGTAAGGAACAATAACAATGGGCCACGTGCTATGGTTAGCATTCATATCTCCGAATGGATTAAAACCGTCGGTAGCAAGCCTTAACCTTATGTTTCGAGGCTCTGACGCAAAACCAAGGTAGTCAATGTCAAATGACTTCCATGCATCTCCATATGCAGGATGCCTCAAAACATCATCATTCCACCCTTTCTTCCTTGTGCCACCTCATGTCTTTTGCAGTATGTGAAGACATATAACCGTTTCAATCGTGGTGTTATTGGAAAGTAAAACATTGCCTTGTGTGGAACTCTTTTCTTCCCATACCCCGAACTAGACTTGTATCTTGGGTGATCACACACGGGACATATATCTAGAACCTCATGTTCCTTATAATACAATACACAATCATTTGGACAAGCATGGATTTTTTATAGCCCAACCCCTGCCTCTTTAACACCTTGAATGCTCTGCGGGTGTCAAGAGGAAGTGTATTTCCTTCGAGAAGCATACGTCGCATTATCTTCAGCAAATCATCAAACTGGCAATTGGCAGTACGAGATTTGACTTTGAAATGTAGTAACTCCACAAGACCAGTAAGTGAAGAGAATTGTGTGCAACCCGGATATAACTCTTGCAAGGCCTGTTGCAGGAGTTCTTCATAGTCCAATATCTCTTGACTATGCATGTCATTTACGTCAGCATCAAAATTATTATGATGCATTGATGCAAATGGATAGACATCATTTATTATGCCCATCACTTGATCATTGTCATCAAAATAATTCTGGTCTGGCTGCTCATATTGTGATGACGTTGAAGCAAAATCTACACGTTCACCATGATGTGTCCATGACGTATAATTATACATCATTCCCTTCCGCAGCAAGTGACATTTTACATCAGAGATAGAATGAAATGCCATGTTGTTGCAGTTAGCGCATGGACACGGGATAAGGCCAGATGAATTGTGATTATGTGCTACTGCAAATTCAAGAAATCTATCAACCCCTGCTATATGATCCCTGGATAATTGTTGGAAAGATACATCCAACTTTTATCCATTGTAGGATGGAGTGATAGTACAATTTTGTACTCAAATGAGAAAGATGGTATCGAAAAGATTGTAACTTGGATCAAATAAGAGATAGCACAGAAAAGAGAGAAGGAAAGATCAATGCAAACTCTTGAAAAACAAGTAAGACTGAGTATAGAAGATTTAGTGTATGGATGCAAGAATGATGTGTAGTAAGAGATGATTTATAGGCTATCAAAATAGTTTAAGTGACAAAAATAAAAATTTATTTTATTAAAATATTTGTCACCTAGGGAAGATATTTTCAAAACTTTATCAGTGAAGTCTTTGACGTTATTATGGACAACTTTAAATTATTGACTGAATAACACTATTTTAGATGGGACTATTGAGAATACTTTCTATTATTGATTAGAGCAACATTATTTTTGATGTAACTTGAGAGCAACTTTAAATAATTGACTGGAGCAGTACTATTCTTGATATGACTATTGAGAGCCACTTTAAATTATTGTCTGGAGCAACACTATTGTTGATATAACTATTGAGAGCCACGTTAAATTATTGTCTGGAGCAACACTATTGTTGATATAACTATTGAGAGAAACTTTTCAGAGATATTTTGGGGATAGAAATCAGATTTTGCTAGACAAAAGAGAAGATTTTGCTAGGAAAGACCACACGTAAAATGAACGAAACTTTAGGCGACCATTATTGGTCACCAAATACCTTGGCGCCTAAACACCACTTCTGGCCACAAAGACTTGGTCACCTAAAAGGAAATTAGGTGACCAGTTTCTATGGTCGTATAAAGTTCAATCTAAGGTGACCAGGTTGTCTTGAAGCCAAAAGCTTGGTCACCAAAGACATTTTTTAGGTGACCACGATTTTTATTGTCGCCTAAACATGTTTGAGGAGACAAGTTGTTGGTCGCCAAAGAAGTCGTACCCAGAAGGCTTTTGTGTGACCAATCCATTTGTCGCAACAATATTGGTCACCAAAGTTTGTCTTTAGGTGACGAATATTATACTTGGTGGAGTAAAGAAGCAATAAGGCCACAAACTTGTTGGTCTCCTAAGATTGGTGGCCAAAGGCCGATTTCTAGGGACCAGCCTACATTTTGGTCGCCTTAAGACTGTTTAGGTGACCAATAATTTTTAGTCTCCTTAGATTGGTCGCCCAAAATACAATTTCTAGTAGTGGCATTCGTTATGTTGTATTATATGGCTTATGTTTATGTTTTTAGTTTCACTATTATATTCTTGTAAAGTTCATGCTCCCCAAGGGATCAATCCTGCTTTAGCAGCTGCACTTCTTCATACGAAATTATACCTGGACATTTGTATGGTATCCAGAGTACTGATATCCCTCATTGAAAACAAAATACTCCATCCGTCCCAAACTAATCGCTACTTATTTCCATTTTTGGGTGTCCCATACTAATTGCTACTTACCTAAAATGTTCAATTTTCTATCTCCTACCCACTCACAAACAATTGTTCACTAACTTATTTTCTCTCTCCAACCCACTCTCAACCATTACTTTTCCAACATATTTTCTTAATCTCCGTGCATTCACATTAGTAGCGATTAGTTTGGGACAGAGGGAGTATATTGATACGCTTTACCACTGTTTATTAAATTTTCATCTGAATTTTATTGAAAAATAACCTGATGAGACAGTTTTATCAGAGTGTTTATTTCCTTGACGTACATGTTCAGAGCAGATCTTTACGACTCGGAAAGCAAAGTTAATAGTTATTTGCAACAAAGTTCTTAGCATTCAATTATTTAGCACCCTTTTTTTTTTATGTGGTGAAGTTTGCTCTATAAAAATGTTTACTGGAGTATTATGGGATGTAGGGAATATGGCTTTTTTCATGGAGTCGGACACTTATTATTATCTAGCTTATAGTTGAATCGGAATCAGAACTTCACCTTCAATCGCTCGCAACCCTCCATTGGTGTGATATTTTGCTATACATATACAATTGAGGGTGGCGATTGAAAATTTGAGTGATAATAAATACTAGTAGCAATTTATTCCAAGAGAATTGGAGTCCTTGATCTTTCAGCATTGTCATGTAGAAAGTTATTCCATGTAAAAGCATATGCCTTGTGTTGATGCTCATATAATGCTGTGGACTTTTTGGACATTGTAAGAGGTCCTAGTCAGGGACCCCAAACAAACATCTCAGATCAGGTTGTTTTTCTCGGGCACACCATCGTACAACACTACAGCCTGTTCTGGCGACAATGTATATATATACACAAGAGAACAACGCCATGATGTCTCTCCATCCTTAAATAAATGTCCGAGATCTTGTAATTTAGAGAGAAATTTAAGAAAGTTCACTTTTAATCAGTTGTAGTGTCGTATGATATAGTTATAGTAACAACTTGCATTTTTTAAGTTAGATTTAAGTCATATCATCGTGTAGTATACCAATGTGCAATACTCGTTATGTGGTATCACAAGTTGAGGTAAAGGGTTGGGGACTTTGGTGTCATTTACGATTGTGAATGAGTAAAAGCCAAATTGTTTTTGTAAAATGGTAAGAGTGAGAAGACAGCCGGATTTAGGGCTTGTTGTGCAGTCTTAATTTAGGGAAGTCAGGCGAGGTTGACGACTGAGATCGCACGCAATGAATGGTGGGACGAGATGAAAAAGCTGAGCTGAATGTTTAAACTACCTTTAATAAATATCCTTAATGTGTACCGTCGAGATCGAAATGGACGGACAAGATTGAGTGCTCGTCTGATTACTGTTGTGCTGTGTAGTCGGGTTGCAGAGGCCCCCGATCCAGATTTGGGGCCAGTGCAGTGTTATTGCGGGGAAGTTGAGCGAGGTGGACTGCAACGACCCGAGCCCGAAGACTCGATCCGATGTCCAAGCACCACTCACTAGCCAACTGAATTCAAATATACTTGGGTCCACTTGGCTTACCACATGCCTACTCAAAAATCCTTGGACGGTTTTGGTATTCAATGGTAATTTGTGGTACTTTAAGTACCACTACAATTTAGTTTATCCCACCGATGTGGGATATCACAATCTCCCCACCTTAGATTCTTGCCGTCCTCGACAAGGCCCAGTTTAATCGGAACTCCCGGCAGTGTCGGATTCAAGAGGTCGCTCGTACGGATTTAAAACGTGGCTCCCACCGTCTTTGCGGTGTGCACTTCGTTTCACACAACAATTTGCTCCACACTTCCGGATGTTACCCTCGATGATACCATTTGTAACGACTTGAGCCCGAAGACCCGGTCCGCTACGCAAGCATCACACACTGGCCACTATAAATATACTTGGATCCAGTTGGCTTACGGCATGCCCACCCAAAGTCCCACATGCCCACCCAAAGTCCTTGGACGATATTGATATTCAATGGTAATTTGTGGTACTTTAATACCACTCCAACTTAATGTATCCTACCGATTTAGGATATCACATGGACGACCGAGATCGCACGCGAGCTGAACAAGAGACGAGACGAAGGAGTCAAGCTGAATGTCTAAAATACCTTTATCTTTATAAAAATGGCATACACCAATAAGTTTTTTGCCAAATGAAAATAACCATGAAGGTGTAGATGACACGCCCCTAGGTCCCGGGATTCCCTAATAGAACCTCGAACCTGGATGCGCGTGACTAACAAGAATCTAGAAACTAACAAGAAACGGGATGACATCTGTTATAACAAACTGACATGATATATATACTCAAGAGTAAGGAGTTAAGATAGCTCACAACACGAGTTCTAGACAAGAAAATTAAAACAAACATGATTATACACAGCGGAAGTTATGCCTAGCACATATGCTGGCAATACAAGATGTCTAGAGACAACAAGAGACAACAAGTCTAGCTCAATCAAGCTTTGAACAACATCTTTGTTCTGCAGGGGAGTTGTGCGGTCGCCTAAGGTGACATGTGCGGTCGCACACTAAGCAGGTGAATCCTTTGAAAATTGCTTCAGATAGATGTGCGGTCGCCCAGGGAATTTTGTGCGGTCGCACACTACCACAAATCCGGAAATTCACTTCTTTTTTCACAGTTTATTATTTTACCGTCCCACAAGTGTAGGAGTATACTTTTTACTAACATTCTAACACCTTAGCAATGCCCAGGAGTATACTAAACAAGAATCAAGCCAACTATTTCAAGTTTACTCATCATTTTACACAGAGGGTTAATACTCCATTTGTCCCAAAATTACAAGTATCACAAAATTCACCCCAAACACGAAATTGACAAGCACAAATATCAGGAATAACATATATGCATGTTATTACAAGAAAGGGGAGCTAATAACTTACCTAGTCCAAAATCAAAGTTACCCAAACAAATTTCTGTTCGGCAGGAAACGCTCTATTCAACGCCACGAATATTTATCCGGGATCAGAATCGAGAACAGATGAATAGAGCGTTTCCTGCCGAACAGAAATTTGTCACAAATGACCCAAAAGTCAAAACTATACATTTAACCACCTTAATATTCTAAAGCAGTTAAGAAATTAATCCAATTAAAACTAGCACATAATATGCAAGTTCAAGAATTTAACAAGAATAAGGATGGGCGTTACATCCTCTCCACCTTAAAGAAAATTCGCCCACGAATTTTACTTACCAAGATTTTCAAATAGGCTCGGGTATTTATCTCGCATCTCTTTCTCGGTTTCCCAAGTAGCCTATTCTATTTCATGATTTCTCCAAATGACTTTCACAATGGGAATCCTTTTGGTTCGCAAGACTTGCTCTTTCCAGTCAAGAATTTCAACAGGTTGTTCCTCATAAGACAAATCAGGCTGAAATGGAATAGCCTTATACTCAAGAACATGTGACTCATCTGCCATATACTTGCGAAGCATGGACACGTGAAACACATCATGAATACCAGATAAAGAAGGTGGTAAAGCCACTCTATAAGCCAACTTTCCAACTCTTTCAAGAATTTCAAATGGACCGATATAACGAGGAGTAAATTTTCCTTTCTTCCCAAATCTCTTTAAACCTCTACGAGGAGAGACCTTCAATAATACAAAGTCACCTACCTGGAATTCAAGATCCCTTCTGCGATGATCAGCATAACTCTTTTGTCTACTTTGAGCTGTGTGCAATCTATCTCGAATGAGTTTCACACTCTCAACTGACTGTTGAACCATTTCATGTCCCAAGAGTCTAGCTTCTCCCACTTCATTCTAGCATATAGGAGATCGACACTTTCTGCCATAAAGAGCTTCATATGGAGCCATTTCAATGCTAGACTGATAACTGTTGTTATAAGCAAACTCAGCCAAAGGAAGATGAGTATCCCAACTGCCTTTAAAGTCAACAACACAAGCACCTAACATATCCTCGAGAATTTATATAAGTCTCTCAGATTGCCCATCAGATTGGGGATGAAAAGCTGTACTGAAATTCAATTTAGTACCCATGGCACCCTAAAGAGCCTGCCAGAATCGAGAAGTAAAACGAGGATCTCTATCAGATACAATACTCACAGGAACCCCATGCAGTTGGACTATCTCCTGAACATACAATGAAGCTAACTGAGACAATGAATACCCATGGAAACAAACAAGAAGTGAGCTGATTTAGTCAACCTGTCCACTATAACCCAAACAGCATCATGGCCTAGTCTAGTACGTGGCAAACCAGTCACAAAATCCATAGTAATATGCTCCCATTTCCACTCTGGAATTTCTAATGGTTGCAACAAACCTGCTGGACGTTGATGTTCCACTTTTACCTGTTGGCAAGTCAAACACTTGGACACATACTCAGCAATTTCTCTTTTCATGTTGTTCCACCAGAAATGTTTCTTCAAGTCTTGGTACATTTTAGTGCTTCCAGGATGAATAGTATACTTGGCTTTGTGAGCCTCTTCAAGAACTCTCTTCTTGATATCAAGATCAACTGGAATACAAACTTGCCTCGAAAGGTAAGAATTCCATTACTGTTGAAAGAAAAATCCGGTTGTTTTCCTTCATTCATTCCACTAATAATTTTCTGAAATTCAGAATCAGTTACCTGAGCTTCTTTGATCTGTTGGAATAAGTCTTTGTAGATACCCCGCTTTGGACCTCTCACCCCGATTGCATACATAGTATTTTTATTTAACTTGTTTTTGTTAATAAAGTCTGTGTAGACACCCCGCTTTGGACCTCTCACCCCGATTGCATACATAGTATTTTTATTTAACTTGTTTTTGTTAATTTCTGTTACTTCTGTTAAGTTCCTAACTGATTCCGTTAGTTTTGGACTAAACAGCATAACAGAGTTAACTTTTAGTGTCATTTCTGTCATTCTGTCTTTTCCACCCGCGGGCGCTTCCGACACTGTTTGTGGGCTGCGCGCGCGTCTCGCCATTAAAGCGGGACTCGCGCGCCTCCCATTATGGCAGTAACGGATGGTAGGGATGGCCATAACCGGTTCCGGGCCCGGTTCCGGTTCGGAACCGCCGGTTCCGGTTCGTCAAATGGGTGACCTTAACCGGCCCGCACTTACCCCGGTTCCGGTTCCGGTTTGGCACAATACGGTTCCGGTTCGGTCCGGTTCCGGTACGGTTCCGGTCCGGTTCGGTCCTCTCCTTTAAAATTATTGAAAAATAAGGATTTTCGGTACGGTTCCGGTTCCGGTTCCGGTCCGGTTCGCATATATGTGACCCTGAACCGGCCCGCATGCCTTGCGGTTCCGGTTCGTCCGGTTCCGGTTTCCTCCCCGGTTTGCTCCGGTTCCGGGCTTTTCCGGTCCGGTTTCGGTCCGGTTTTCCGGTTCGGTCCGGTTCCGGTCCGGTTTGGCCATCCCTAACGGATGGCACCTTATTTCCCTCTCTTTTCTTATTTACAACATCTCTTCTTGATCACAAAAGAGCCTCTTTTTACCTCCACATCATCCCCCTAGTTTTATAACCTCCAATCCCATTATTCTAGCCATATCTAAAAACAAAATATTTTTTTATTATTATTTGATTTTTTTTTATTTATTTATTTATCTTATTTTCTATTGGTCAATTCCATCTCACATGGATTGATCATTTTCCCTCCAACCTTTCCCTCTCTTTTCTACCTATAAAAACCTCTCATTTCTACCTTAGAAAAGGACCTCAACATTTTCTCTCTAGCCAAGGACTCTCTTCTTGGACCTCAACTTTGATTCACAAACTACACTATACACAAATTCTCCCAACAAGAGTTCTTAACAACAAGACTGTACACAAATTGTTCTACAATAATTTCCCTACAACAACACCATTTTCAAGTCCAAGTTTGAAGTCCTCTTTCTTAAGGTACTTTATTCTTCTTCTCTTATTTTACATGTCCTAGTAATGTATGCAATCCCCACCAAATGGGACATGACCAAATGACCACTTTACTACATTAAAGTTGGTTAAGGTTATCTCCCTACATTTTAATCTCTACTTTAATTTTCTATCCATTTCTTAATGTAATTGTTTAGTATAATTGTTACATGTAATCTTTAGCATAAATTAATAAATAAAACAATTCTCTTTTATTTCTCTTTTATTTTCCCCTTTTTTCACTTTAATTGTTAGCACTTTTTATTGAAGGACATTTAACATTAGAACACCAAAAGTAGCAAGACCCGGGTAAGCGGGGCGGAGTGGGTGTTTAAGTACTTCCCACTCCGTCATCTAACCCTCGAACCCTTCTCTTCCCGAATCTCTGGTTTCGTACATAAAAAAATTGGCTTTTCTTAGGTTTTCTCGCGTTCCTCTAAAACGTGGGTGGCGACTCTTAAAATCAAGTAGACATCCTAGGTAATTCACCGCTCTAGCCAAGCCGTGGTTCCCCGGGTATTTACAGTGGCGACTCTGCTAGGGACATAGAGGTTTAAACTTGCATTTTCTGCTTTTGGTGTTCTTATATCTGTTTTCTGGGCATCTGGTAAAAAGGGTAAGAAGCGTGCGCCTCCGGCCTTCTTGGCCTAAAGCGCACGTCTCCGACCCTTATTACCAGAATCGTCCACCTTCCATCTTGTCCTTCAAATTTCATATTCTATGCTAACAAATTTCTGCAGGGAAAGTTACATAATTTGGGACCAGGGCAATCCCTGAGTCTGCGGTTTCTTCTGACATTCTGACAGGTACCCCAGATGCGCGCGCTTCCCACGTAACTGCCCTGAGTCGCGCGCTTCTGGGCCATTTTTTCCATAACAGAATAGTAACAGAACAGTGAACAGAATGGGCAGTTTGACAGTGTGTGGGCACCGGGCCTGCATACACCCCTTTTTACTTTTGTTTATTCATTTTTATCGGTCACACGGGTGATTCGAAAGTTTTAAATTATGTGATTATTTGTTTTTTTTATTTCCTTTGAAAAAAAATAATATTTTATCACTTGTTAGACCTCACACTACGCGCACAATTCTTATCAACTGCTCACTATCGAGTCGCACAAGTCCAACCCCAAACCCGTCGAGGCCCGTCCTAGGAAGTTTCAAGCTCCACTCGACCTTGACTCTTCCGAAGCGGTAAACCTCAGCCCGTGGCTTAGTCACGATTACATGCCGGGGGTGACCTTTAAGCCTCTCTTTAGCCGAGCACAAACCACACAATTCTACATAGGGTCTAACACTCCGTGACTCAAGTCGGTTTTCATGTGCCGAGATTTCCCTAAAATAATGTCTTCAAATCATAACATGCCACTCGTTGTTATGGACGAAATAAAACTCCGTCCCAAGTGGTTATAATGGACGCAAAAAAAAAATCTGTCCCCGCATATATGATTTACTACATTAATTTAGTTTAATCCCGACACATGTAGGATTCACAAGCGTGGTGGAATCCGATGAGTATATGGACCGCGAGAAGGTCTATATACTAGTGTGACGATTCCACTATTTTTTCTAGAAACCCCAAAAAGGACCGCGTCCTTCCGACTTTTGTAAATAAATAAAAAAAAAGAGTCATTTTTCTTTATGTGGTTGAGTCTTTTCTGTTTGTGGGTGAAATCATTTTACTCAAAAGGTGTTTGTGGGGCCATCCTAAGATCAACCGTGTTCTCTCCATAGGTCCAATGGCTTCAAACGGCAACGACAACGGCATTCCCGGTCCAACGAAGGGTTATTACGCATGGTGAAAGTATTGAAAGGGAAAATTGATATACTAGCCGAGGATGTTCGCCGCAAGGATGATTTATGGCGAGCCCGTTACGAGCATGTGGAAATGGCCCATAAAAGAGAAGTATCCAAACTCGAGGACCAATTGAAGGGGCTCACGAATGAAAGAAAGGTCTAAGGCATCAATACCGGTTTGGTCAACACTCTCATGTCCTACATTGACCAAAAGCTTAGTGGGCTAAATTTGCACAAGGGCCCAAGCACCGATCTTCATCAAGCTTCTCTCCTCATGAACACAATGGAGGCTCTTCCCGAAAAGTTCAAGATGCCCGATATTGGAAAGTTCAACGGCAATTCTTGCCCCGACGCTCATGTCGACTCCTACATTTGGGCCATGCTACCAAAAAAAAGTGTCTCCTCAAATAATGGCCCAATACTTCCCGCTTACTCTCGAGGGGGTCGCAAAAGATTGGTATATGGGTCTTCCAGTTTCCACCCGCCTCAATTGGGATGTCGCTATGCTTGCCTTCAAGTCACAATATCAAGCAACTCCATGTTCCGCCCCACCAAGAAGGAATTGGAGAGCACCGTGCAAATGAGTGATGAATCATTTGGGGACTTCTATCGCCGTTGGAATGACAAGCTAGCCGAGATGGTTGATAGGACTTCCAAGAAGGAACAAATGGACATCTTCTTGAAGTGTTTGAAAATGGAATACCGCACTCATCTTAGTGGGGCTTTTCACTCCGATTTTTCAAGCATGTATGATGCGGGGGTTAGAATTGACAATTTGCTCCGAGAAGTGGCCGAGTCCTCCTATGACACAAACTTCAACGACAAAGGGTTCCCAAGCAATGACATGGAAGAATGTAGTGACATGGAAGACTACAACGACAATGAGGACTACAACGACATGGGGGATGACGACAACAATCTCCGTTTCTCTTTCTCTACCTAGAAATAGGATTAAAAAAAAAAAAAAAGAGTCAAAAGTCCTCTAATGTGTGCATTAATGTTTTCTCTCGTCCTATGTTCGAGTCCATTGAGTCATCAAATAAAAGTCGTTCTTGTCCTCATACACTCTTCCGAGTTGTTCAATTAATTCTTGGCAAAATGATGAAAAAATGTCTAAACAAGTTTTGGAATGAAGGCCATCGCTTGAACGCCTAGGGGCTAAACATCGACGACGGCATCAACAACGAAGACATCAACAACGACGAAATCAAGACAAAGAAAGGTGAAACAATGATCATGAAGCAATGTTTTCAAAAGGGGATATATATATATAAAAAAAAAAAAAAAAAAAGAGCTCGCTAGGTTGAAATCCTCAAATCAACATAGGCAAAAGTTAGAGCACAAAAAAAAAAAAAAAATCCCCCTTCATTCAAAGAAGTTCACAACAACCAAACGAAGGACGAAGCAACATCGACAAACAATCACGACGAAGCAACAATTCATCACGGCGAATGGAGAATCCACAAGAACTACGGTGACCTGAGCCTCTACACTGGAGGAACGTAGGCAACCTTCGGGTCCGGTCTCATTCAAGAAAGAAGATATGTTTATCCCTAGCGCGTTATGGTGATCGACCTTCATCTCGAACTTGTCACGACATCTTTGTACGATTCATTTGCCAATGAATTAATCACCAAAAGATTGAACAACTTTCCTAGATTTGGAATCACTTTCCGTTCCTTGTCAAGTTTGGGGCTTCTATTCTTTCTGCATACTCCCAATTTCTTGCAATCAAATTGGGGCTTTCCTTATCTTCTCTCTTAATGACTTACTTGCCTTCGTGAGTCATTCAACAAATATATACAAAGTCAATACTAGGGACACTTACCTAGTCGAGTCAATGTCACTCATCTTTAGTGACAAGAGGTCTTCACCGCAAAATCACATGTCTTATCTCCTCAGCTAGAGTCAATGCACACTTCCTCATTAATCGAGTAAAAAAAGAAGACGCAAAAGAGATGCCCGCTAGATTGAAAACCCGAAAGGGCGGTCTAGGCAAAAAACAGGGAGCGTCATTAAAAAAAATGAGAGAGTGATAGAGAGAAGGGAAAGAGAAATGGAGATCTCCGGCCTCTAAAGAAGACAACTGCACGAGCTCTACATTGGATCTCCTCAACAAATCAATTCCCCACCGAGTCAACTTTGGGATTGCAAAAGGCTCGATAAGATATGGCACCATCAAAGGTCGTCTTGGGTTATCGGCATCATTCTCAAGCAGTGTGCATTTGGGTTCATGAAAAGAAGGCCCGTGGTAACCAAGACCCATCCGAGAACGAGCCCATCATAAAAGGGTACGAGGTTGCACAAATAATCCATAGCTAGTCAATTGGCTTGGGCAGCAAATAGCAACAACACGTGTCTCATTTTTCAAAGCTTCTGCAAGTATGTGCTTCTAAAGTATGCCGAAAGGCTCCCGAAAAATGGAGTAGCTCTTGCCATGTCCTCTCACGTTTGTTCCCTCGCACGAGGATGAGTCACTCTTTCTTTGCTCAACAAATGGTGACGCCCTAGGGGTTATGTGACTCAAGAACAAGGACTTCTTTTGCTTCATTTGACAATCAATAAGCCCTAGGGGCTATGCTCGAGAAAGATGTGTGAGACTATCCTCAAAGTCTCTCAAAAGGGATATCAAAAAGCCCTCTTGTCATGTGTGCCCGTGCTCGTTCCCCCAATCAAGGATGGACCTTTCTCGCAATCAATGATGGCACTCTAGAGGCTACGGTCAAGTCTTAAAGGCTCCCTCGGCAAGAAGCAATTCACTTCAATGTCCCCAGCAACATTTGAAGCTTTATACCGAAAGGTCTCAAGGGGATTCGCAATCTACAATATTTGGGTTACGACATTACAGTGATACAAGAAAAGGGCAAATTGGGGCTTCGCAATTAACAAGCTTTTGGGCAGTGGTACTTGAGCAATGCAATTTGGGAGTAGTCTTATGGCTCTATGAAAGGGATCAAACTTCAATGGTCCCTCAACACTTCCAGTCAAAAGGCCTCTTGGTTTTAAATGAAGGCTCCGATGATATGAATGAATTTGATGATTCTTGTTAGAACTCACAGAGAGATTCTGAAGGAAGTCTTAGAGAAAAGGAAAAAGATTCAATATGCTAGACTCACCCGGCTGAGTTATAGCGGGCAGTGCCAAATGTTAACTCTATAAGCAAAGTTACGGCCAATCCCAATGTTTCTGCAATATAGAACTCCCTTCTCCAAGATCAAAAGCACAGGCTGCATCCGATGATCCGCCGTCGGTTCAACTCAAGAAAACTCGAGCAAACATACCGTTCGAGATTTTATCACACCAAGACCTTATCATCTGCAACAACATCACTATCTCCCACGAGACGTCTCCCGAAGACCGTACTACATTTTCAACATGGACCTTCCGCCATTTGGGTATCAACCACAAAAAAGGGCCATCCATCTCCAAACAAGAGAAAGAAGGAGATCGCCTTCAAGAGTTCTTCCCAATAGCGCTATCCGCTCCCAACATAATGCTAAGCCGATTCCAAGAAAATTTGAGGCTTCACACTGAAAGGTCTCCACATCCCGCCATCTACAAACTTGATAAGCCCGTGACATTTGGGGCTTAGCAATCTCTAAAATCTTGGTATCAATGATCTTCTCTTGGGGCTTGCCCACGTCGACAACAAAAGACAGTTTATTTGAATGGGCTAAGAGTTGATTCGTCTTAGGGCTTCATAAGCCACTCAAAGTTCAGCATTCGAGGGGCTTTACAGTCAGCAACCCTTGGCATCTCGGCATCAATAGTCCTTTTGAAGCCCCATAAACGACAAATCTCTTGGGGCTCGACATCAATTTTCGTTGGACACCTGCGGCGACAACATTCAAGCGAGGCAATCCGGACTTCGATTGAACATGACTTGATCTTGGGTTGGCTTTACAAACACACAAATGGTTAAAATGGTTCACCCACGAACTAAAAAAAATCTTTTTCTCACGTGTGTGCATTTTCTTTCCCTTCTAATCTTAAAAAAAAAAAAAAAGTTTCTTTTTCTTTTTCTCCTTCTATGTACAAAAGTATGTGCTACACTTTGCTTTGCTCCTAGCTTTTCCTCCCCAGCACTCTCCATCATCCCTGAACTACGCTGGTCTGATTCCTTCCAAGGGATACGTAGGCAGCCTTTTGGCACGACCAACCCATCATCCGGAATACTGTCCCACCGACACTCCATCAAAGGCAAGAACAATTCATCATCACCAACATCATCATTCTCCATCCAAAGCATGTATACTCTTCATCAAAAGCATCAACATCCTTCAGCAATCCATCTCCAATCAAGCGACAATGGTAAGTGAAGGTATGAATACATCCGAGGCTTTCCTCAAATCACACCGCACACAAAATCACTTTCTCCATTCTTACAAAGACTCTCTCTCATGCAAACTGCTTTCAAATCACATCACACCACAAGCACAATTTCCCCTAAAACTGCCATTTCACATCCCATACATGTCACAAGCACATATACCTGCAAAGCACACACTTAATAGGTACCACCAAAAGTTCAACAGCATCTGCAACTCAAGGCACTTCATCCCCAGCAGAAAGTGATCCGCCGTCAACTACGCCTGCATCCCACAGAATCAAACAATTACAGTTCAATGACAACAACTCGGTCCATGGTGAGCCGGAAAATCACCACATTTCCATCAAGTAACACAAATAGGCAGACAGAGCCTCGGCTCCCGTCATCCGCAAACGGATCCCGTATCCGCAAACGGATCCCGCATCAGCAAACGGATCCCGCATCCGCAAACGTATCCCGCATCAGCAAACGGATCCCGCATTTAGCAAACGGATCCCGCATCAGCAAACGGATCCCGCATCAGTAAACGGATCTTGCATTCAGCAAACGGATCCCTCTTCAGCAAACGGATCCCGCTTCAGCACACGGATCCCGCTTCAGCAAACGGATCCCGCATTCAGCAAACGGATCCCGCAATCAGCAAACGGATCCCGCCTCAGCAAACGGATCCCGCCTCAGCAAACGGATCCCGCCTCAGCAAACGGATCCCGCATCAGCAAACGGATCCCGCCTCAGCAAACGGATCCCACCTCAGCAAACAGATCCCGCTCAGCAAACGGATCCCGCTTCAGCAAAACGGATCCCGCCATATCCTTTCTATATCAATAAAGCGGCTCACACAGGGAGCGCACCCCTATCCTTCGCAAATTTCAAATTCATGTTTTATCGAGTCTTTGTTTTCTCTTGTCGATGTCCTCGGCGGTTGTCTTTCTTTCGTCGACGCGTTTTGCTTTGCAATCCACGTCGCCGAGGGGCTCTGTAGACACCCCGCTTTTGGACTCTCACCCCGATTGCATATATAGTATTTTTATTTAACTTGTTTTGTTAATTTTTGTTACTTCTGTTAAGTTCCTAACTGATTCCGTTAGTTTTGGACTAAACTGCATAACAGAGTTAACTTTAGAGTCATTTCTGTCATTCTGTCTTTTCCACCCGCGGGCGCTTCCGACACTGTTTGTGGGCTGCGCGCGGGACTCGCGCGCCTCCCATTATGGCAGTAACGGATGTCACCTTATTTCCCTCCCTTTTCTTATTTACAACATCTCTTCTTGATCACAAAAGAGCCTCTTTTTACCTCAACATTCATCCTCCCTAGTTTTATAACGGATGGGCATTACAGTAGACACCCCGCCTTATATCTCTTACCCCTGATTGCATACAAAATCCTTTTATTTACTTGTTTGTTGATTTTGTTACTTCTGTTAAGTTTTTGACTGACTTTGTTAGTTTTGAGGTTAAATGAATAACAAGGTTATCTTTTAAGGTCTTTTCTGTCTTCACCAGAGTCGGACCGTCCCACTTCTTTCTCTATCTCCCGCGCCTTCTACTCCATATACGAGAGGTGCGCGCCTTTCAGGCATCAATTACTTACTCATCGCCTCCAACCTTCCCTCCATTGCTGATTGTAAAGGACCAAATTTTCTATACCAAAACTCTACACAATTGACACAAATTCCATACCACAAACTTATGAGTTGCCAAAACTTTAGGCATTTGAAGGCATCTTGTTTCCCTCAAAGTCTAGGTATAACATCCCCATAAAACGAGACATGACCTAAACGGTTACTTCACATATTGAAGTTAGCCAAAGGTCATCTCCCTACATTCCAACCCCCCCCCTTTTTTAATATAGTTTTTAGCTTAGGAATGATATATTAGAACACACTAAATTAGCAAGACTAACCATAAGCAGGGCGGGTGTTACCAACTTCCTGTTCCGTAATCTAACTCCCGAACCCCTCTCTCTCGAATCTATGGTTTCCTTTTTAAAATAGGTATACTGTGTTTTTATGCTTCTTTAAAAACATATGTGACGACTTTAACAAATAAAATCAATTAGAGATCATAGGAAATCCAGTCACTAGCGGCGTTTTCCTGAGCGGTCTACAGTGACGACTATGATGGGGACATTAGAGAGTCAAACTGGCATTTAATTTTTGTGTCCTTGATTTTTTGGATGTTGTTTGGTCTCAATTGGAAGGGTCAAATGCGCACGCTCTGGCTTTCTTAGCCTAGGCGCGCGCGTTTGACCTTAAAACCCAAATTTGCCTGATTGCAATTCTCCTAATTTCCATGATTTTGCTAATAATGTTGCAAGGAGAAAAATTGTAAGTTAAAGATCATGGCAATCCCCTGAAATCATTGTTTCTGTAGGTAGCCTAGAAACGGGCGTCTTTGACTTTCATTGTGAGTTGCGCGCGCGGGCCTTTTGTATCAAAAGCAAGATGTTCGCGCTGCTCACCTTTTTGGGAGCCAACTCTGGTCCACCATACATGAACAGATGATGGATGATGTGTGGGCATATCGACCTACAAAAACCTCTTCTTTTTCTGGACTTTTCTTGTGTTTTTTATCGGTCACACAGGTGGCTTGAAAGTTGTAATCTTTCCTTTTCTATGTGCGTAATTGTGTTTCTTATCCTTTTCCTTTTCCTTTTTGTACAAAAATGTTTTTAATGAAGGCTTGGACTCATACACGTGCACTTAAACTCTTATGATTTTTTCATAATCGAGTCACAAAGATTAGAAAACCACAAACGCGTCGAGGCCCATTTAGAGAGTTCCAATCTCCATTCGACATGGTTTTTCTCGAAATGGTAAATCTCAGTGTGGGCATAATTATGACACATGCGGGGGGTAGCCTTTGAGCCTCTTCACCGAGCACAGACCTACACACTCTTAGTTAGGTTCTAACACTCTGTGACCGAGTCGGTTTCCATGTGTGCGAGATTTCCCTAAACCAATGTCTCCAAAACATACATGACGTTGCAAAAGAAATACGTTGTTACTATGGACAAAATAAATCACGTTGTTACTAGTGTGACGATTCTGTTGGAACAATTTATAACCGGAATGCCATACTCATATTTAGAAGGAGATTAAGGAAGGAGATGAAGGCGGAAGCGAGATATTACCGTTGAATCCATAGTTATGTTTTGTAGGGAGATGATGATCAAGAAAAAAGATGTAGGAGAATGGGAACTTCTAAATGATGAATGATCTTTAGTTTCTCAAGTTCTTCTAAACAATAATGAAGAGAGTATATAGAGAGAAATAAAGAAATGTAGTGTCTAAAAGGGTTGATGGAAAGCCCTTTATATACTAGACAAAGGGGCAATTCATTAGGGACCAACCTATTCAAGCCTAAGAAATATTGATTTACCATTTTGTCCATCAAAAATAGATAAATTACATTTCAGGGATTCTACACATTGACTAAGTTTGACTATACTTTATATTAATATTATAGACATGATTTTATTTATGGAAGGTGCTAAATAACTTGTGTTGCAGCCATAATGATCTAAAAATCTCCCACT
>JAOWBW010003537.1:0-26888 GCA_026119855.1 Campanula takesimana | reverse complement strand
AGAGCAAATTTGAACATTAATTTGGGACAGAGGAATAATAAACACCCATTAAAGAAGCTTAAGGCTACTCCCTAGGTTACAAAATGGTTGAACTTTTCTTATTTAAGGGACACTCCGAAAAGGTTGACTTTTAATAATAAATAATACTACCTCTGTCCCTAATTGAGTGTTCAAATATCATTTTAAGAGATAACTTTTTGTACAATTTGGTAGAAAAAATCATATATAATCTTGTAATTCTCTAACAAACATTTAGTTTTTGCAAGTGTAAAGAGACGTGAAAAAAAATTGGAAAAAAACATTTAGGGACAAAGTTATAATCAAAATGCTCATTTCGGGACAAAAAAATCTGAAAAATGGACACTCATTTCGGGACAAAAAATTCTGAAAATGGACACTCATTTAGGAACAGTGGGAGTAATGAAATTCATAAATATCCTTGCTATCCACTTTTCAACTTTCAGTTTTGCAAGCGTAAAATGAAATATGAAAAAAATGGTAAAAAATCAGTTAAGGACACGTTTTCGGTAAAAGGTCATTCATTGTGGCACAGAGGTAATAATAAGCAAGGAACTCCAATATTAATCATACTTGGACTGATCCAGTAAGGTGGTTCAGTTGGGAGGGAAATAAGAACGTGGGGTGCTTGAATTTGACTTGATGGGATTTTTGTGATTCTGTATGTTGCATTTGCTTGACCTCCAGAGGTTGCTAAAAATACTGTTAAAAACGTCGCTAACAACGCTATCCCTTTGAAAAAAAGGGACGACTATGAAGAAATGTGGAACCTCTTTTACATGAGTTACGTACATGTCCCGATAGCCTAATATCACAACACCAATTGGCAACAAAACCTCTTTTTTTTTTCTCCAATTTTCTAAAGAGGATCAATAGTGATTCCCCACTTACCCCCTTATTGTAATGGTGCCTAGGAGGAATGAGAGGGGATCGAACCCTAGACCTCACACTAAGTGAAGCTTGGCTCTACCACTGAGCCACTCCTTATGGACTAAAACACCTCTTTGACCTTCCAAACTATAATTGTCATTAGTATTCAGTTTATTAAACAATAAAATACGTGCAAATGCCCAAAATTAGATTTAGATTTCCACAATAACAGACGCAAGAGGACATGATGTTAAGGAAGGGCTTCGGATCATGAATTGCAGAAAAGATTTATATAAATAAATTCCTGAGCCCTCTAAACTCCATATACGAGAATCATGTGCATTTGACAAGTGGACATGAGATAAAGAAGAAAGGAGGTCACAACATCCGGAGATTTTATGTCATTGAGATTGCGAAAGAAATGAAAATTCCAAGAAAGACCATCTTCTACCTCCCCAAACACCCGAAAATTGTAAATAGGAGCCCAATGAACTAATGAAAGACGATACAAACGAGGACGAAAATCTCTTAAGGGAGCATTACTCGTCCAAGCATTTTCTGAGAAATGAATTTTAGCCCCATTACTAACCTACAAGCGAATAAGAGGATTGAAAAGGTGGCGACACTAACAATATAAATTCCATCGACTTTTATGCATATGTGTTAACCGCTGAAAGAAGGATCCAATCCGTTGTTGTGCATCCCAAATTTACTCATAATCACTTTATGCCATATAGGTCTCGAGGAAATCTTCAAAGCCATTTACTCACTAAAGAGATGTTCCGATCCAACGGCTAATGCCGAGAAGCAGATGAAGGAGAAAGCTTATGATTGATATCAGTTAAGAGGACGTTGATTTTTCCTCACTCTTAAGAGATCCTTTGAATACGACCAGGGAGTAGAAGCCCACGTCTACGCGTGAAAGGGAGAGAGTTGGGTTAGATCTGATGCCATATATTCTGGCCACCCTCCTCCTTAGAACGTCACTTTATCCCACGCCGCTAAATGATCACTTTTATCATTTCTCAAGCCTTACCACATGAAATTCCTCATCACCCTGTCAATCGAACTAGCGACTCCATCGGAACTTAGAAAGAAAATATAAAAAGAGGGATACTAAAAAGGCATGCCTACGCGAAGATAGTACACCCTCTTAAAGAAAAATAAGCACGCTTCCAACTGCAAGGCGTTTTCACTCACTCTCCCATCACAAGGTCCCAAAATGATGCAACCCAGGATTACCACCCAAAGGAACCCTTAGATACAAAAGGGGCCATGAAATGACTTCACACCCGATCAAAGAACCATATCTATTCTCTATTTCCTCGCTCATACTAATCCCTTCAATCCCACGCTTGGCCAAATCAATTTTCATCTATAAACAGATTCTCAAACAGTTGGTGGATGGTGAACAAATTCTAAAAGTTTTGGAATTTGTTCAGAGAGAAACAATATTGTGTCATCAACAAACTTAAGATGAGAGACCAAAAAATTATTCCTTCCTACCTTGTAATCCACCTCTATTCCTACCTTTCTCCTCTAGTACAAAGTCTTGTCAAAATCTCAGCCACAAGGGTAAAAAGAAGAGACACAAGGGTAAAAAGAAGAAACAGAGAATCTCGTTGCCCTAATCCTTTTATTGTCTTGAACCACTCTTGAACCTTATCATTCACTATAAAAGAAAAATTTGTGGCTCTAAAGCACCCCTTATCCATTCTGCATCTATCACCAAACCCCTTGTGCTCAAGGACATCAATCTAAGAAATGCAATCAAGCTTGACCACAGCGCGCTAATTTCCTTTCCTCTTCAAATCCTCAACCACCTCATTAGCAATAAACACAGCGTCAATACCCTGCCTTTCCCCTCCTCCCCCTTCCCAAAAGCACTCTGAGCTTTGAAACCGATCTCCTAATTCACCTTTTAGTCTAATTGATGATTCTTAAGCAATAATCATATAAACACTTGTCACCAAACTAAAAGGCTAACAGTATTCACCTTCGACCTTAACAAACCGATCTTTTTTAGGAAAGTAGTGGACGTAGAGTTGATACTTTGCTAATAATACCATTTCTAAAGAACTCTCTGAATACCCTCATAAGATCCTTCGTCACAATACCTCAACATGTGTGAAAGAAAGCCATCTAGAAACCATCTGGCTCGGGCTTTGTTTCTCGCCATCCCTTCAACAACTCTTCTAATTTCCATCTGTAAAAACTCTCTTTCCAGCTAAGTACACCAACCTATAACCTTAATATGCGTCTACTATTACATTCTTCTGAAAAAGACTTAACAAAAAACTGGTGATGGAGTCTGAAATCAAACAGGTTTTTCATTAACTCTCCATAATCAAGTTGAACCTCTGAAATATAACTTTTTCTTCTTACAGCTGCCATTAAATAAAAAGCTTAGAAATACAATCACAATCTCTAACCCATTTAACCTTAAACTTCCGGTGCCAGCTAATATCCTCTTTCAAAGAAGCTCCTTCAAATTGTTTTTCAACTCATTGCGTCGATTCTATAGTTCAGGAGACATGTCCCAACTCCTCCACAATATCAATCCCCCATAATTTCCTTCAAAATGACCTCGTTACCATCTGATATCCCCAAAGACTTCTTTATTCCACAATTTTACATATTTCAAGCTCTTCACAAAAACAAAACCAGCCCACCCTTGAATGTGACACTCATCCCACTAACTAGAGGCCTTATTATGAAAAGTAGAATGACAAATCCACATCTTAAAGCAGCAGAACGGTGTGAGACACCACCTCACAAGACGAATCGAGAAGGAGAACGGGAAAATGATTAGACACAGGTCTTCCTAACACCTTTTGACCTAAAGACAGAAAAAACTCCTGCTCTCCTGAAAAAAAAAATGATCTATCCTAGAAGCAACTTGTCGTTGTCCCTGTTATATGGCCATTGGAAAGTTCGATCTCTCTCAAATTATTCTTGTGTTAGCCTAGAACCTCCTTTCTTCTCCCATGATCGCCTTGACATTTAAAACACCCCCAAGACACCATCGATGACTACACACCCTGGTAAATCATGAAATTCCGCCCAAATGCTTCCCTCAACCTTAGACGAGTGGGCAACACACTGATGCTAAACACCACTCCTTTTCTCTTGAACCTTTAAACAAATAGACACTAAGAAACTACCACCAATCACATCTTTTTGACACTATTCTAGAGTCCCACGTGACGTTAATACCCTAAACGCACCACTTGAAGGAAGAAACTTCTAATCTCGATGAACAACAAGTTACTCAAATGGAAACGGGGCCCGACTTATTTTCCAAAGAAACTCTTAATCTGGTTGAAAAACAAGTTACTCTAGCCTCATTACCTAGTTCTCTTCGTTATAATTTAATCAGTATTTTTACCGGGTTATCTCACTTGATTTGTTCTTTTCAGGGCATTTGTTCATAACCTGGATTGTGGAAAAGGGGTCCATCATAAGCTAAATCATCTTGCAACATGCTCGAATGCCAATTTATGCCGAGTGGATAGGGAGGAGAGGAAATCTTTTCTTCTTACATCTCTGATGGGAGGATATGATGATTAGGATCCTCAATTTGTTGTGAAAAAAATGGGGTGTCATTTTACAAGTTGAATGGGATGTGCTCGGGTGGGTGAACGAATGAGAGAGGTAAGGATGCGAGAATTAGTTAATTTGTCATGTTCATTGAACTATGGGAAGATTGAGGGAGGCGGAGAGTTCTTCTAAGAGTATCTCATGAATATCATATTCATGGAATGTTGGTGGACTATGTAATCGCTAAAAGAGGAAGAGGTAAGGGAGGTGTTGGTGAGAAATACTCCTAATGTTGTTCTCACACACGAGTCTAAGTGTGAGGTGGTATATAATTTGCTTGTGAAAAGAATTTGTTGGTCTTATTTTCTGGAGGAGTTTCTTCCTTCGAGTGGCGCTTCTGAGAGTATTATTGTCATTGAGACTCTTGAGTAGCGTCTAAGAAGGATGTGGTGGTGTGTCCTTCCTTCAAGCAACTTCTTCCTTCGAGTGGCGCTTCAGAGAGTATTATTGTCATTTGAGACTCTTGAGTAGCGTCTAAGAAGGATGTGGTGGTGTGTCCTTCCCTCAAGCAACTTCCACTTCAACGCCGTGTTTCCGCTTCTTCCGCCTGGTTCGAAGATGACAGTTTTGTGTTTCCTACGCAACAGTGCTCTCACTTGTCAGGCTTTTCTTCCCTTTTCATGCTTCATCTACACGATTCATAACATCTTTTAAATGGGAACAAGGAAAGAAAATTGTCGTGTCGATTTATCTCTTTGGGGAGTCGATACGTATTCCGTGTCCGCACCGCACATGTGCCGTGTTATGTCGTGTCGATACGGGTACGGCACCCTAAGTTGCCGAGCCGAGCATCACAAGAAGGAGAAGCTTGGGTGAGTCAAAAAGATATCTCTTCCTTTCTTCACATTCGGTTTAAAGTTTTCGCAAAGGCAAAGATGTATGTAGTGTTTTGTGGAATTATTGAGTATTTGTTGATTGTTGGTGCATTTTGATGAAGAGGAAACACATCGTTGTTTACGGAAGCATCTTTTTTTGGGTAAAGTGGTGCAGTGGCGCTTGCATCCCTTTAGGTTTATTTATGCTAATAGTGTTTTCAAAGGATTATCACTAAACGATTTGAATAGAGATTCGAGAGTTGCTCTAGTTTAGAGATAATGCTATGTGATTTTATTCTTCTTTACTCCTTGTTAATAGACTTCTTGTCCATCCTTATGTATTTTAACCTTCTTCTTAATACAAGCCTCTTTTTCTATATATAAAAAAAGACGAAAAAATGAGAGCCATGAGTACTGTCTTTTCAAAGCGAAAGTCAATGAGAGAGAGTGAAAAAAAGCAAACGAGTTAAGAAAAACATATTTATTGAAATTTACACATTTTTATTTCTTTATAAACTACTTTTAAATGAAGTAATCTCGTGCAACTTAAAACATAATTAATAATCATAACATCATTTGAGCTTTGTCTTTGTAATTACACCATAAACTACGTTATTATCTTAAACTGAAAACGTAAACAGAGGATTTTCAAAATCATCTAGATTCTCTTTAAACCAGCCGAACACTTTAGATACGACCTCTGGAATTGTCAATGAGCCCTTTCAAACATATCTGACAATTCTCGAGCACTGAAGCCAAAAGTATTTTACGGTGGAATTATGGTAGATATCGTTGTCTCCTCAAGTCCAAGTCGCATATCGCCTTGGATTAGGCCAACAATAGGTTGAACTGTCTAAATCAAAGAAAATATGTTGATATCTAGTTCAGAACGAGTGAAATATTGGCCTCAGCTCACCTTGGGTCACCTTTCTTTGCCTCTCAAATAGACGACGAAGGCATACACCTTGTGCCGCCTCTGTCACAATGTCTTGCGTGAGGAGCGCGAAGAACATACCCTTGCCTCGCCTCTCAGGAGCAGTGTGACGGACTTTAATAACTATGAGCCTAGATTTGTGGTATTTGGGATGATGTTAGACAACAATTAGCAAGTCGTAAGTGGGAAATTGGACTGGAAGTCAGTAAGGTTGAATTGAAGAAAGAGGGAAGTTGTGTTAAGGACCAAAGCTTATGAAAGTTACATTATCCCTTTGTCGTAAAATTCTTTAGCAATTTTGATTTATTCTCTAATATCTTGAGCATAGTTTCTCTTCCAATTTAAAGTAATTATAAGTCACAAGTCAGTGAGGAAAACTTCATACCTCTTTTGATATTTCTCAGCCCAAAAGTCAAAAAAATCAATTCTTCAAATTTCTAGAAAAGCTCTCTTTTTTCTAGCTTGCTGATTTCGGGTTCAAAATCATACTTTGATTGTTCGGATAGGAGAAATATATTAACATAGCTGGGCATCACCAAACCAGAAGAAAAAAAATGCATCAAAACTCTGTAACCGGATACCATCTAAACTTAGAACTTTTAATTATAATATTCTAAATTCACAAACGCAAATAGACATAAAGTTATACAAAACCCTAAGAAAGTATGTTGCTCCGATTCAAAAACTGAAATCTGAAGTTGGAAAAAAAGCATAAGGATTTGAAATTCGAAAACACCATATATGCATAATAGAAAGAGAAACGTCAATAGACACTTACTGGCAATGTCGCTGAGACTATCGCTGCAGTCAGGGACGAAGAGGGTGGCTCGGGTAAACGTCTGATTCGAAGTCATTGTTTCTTGTGCTGCTGCTCTGCTAACTGTGGAGGATAAAAATCCCAATACAAACGCTCAGAGGCTTTTACCAGAAGAAGAATTCAGTCGCCGGCGGTGAGGAATGGGGAGAGGGGAATGGATTGTAGTCGACCATGGAAGGGCAATTCCGTCTTTTAACTTCGAAGGCTAAAATTGTCATTTGCAAGCCCAATGTTTCTGCATCAACTTTTGGATCTAGATCTATTCGCCGTTTCTCTCTCCATCTTCAAATCAAAACAACTCTCCATCTTCAAATCTCCCCAAATTTCTACTCACAAATGTCTTTCCAGCGATTCTAACGGCATCATCAGCCTCTACTTCCGCCGAAGCACATGCCCTTCCCCGATCTTCACCTCTCTGCGTCATCCGCCGCCTCAGCCGTTAACGATTGCGAGAAGCAACTACATCGCCAAGGATAGTACAAGCCGTCCCGGCCAGCACCTTCCCATAATCGTGAGCTTTTCTATTGCGAATGATGGAGGCTTTGGTTTTTAAAACTTCGTCTAATTTAAATTTTATGGCCTTTTTCCAAATTAAAACATTTCACATTTACTGATTTAAAGTACACCTTCATTTTTATTCATAGAATTTAATTCGAAGCCCTAATTGGGAAATTTCTACTATCAAATTAAATCCCCAAGTTTAACCTTAAATTTGATTTTGGATATTTGGTTGACAATTTCCGGACAAGTAGAGTGCTGTTTTTGATACAATTTCAATTTTAGTACATAAATTCCAATCTCAAACCCCTAAATTTGAAATTTCTATTCCGACATTAAACCCATAAACTGAAGTTTACATTTGAATTTGGTGATTTGGTTATGATGATTTGCGATCAAGCAGAGTACTGAATTTTTGCTAATTTGGAAGTGAGGAAAAATCAATGGTCTTTATATTTCATTTTAATATTAGGAAAATTCCATTTGTGTGTGTCATATTTGAAGGTTTTGTCTGTAATGTGGCACCATTGTTGCTCACTAACTCAGGGCATAAATGTATTTTGAAATTATTTGAAGGCAATTTACAACTTTTCCCATTTTGAAGGGGTATTTTCGTAATTGTCTCAGGGAAAAAGAGATTGTGAATAACAAAGTTAAGTGGACTGCATGTGCACCAAGTGTCATTGATAAGGACAGATGTCCATCTCACAAGGTTTCTTGGCTCAAAACCCAATTTTACCTTGGGTTCCATAAAAAAATAATATATTGCATTTATTTGATTGCCAGTTTGATTACCCCATGCTTTTACTTTCATTCTTTCTTGCTGTTTACTCTCTAGAAATATCAATACCTTTGTATAAATAGGTGGATTTGCTCTCTACTTTGCTGTTTGTGAAGAAGGTGTGTGAGTGAAGTGAATATGCCTCCATTGTTTACAAAGATTCTTGAGTTGGAGCCCGCACGAGTGGAGTGGGCTATCATGGTGAGGTTTGTTCGTTCCTACTGCCTTCATGTTGGTGATGACCCAAAGAAAATTTATGCAATGGAGTGTGTGTTCCATGATGAGGAGGTATGTTTGTTGTTGAATAAAAACTATTATCATTTATTTATGAGTATATTTTCCAAACTGCATAAAAGAGTTATCCATCTCTTTAGTTGATGATTAAGCTTTTCATTGTTTCAACAGGGCGGTCGTATACATGCAACAATAAAAAACCTCTCATCTCACGTTTCAGCAATATGTTTCTAGAAGAACATATTTACACCATCAAGAATTTTGTTGTTACTGAAAATAGAAAGAAGATGAGGACGACATCAGCTCCTTATATGTTGATTTTCATTGGTAGGACGGTTGTAACTGATGTTTTGGGAGCTCAGTTTCCCAGAAATATGTATGACTTTCAAAAGTATGATGTTTTGGGTTCTATCCATGAGGATCAGCTGGTTGGTAAGTGGAAAATTATTTAATATTGCAAGTGAATGAAATTATGGTAACATATGGAACTGATTGTTTTAACCCTTATAAAATTTTCTTACTAGATGTGATTGGGAGGCTTTCAAGCCGTGGTACACGGCAAGTTCGTGATGTGCAGGGGAGGAAAACTTCCATGTTGGATATCACACTTGAAAATTTAGAGTAAGTTCATTTCAAATTTTTACTTTATTTATTTTGTGCTATTTATTAAAGTTTTTAAACTGTAAAACACTTTTTTTTTCTTTTTTCTTTTTTGTTAGGGGTGATATCCTGCCTTGCACAATTTGGGGTCTGTATGCAGATGAGTTGGATGGTTTTATTGAAACCACTGAAGGTTGTATTGAGAAAGTTTAAATTTCGGGGATCAAATGTCTTCCTCCAACACCCCCAATCCGATCATATACACACACCAATCGCTCACCTCTATCCAGCAATGTTCATCTATGCAATTCAGTTTCTGTTGTATCTATGCAGGGGTTGAGAATACGAAAATGAAAGTAAATGCCATTTTGTGGAGCCAGATGTTTTGCGAATTAAAGGCCCTCTAGCACCTACCTCAAACGTACCTGCTCTCTTTTTTATGTAACTGTATGATACAAGAACACTTTTAACTTTGTCTTTCCCACATGCTTTGTTTCAACTTCTTATTTCGATTGTAACCCTTGATTTTGTTTTAATGTAGGAGTTTTGATTTCCGATCTTGATATGGTAAGAAGATTTTGATATTGCATCGTGGTTTGGTGGTGGTTGAGGCGGCAGGAGGGTAGCATGGTGGTGTCATGAGGTAGAAGAAGACTTGAGTTGGTATGTTCCCTTCTTGATCTCTATATATCTGAATATCGTTATGAAAGGGCATTCGATCAGCTTAAGTTGTCTATTTTAATCTTTAATGTAATGGTTTTGGTCAGCCACTCAGTTGGGGATTTTCATATTTTTATCGATTATTTTGTTGATGCTATAAATTTCCTTGGTTTTGGAGCATGGTCAATCGGGTTCTTATAATCAAATCCACACACCTCCGCTTTGTAAATACCATATGGCTATTGGATTTCTTTGTCTTTTGCTTAAGAAATGGGTTTCAAGAAGCCTATCTGTGTAATTTTACTAGTGTTCTATTTGTCTATCATAAATTAGGGTAATTCCGCTACTGCACAATTGCTTGGTATCGAAGATTATACGGCGTTTGAAAGAGAAGAAGCCGCAGCTGCAGCAAGAGGTGAAGATAGAACTGTAAGTGTCAGTCTATTTTCATCTCTTTCAATTTCTCTCTCTAAAATTCGATCGCTGTGCTATCATCGTTATACATAGTCATAAATCTCATCCACATAGTGGTGAATGGTTGTAGAGAGACTGAAGAGAGTAATTTTTTTGTTATTGAAACTTGACAATCTTCAACAATCTGAAGTTAATTTATGATAAAAAATTTTATGGTTTTTGTTTTGGTTTTTTGAGGGAATGAAATTCTGTTTAAGGTGTTTTTAGCGATTGAAGTTGGCTGGCATTTTCCGATTTTTTGGTAAATAGCATATGCCTTTCCAAGTTGCTTAAAATTTAAGCTTACAATTTTTCCCTCCTAATTGATAAGATATTTCACTTTAAAATTTTGAAAGGGCATTCGATCTGCTTATTAACCTTTAAGTTGTCTATTTTAATCTTAATGTAATGGTTTTGGTCAGCCACTCAGTTGGGGATTTTCATGTTTCTTTATCGATTATTTTGTTGATGCTATAAATTTCCTTGGTTTTGGAGCATGGTCAATCGGGTTCTTTTAATCAAAGTCACACACCTCAGCTTTGTAAATACCATATGACTATTGGATTTCTTTGTCTTTTGGTTAAGAAATGGGTTTCAAGAAGCCGATCTGTGTAATTTTAATAGTGTTCTATTTTCTAATAAATTAGGGTTATTCCGCTACTGCACAATTCATTGGTAGTTGAAGATTATACGGCGTTTGAAAAAGAAGCCGCCGTTGCAGTAAGAGGTGAAGATAGAACTGTAAGTGTAAATCTATTTTCATCTCTTTCAATTTCTCTCTCTAAAAGTCTATCGATATGCTATCATCGTTATACATAGTCATAAATCTCATCCAACAGAGTGGTGAATGGTTGTCGAGAGACTGAAGAGAGCAATTTTTTAGTTATTGAAACTTGACAATCTGATTAGTTTATGATGATAAAAAAAAATATGGCTTGTGTTTTGTTTTTTGTGAGTGAATGAAATTCTGTTTAAGGTGTTTTTAGTGATTGAAGTTGGCTGGCTTTTTTCGATTTTTGGGAAAATAGCATATGCCTTTCCAAGTTGCTTAAAATTTAAGCTTCCAATTTTCCCTCCTAATTGATAAGATATTTCACTTTAAATTTTGAGAGGAAAAAATAAAGAAAAATGATGGAGGACCATAATTGATAAGATCCGCGTCATGGCAGTCGTTTATGTCCTTGTGTGGGGAGGGGGGTTTGTGTATCATGACACATCCAGCTACACTGCTTGATCGGCACTCGCTTTCAATGTTTAATCAATCAACTTTCTTTTATGGCTTTCATCTTTTATTTCATTTATAGATAGATTTATGCTGTTATGCATTTCCTTTTTTCTGTTTAATACAAGTCCTTTCTTATTTCAAGTTACTAAAATAAAGAGCATCAACATCCTGTTCCTCTTTTTCTACTTTATATCAGGGTGATTTGTGTATTTTCTTGGGTTGAGTTGCTTGGTTATGTTGAAGCTTCTGTTGTTGGTATAAGCCACCTTCTTCGCAGTTCTGTTGATTCAAGAGGCGCCCAGCTTAAGAAATTGGGTACAATCCTGGGTAACTGCCATGTAAATGCCTATGGGATGCTGGAGTTTATTTTGAGAAGAAACCGTAATATTGTGGCTGCTCCAAATGCTGTAAGCGTTGTTATAGCTAACTCGAAAGAGTTTTCTCTGAAGGAGGTAAGTTTTGGCACTGCTTAATAGCAGCTTCTGATTAACTCCTTATTCATTTTCATTCAACTTTTGTGTGTGGACTTAAAAACTAAAGGTGCCTAAGATTGTATTTTTGAAAATTTTGTTGGACGATTGGGAGTTAACTTAATTCCATAAAATCAGATAGTTTCTTCCCTTGAGAGTTTTTGTTTATGACTTATCTCCTCTCAATTTAAATTTCTGTCACCCCTTCTGCTACTATAGTCGTTTTTAAAAGCATATTTTTGAATTCGTTTAATTCTGTGGTCATGGACCAAGAATCAGCGAAGCTATCTAGGGGTTGTGGATTCATATAACTTAATTGTGAGTTAGGGTCGAAAAAACACCTAAGAAATCCAAAATTTGCATGTTATGTATCCAAAACTTCTTTTCGTTTGTGGATTGTTTATGTTAAAGCCCTCTTACCTTGGTTGGTTGTTTGGTGGGTCACATGTGTAGAAAAAGATTTAACTTCTGTTGAATTGCATTTTCACCCTCCGTGTATACAATTTAACTTTGTCTTGCATTTGACCTCCTATATCCGTTGGTCTTTGGTGATTTGACTTCAGTCTTGGGATATGACTTCTAATGGCCCCCCCCCCTCTTTTTTTTTTTAAAAAAAAAAAATTGTTCAAGACACATGACTCTGTGTTGCCTTTGGTTTGTTTGTTTGTACCCAAAATAAAATTCTATTTATAATGGAGTCGCTACTGCGATGGGGTTTTTAGGTTATCTTTCTGTTTTGATCTTTAATTCTTGATCTTTAATTCATACGCCATGTTTTGGAATTTTTTTTCTTTTCAAAGGTTACTGTGATTGACATGCCTTAAGTTTTTAAGGAGATTACTCTTTGGGTGTAGCAGTTGTACGTGTGACTTGGTTAATGTACTGCGCAACTTGATTTACGTCTTTAGTACTAACTCCTCCGTCTTAAAATTAATGCTTCAAAAATTTAAAATTTACTTTTAATGGCACATGACTCCTCTCCCAATTCGATAACTTAGATTACGGTTGTTCTTATGATTTTGCAGCAGTGAGTGACTTTTTTTTCTCTCCTAACCCCCCTCCCCATTCTGTAATTTAGATTGTGATTGTTCTTAAATGTTACCGTGCATATATCAGTGAAGGTAGTAGGGACAAACTGGCATTGATGGCAAAGGCACGGTTGTGATATTTCTTCATGGCCAGGATTCAGCGAGAAGATTTGGGCTTTTTCATCTGTCTGGTCTTGGAGATGGTCGACGCACGGTCGTGTGACTGGTGTGTGAGTTGTATGGGAATTGTTTCTGGGACGAGACAGAGAGGATGTGTTTGTTTGTGCAATGAAAATAGGAGGGGGTTGATTTCAAAAGATACTGAAGATGGGATTGTGCGAGTGTGTGATGAGATAGGATATGTTTTTTTTTTTTTTTTTTTTTTTTTTTTTTTTTTTAAAGACAATCGGTTATAGTTTCACTTTATTTATGAATGTCCATTTGGTAGGTTTGGAAGCCTTTTTTAAGGTAAATGTTGCTACCAAGGTGCACAGAGGACTTTTTTCAGTTTTGAAAATAAAAATACGAAGAAGATGCACTAAAAATATATGTCAATATCGAAGGGCTTCCAAAGGATCCTACCAGTTTTGTGAATGTTGTCAAAGATAGTAAGGTTATTAAATAATTTTTCTTTTACCAATCTGTTACAGGTTATTGTCGTTATTTGTACTTTACATGGTTTGCTAATGTGAGCATTTCATAATTCGTTTTCATTTATTTTTTCCATTCGTATATTTTGACATTGTTTTCATTTCTATTTATTTAAGTATGTCAAAAGCGAAGATAAAGTTGAACAGAAAAGTTCAAGAATATTTTCTTCGCTCAAATCTATTTGGTGCAAGAATGGTGAAATTGCATATGCTCTAATTCTCAGGTGAGGATTTGGAACTCTTTTTTGGTGATTTTGAGTGTTTATAGATAATTCGCTAATCTTTGGGTAACTCCCATGATGCTTGCATAAAAACAGCCCTATCTAGAAAATCTGGTTTTCGGAGGCTTTAAATTAGGTTTTTATGTGCAAATTCGCACACAAACAGTAGTCTTTCTTACGAAGGTTGTAGGTAAACCTTTTAAATCTTTGAGTGATTTGAATTTCATCAGTTTTTCCCAAATTCAGCATTATCCCAATTCAGAATTAGGGCTTCAAAGTAGAGCTTCAATTGCAGTTTAGAAATTTTCAACTCAAGCCCTAAATTTGAAATTTCTAATATGAAGTTAAATCCCTAAATTGAAGCTTAATTTTGAATTTGGTGATTTGGTTGAGAATTTGGGGACAAATGGACTGCCGCTGTTGAATGATTTGGTTGAGAATTTGGCAGCGAGAAAAAAGTAACATAATTAAAATACAAAACATAACTAATCTTCGTCGCTGTTTTATTTTTTCTCAACTAATTTGTTTATGAAATTCTTTTCTTTTGATTTATTTATTTTTTGTTTTGCTTACCAGAAGGGTAAAATTGTAAGTTAAAACCAAAGGCCAAATTGTTTTAAAATGTTGCATCAAGTGGTATTGCATCTTTGTTATTACCTGGTGGGAGGACGGCTCATTCTAGATTCGCGATACCATTTAATTTAAATGAAGATTCTGTGTGCAACATTCGTCATGGCACTTCTTTAGCTGAATTGATTGTCCGTGCCAAATTAATTATTTGGGATGAAGCACCGATGATGCATAAATATTGCTTTGAAGCGCTAGATCGGAGTATGAGAGATATTATGCGTGGAATAGATTCGAGAAGAAAATGAGTTGCCTTTTGGTGGGAAAACAATTGTTTTGGGTGGTGATTTTCGGTAAATTTTACCCGTGATCCCAAAGGGTAGTCGAGCAGATATAGTGCATGCAACTATTAATTCATCATATTTGTGGAAAGATTGTATTGTACTAAGGCTAACAAAAAATATGAGGTTGCAAAATTTGGATGGGACTTCACATGTTGATGATTTGAAAGAATTTGGAAATTGATTAGTGTGTATTGGTGATGGTAAGATTAATGAACCGAATGATGGAGTTGCTACCATTGACATTCCCAAAAAATATTTGATTGAAAAAATTGATGATCATGTTTGTGCAATAATTGAGAGGGTGTATTTTGATTATTTGGGTGGGTGTAATGATTGTGAATATTTTGGGGAGAGAGCGATTTTGGCACCAACGCTAGGTGTGGTAAATATGGTGAATAATTATATGGTGGCACTCAACCATTTAGAAGAAAAGACTTATTTGAGCTCTGATCTACCTGCTCATTTTGATGGAAGTAGTAACATTTTCGTTGATTTGCATACTCCTGAATTCCTAAACACTGTGTCGTTGTCAGGTCTTCCCGAACACTCTCTGAATTTGAAGGTTGGAACCCCTGTAATGTTGCTTCGAAACATAGATCCTTCTATTGGACTGTGCAATGGAACACGTCTCTTGATCACAAGGCTTGGAAATCATGTATTGGAAGGTGAGGTTCTTTCCGCAAAAAATGGATGTGGGAAAGTTCTTATTCCTAGAATGTCATTAACTCCTTCTGATTCGAGGATTCCTTTTCGTTTTGAAAGAAGACAATTTCCCCTCATTGTCTCATATGCGATGACTATTAACAAAAGTCAGAGGCAATCTTTGAATGTTGTTGGTTTGTTGTTGAAGAAGCCTGTCTTTTGCCATGGCCAGTTGTATGTTGCTTTATCAAGAGTTACAAATCCATCTGGGCTGAACATCTTGATATGCAGAGAAGACAATTCTGAGTCTTCCAATAGTACCACTACGAATGTTGTGTTTAAAGAAGTTTTTTAACAATGTTTAGTTTAATAATACTTTTATAGTACTTCCATCATGGTTTTTTCAATGTAATTCCTTTGCATATTTCTTCTGTTGAAGACTTAATGTGTTCTTGCTAAGTTGATCTCAATTTCAAATGTTTTTTTTTTCCTTTAGTTGTTTATTAGTGAGTACTACCTCTATTTTGTAAAGTAATGTTGCCCTTCTTAATGTTAATGTTCTATTGTGTTCTTCCGATGACTTTATCTAATTATTATGTACATAATTTTAAAAAACTAAAGATTTTTAAAATCGCCGTGCATCGCACGGGTGTACTGCTAGTATATATGACACGGGGAGAGCATGAGAGTTCTACTCACAACCATAGATCTTTTCCAAGTACAATAACAAAAGAGGCTAATTACAATTTAAACCCTAAAGTTATATATCACTCTTCCAATGGAAACCCATAGATTCTTTAATTTGCCAAATCAACTTTGATGTGTAAAATAGTCACCAGTTAAGCCTTTTTGACATAATTTGTTAAAAAGTCAGTTAAAAAACATGTGTCATGCACGAGATTAACAAAATTGAGTAGTTTGAAGTTGATTTTTTTTTGTTAAGGGTGTTAAATGGCATATCTTGAAAATGAGAGGGAGGTAAAACTAATATTCCAATATTCACCTTCCCGTAACCTAGAATGCGCATGCACAACGACGGTCTCCATCACCGGCAAGGCAGGGAACACCACTTCTCCTTCACTATCCCCAATCCGATTTTTGCTTCCCTGTTACTCGTATAACACTAAATTGCAGAAACATCACAAGAATGAGTAAAAAAATCCCCCACAAATCCTTAAATTCGCTAGATCTCAAGAATCCATGGCATGAGAGGATCATGAACAATTGATTTCACTGGAACGGATATGCTCAGTTTGCGAATGAGGTAGGGAATGATTTGGGATATTACGAATTTGAATCGGTCGGCAAATTATTCAATGGATTTTGATATGCCCGAGCCAAATAAACGGGTCTAAGCTCGTGCGAACCCGGGCTAATATAAACCGGGTATCATAGAGAGAACCAAACCGGTTGAAACCAAGGGAAGCCTGGATAGGAGCCAGTCCGGGCTAACGATCCTGCAGCGGGGAGATTTGCCTCCCACTATCCCTTGACCAGACCCTTATCGACCAAGTAACCTCTCCATACCAAGTACACTCCAGCTGGCATACATGTCCAAACGAACGTTAATGCATCGTACCTGTCGAACCATAACTGGGAGTCGTGGTGCCATAGTCCACCAACAATATCCTACTTTTCAGTGTCCTTTCCTGACAAGGCCAATGAGCTCGTGACATATGGCATAGCAAGGACAAAGACGGTTAATGCTCAGATCTTATCTCTTTATTCTATCTTTTTACTTATAAATACTCATTAACGCCCTTATGGGCAAGGTACGTGCTCTAACCCCAATCACACACACAAGGCTTTCATAAGCCTTTTTCTTAGGTTTTCCTCAGAGATCTTATTCTTACACCTGAGGGCCTAAGCCGGATTCAAACTCGGCTCTGGTATTAAAGTTGTTCTTGTTTGTGTTATGATTCAGGATCAGGAGACATCAAATCGGAGATCAATCTTCTTGACCCCGAAAGTCTAAGCGTCATTAGTGGTTTCCATTGCCGGGAAACAAAATTTTCCTTGTGCAATCTTCTTATTTGTTTACTTTTCCAGTTTAATCTGATTTTAACTCTCTCTTGTGAATCCAAGTTCAAATTCAAAATCGCCTTTGATTTCTTTGTTTATGTACGAAATTCAATCCGTTCTTTCTTCTCTCTGTTTTATTCGTTCAAATTGGTTTTTTAAAGATGGCCGGAAAAGAAACTTTGATTACGGGCACTAGTCCTTCTAAGCAAGTTGCTCCTGGATCTCTCCTTACCCTATTGGGAGAGAAAACCCCTAGTGGTAACTCTTTTACAACCTCCCAAAAGGCCAAGAGAGAGGCTGACCTCAGGGATCGAATTGAAACTTCAAAAGATCACAAAACTCCAAAAGCACCTGTTTCTCCTCTTACTCCCGAGCAGATCCAGAAAAAAATCCAAATCCTTCAAGATAGGCAAACTTTGGTTGCAGAAGGTCTCCATTTAAATATTTCTCAGGAAGAATTACTTAATGTCGAGGCCAACGATGGGGTCCCTTCCCCTGAAAAATCTAAAGCCCGTGGGCTGGATGATTCCAAAGGAAATGCAAGTGGGTTGCGGGCACAAAAAGGAAAACCGTCGTAATTGAAAATGATGAGGAAGACAAGGAGGAAGGAGAAGGTAGCGAGGAAGGTGAATCACAGCCCCAAAAAATAAAAGATCAGGTTAGGGGAAAAACAAACATGAAAGTTGGTGGTAAAATTGTTGAAACCACGAACAAGAAAGCCAAAACAAGGGGAATGACTGACCCAAAGTTCCAAAGAATGGTCAGAGATTTATGGGAATCCAACCTAGGAGTGGCAAAATGCATGGACCCATGGATGCTTTTGCCTCGTGGATAGCATATTCACCTATTAAGCGAGGCAAAGCTCCCACTCTGGATGCGTACAATGGCTCCACTAACTCAAAGAGTCATGTGGAAAGATTCGAAGGACAGATAGCTTTGTTCTCAACAGATGAGGCTGTAAAATGCAAAGCCTTAGCATCCACTTTCAAAGGGAAGGAGTTGGAATGGTTGTTAGCCCATAAACCGCGTTCCATTAATAGTTACGAGTAGTTGCGGGGGCCCGGGGGTCCTTTTTTAATTCATTTGCGGGCGCTGGGGAAACCGCCAGGCCTAAGTTAGACCTTTGTGGAGTCAAGCAGTATCCCAGGGAAAACACTAAATCGTACATTACCAGGTTCCGAAAAAAGACCGAACAAATTGTGGACCTAACAAAACTGATATAGAATTATTATTTTTGGGCGGATTAACATCCTACACCCTAAGGCAAGAATTTGCTTGCTACAAGGCAGAGGGAACGGGGGAAATGTACAACTGAGCCACAACCATGGCAGGGGTGGAGCCCCATACCCTATGAAAGCCCGCAGGAGCATTAAAGATAGAATAATTTTAATTGTCCAACTACTTGTTTCATGGCTTTAATTTGAGATGACTTTGAGAGAGAACCGTTCGTACAATGCATTGATCGCCTGTTCCCTGAATGCGATGCCTACTTGAACCTGCATAAGATTTTGGAAGTTATTCCGGGAAAATAAAGAACAACTCTGGTCACGGAAGATATAGGCAAAGGAATACGGAGAACTTCAACAGAATAGATGATTCTGCTTTCACCCCCTATCTATTGTTGGTGGTGGTGCCCTAGGCACGTTTAATAAATGTTGTAATTGTTATCTTTTATTCATATCAATAAAGAGATGTTTTGATTATTATTGTTGTTCATGTTTACTTATAATAATCTCCGTCCCTATTACTTGTTAAGCACTAGTATAAAGGCTAAATGATCATGGATGATCATGTTAGATTTATGGGTACTTGTTTAGAACAAGATACTGGACATGACCCGCGGTATGAGATTTATGTCATGGTCAATGTCATATATAAATCTCATATTAGTAATGTCATTTGAATCCTTAGACATGAAGTTATTATAGTTTTTCACTTGATGAACATTATGTTTGACATATTCAAACGCTACCTTTAACCGGGTAGTTATAAAGGGTATGATTGGCATAATCGAATTCACGTAGGGAAGAATAATATACTAAATGGATTTGTCCCTCCACGGAGAGATGTCAAGCTTGGGCCCCTCATAGGAATGATGTTGATAAAATGTTCAGCCGGACTCAAATGAATTGATTGGATCAATAGCATTTGAATTATCAACATATTCGGAATCGAGAAAGCATTGAACAAAACAAGTTGACTAAATTGACCATGACTTGTGTTCAATGACATCGTGGACAAAAGGATTGTGACATGTTCTAAAGGAATGCGAACTTGTATCTAGTTATACTATTTAGGTAGGTATGAAGGTTTGCTAGAACTTAATCATATCTTATGGATTCATGTTTGAACCCATTGCCAAATTAGTATAATCCTAGAGGGTTACACACAATAGAACGAATCCTAAAAGGATTATATTGGAATATTTGGTCGAAGACCATTGAGGGATTTAAGGAATTAGAGGAAGAAAAGTGGAATTAGGGGAGGTCTGGGCGGACCAGGAGACACACCCGGTCGGACCTGGCTTGGTCCGGTCGGACCCTGGTCTATACCCGGCCGGACCAGTCGGTTTCGGCAGAAACTTTCCTAATCCGTTTTCTTGCGGTTTTAGACATAAGTTAACTATTTAGAATAGGTCTAACTTATATATAAACAGCCCTAATTCGGCCAAAATCAGTACCTAAGTTTGTGTAAGTCTCCAAAGAGTTTTAGAGAGTTATTTCTTGTTCTAAGAAATCCATAGATTGAAGAAAAAGAAAATACACAATTAATATTCCATATAGTTCATAACAATTGTGAAAACGTGTTTCACAATTTTGGTCTAGCAACCAAGATCAAGAAGATCCTTGATATTCGTTCGTTCGTGGTGTGGATACCGCTAGAGGGTAAAGCTTATCATCTTCAAAGTTCGTGTTCTTACTTGTTCGTGATCAAGCTTCGATTTCTCCACCAAGATCAAAGACTAAATTCAAAGGCATCAAGGGTTAGTATTCTACTATTCATTATGTTGTATTTGACTTAATCATATGAATGTATCTATGGGCTTTGGTTCCATAAATTTAAATGCTTAATTCCGCTGCGCATGTTACTTCGAAACCCACATCTATCTGCTCCAAGAACAACAATATTGCTGGCAGAAGCGTTACCTCCCCCTCCTCCCCTTTAAAAGGAATCGTATAAAAGACAAAGAGTAAGTGGTGTGGCATGAGGACCACGGGCATACAACAGAAGAATGCCTTCAATTAAAAAAGGTCATTCAAAGAAAAATTGAAGCTGGGGAGTTAAAGAAATGGATTGCGGGCTCAAACAGCGGCGAAAGTGCTTCCCACAGAAACATTCAAAGCATAAGACAAAATGATGCTGATGGAGAAGGACAATATGATATTCAATACCTTGGGGATGAAGCCCTAAGAAACACCCAACTATCCAATAATATTAAAAAAATTGGAGAAAGTATTCTTGATCCCCGCATATCCGCACGAACAGGAGGAATTAATTAGATTTAAAAGGAGTGAATTAGCCTCCACACTTTTTCACTCAACCCAGCCATTAACAATCAAGATGGCCATTAGCCGGGTTGACATAAATAGGGTATTAATTGATACCAGGGCCTTGCGGGACATTTTGTATCTCTACTATTTAGAAATATGGGGATGTCTGAAGCACACATTTATGCGGGCTTGTTAGAAGGGTTCAGAAATCACATGGTTCATGCAAAGGGACACGATTGAGTTCGATGTCACCATGTTAGTACCCGACCTAAAAAAAACTTAAACAAGGACTTCCTAGGACTTTAGGAACCTCTAAGGACCTTTTAGGCAATTAAAACCTGACAGGGAGTAATCCAACAGTTCTCCAGAGTCCCAGATTGACGAAATCAGCTCCAGAACAGTTTCTATCAGGATATTGACCGAATCCCGAGAATAAAGTGATAAGATCTCACTGAGATCTTGATAACCACGCGATCTGGCAGAAGTGGCCACGTGGCCAGTTCTTCCCTGGCCGTGTGTAGATACCCCGGAAAACCCCCGCTTGGCTAGGGCGGTGAATTATCCTAAGATGTGTCTACTTGATTTTAAGAGTCGCCACCCACGTTTTAGAGGAACGCGAGAAAACCTTAGAAAATAGCCTTTTTTATTGATCACGAAACTAGAGATTCAAGGAAGAAGGGTTCGGGGGTTAGGTGACGGAGTGGGAAGTACTTAAACACCCACTTCGCCCGGCTTAAGCCGGTCTTGCTACTTTTGGTGTTCTAATATTTACATGTCCTTCAATTAATTAAATAGAAATGTGCTAACAATTATAATGAAAAGAAAAGGGGAAAAGAATGATTTTATTGATTTAATGCTAAATATTACATGTAATAATTATGCTAGACAATTACATGAAGATATGAAAATGGTGAATTAAAATGTAGTTCGGAATGTTGGGATGTAACCTTGGTCAAACTTCAATAGTGAAGTGGCCTTTTGATTGTATCCCTTTTTATGGAGATTGCATACTCACTTAGAAGAGATGAGAAGATGAAGAAAGGAAATAAGACTTAGAATTTAGAAGAAGAGAATAAACCTTGTACCTTATGCTTGAATGGAGAAGAACCAAATCTTTGTGTTGACCACTTCTTGAAAAATAGACCTTTGTGTTTTTGAAGTATTTTTGTGTTAAGAAATCATCCTCCCCTTTCATGATGGAATGAAGAGGTTTATATAGGTGTTGGAGAAGTGTTTGTGGTCACAAAGATGGCTATTCCCCGGATCAAGCCAAGGCATAATGGTCTCGGGGGTTACAAAATCAGAAAAGGAGGGAAATTTGGCAAAATCTGAGGTTCTGGAAGCGGGAAGCGCGCGCTTCCCACCCCCCCTATGGTAGGAGCACGCCTCCCACAAAGGAGGGCAAAGGCGTGCACATCCCAGCTTCAGGAAATTCATATTTCAGCCCAAAAGTTAACCCCGTTATGCAGTTAAGTCCCAAAACTAACGGAATTAGTCCAAAAACTTAACGAACATCACGAAAGTCAACAAAAACAAAGACTCAAGGTTGAATTTGTCACTTAGTCAAATCCAAAACTAACGGAGTAAGTCAAGAACTTAACGAAAAGTAACAAAATTTAACGGAAAGTAACAAAACATAACAGAAGAGAGGAAGATAGAGAATGTGTATGCAATTGGGACATGAGAGGTCCAAGGCGGGGTGTCTACAGATCCCCTCGGTGACGTGGATTGCAAAGAAAAACGCGTCGACGAATGTAAAAACACCCGCCGAGGACATCGACAAAAAAAAAAAAGAAGAAAAGAAATAAAGACTCGATAAAAGTAGGAATTTGAAATTGTGATAGATAGAGGTGCGCTCCCTGCATGAGCGACTTTTGCTGGAGTATTGAGTTGGGGCTCATGAGAGCTTGTCTCGATATGGACCGAGTTGCCGACTTGGAGCTCATGGGAGCTTGTCTAGATATGGACCGAATTGCCGACTTGGAGCTCATGTGGAGCTTGTCTCGATATGGACCGAGTATTGCACTGACTTGCTCATGGGAGCTTGTCTCGATATGGACCGAGTTGCCGACTTGGAGCTCATGGGAGCTTGTCTCGATATGGACCGAGTTGCCGACTTGGAGCTCATGGGAGCTTGTCTCGATCGATGGACCGAGTTGCCGACTTGGAGCTCATGGGAGCTTGTCTCGATATGGACCGAGTTGCCGACTTGGAGCTCATGGATCTTGTCTCGATATGGACCGAGTTGCACGACTTGGAGCCGCATCTGCTTATGTTGTTGACTTTGTGGGGTGTGGGCACGGTTGACCACTTTCTGGTGGGGATAAAGTGCCTTGAGTAGCGGATGCTGTTGACTTCGTGGTGGTACCTGTTATGTGTGTGCTTGACAGGTATAGTGTTTTTTGCAAGAAGATGCATGAAGTGTGCAATGAAGAGAGAGAAATTGTGCTCGTGGTGTGATGGGATTTTAGAACACCCTGCAAATGAGAGAGAAGAAAGTAAAATATGAGAGTGATCTTGTGTGCGGTGTGATTTTGAGGAAAGCATTGGATGTATTCATACCTTCACTTACCATTGCCGCTTGAGTGGAGATGGATTTCTGATGTCCGCGGAGGATGCTTTGATGGAGAATGTCCATTCTTTGGATGTTGATGAGAGAGAACGCTCTTGATGATGTGTGGAGATGGTACTCTGGTGATGGATTGGGGTGGGTTGGTCGTGCCAAAGGCTGCCTACGTATCCCTTGAAGGGAATCAGACCAGCGTAGTTCAAGGATGATGGAGAACTCTAGGGAAGAAGCTATGGAGCAAGGTAAAGTAAAGCACATACTTCTGCACATAGAAGGAGAAAAAGAAAAATCCTTTTTTTTTTTTTTAGATTAGAAGGGAAGATAATGCATGCACATGTGAGAAAAAGATTTTTTTTTTTTTTCGTGGTGTGAACCATTTTAACCATTGTGTGCTTGTAAGCCAAACCAAGATCAATCGTCGTCAATCGAAGTCCGGATTGCCTTGTTGAATTCTGTGTGTTGTTGTGGTGTCCAACGAAATTGATGTCTAGCCCAAGAGATTTGTCGATTATGGGGCTCCAAAAGGCATTTGATGCCGAGATAAGGGTTGCTGATTGTAAAGCTTCTAGAATGCCTTTATGCCAAACTTTGAGTGGCTTGCATAGCCCCAAGATAAATCAGTTCTTGGCCCATTCAAATAAATCGCCTTTTGTTGTTGGAGTGAGCAAATCCCAAGAGTAGATTATTGATACCAAGCCTCGAGAGATTGCAAAGCCCCAAATGTCATGGACTTCTTGTTTGCGAGCTTCAAGACGGTAGAGTGTGTAGACCTTTCTATGTAAAGCCCCAAATTATCTTGCGATCGGTTCGGCATTGAGAGCGGATATACCGTTTGGTAGAATTTTTGATAGAGATCTCCTTCTTGCTCTTACTGGGGAGATGAATGGCCTCATTGTGGTCGATACCTAAATGGCTGAGGGCTTATGTCAAAAGATGCAGTAATGTCTTGCGGTGCCGTCGAAGTCGCGGAGGATAAGGTCTTGGTGTGATAAAGTCCCAAATGAGTATGCTTGCTTGACTCTTCTTGAGTTTGAACTAATGACGGATCTTCGGATACAACTAGTGCTGTGGCCCAACTTTATCTGAGCTGCACCTTGTGCTTTTGATCTTGGAGAAGGGGGTGCTGAATTGCAGAAACATTGGGATTGGCCATGGCATTTCCCGCTATAACCCTGTTTTGATTAGAGTTTAGCATATTGAATCTTTTCCTTTTCTCTAAGACTTCCTTCAAAATCTCGCTGTGAGTTCTAACAAAAATCATCAACTTCATTCATAACATCGGAGTCTTCATTAAAACCAAGAGGCCTTTGACTTGAAGTGTTGAGAGACCCTTTGAACCTTGATCCCTTTCATGGAGACTACTCCCAAATTGCGTTGCTCGAGTATTGTTGCCCAAAAGACTGTCGGTCGCGAAGCCCCAATATTGCCCTTTGCTCGGATTACTGTAATGCCGTAGCCCAAAAGATTGTAGATTGCGAAGCCCCTTGAGACCTTCGGTGCCGAATTGAGGAAGCTTCAATGTTGCACATGACTCGGCTGGGGATACTGCTGGGGAGTTAATTGCCCTTTGCCGAGGGAGACCTTTAAGACTTGACCGTAGCCCTTAAAGTGCCATCATTGATTGCGAGAAAGGTTCATCCTTGATTGGGGGAACGAGCACGAGCACACGCGACAAGAAGGCTTTTTGACATCCCTTTTGGGAGACTTTGAGGATAGTCTCACACATCTTTCTCGAACATAGCCTCTAGGGCGTATTGATTGTCAAGTGAAGAAGTCCTTTTCCTTGAGTCACATAGCCCCTAGGGCATCACCATTTGTTGAGCAAAGCAAGAGTGACTCATCCTCGTGCGAGGGAACAAACATGAGAGGACATGGCAAGAGCTACTCCATTTCTCGGAGCCTTTCGGCGTACTTTAGAAGCACATACTTGAAGAAGCTTTGAAAACTGAGACACAGATTGTTGCTATTTGTTGCTCAAGCCATTGACTAGTTAGGGATTTTTGTGCAACCTCGTTCCCTTTTATGATGGGCTCGTTCTCGGATGGGTCTTGGCTACCACGGGCCTTCTTTTCATGAACCCAAAAATGCACACTGCTGGAGAATGATGCCAATAACCCAAACAACCTTGATGGTGCCATATCTTGTCGAGCCTTTTGCAATCCCAAAGTTGACTCGGTGGGGAATTGACTTGCTGAGGAGATCCAATGTAGAGCTCATGCAGTTGTCTTCTTTAGAGGCGGCGAGATCTCCATTTCTCTTTCCTTCTCTCTCTCACTCTCTCATTTTTTTTATGACGCACCCTGTTTTTGCCTAGACCGCCCCTTTCGGGTTTTCAATCTAGCGGGCATCTCTTTTGAGTCTTCATTTTGACTCGATTAATGAGGGAGTGTGCATTGACTCTAGCTGAGGAGATAAGACATGTGATTTTGCGGTGGAGACCTCTTGTTACTAAAGGTGAGTGGCATTGACTTGATTAGGGAAGTGTCCTAGTATTGACTTCATGTATTTGACCGTTTTTTGAAGACTCATGAAGGCAAGTAAGTCATTAAGAGAGAATAGAAGGAAAGCCCCAATTTTGATTGCAAGAAATTGGGAGTATGCAGAAAGAATAGAAGTCCCTAGACTCGACAAGGAACGCGAAATGATTCCAAATCTAAGAAAGTTGTTCAATCTTTTTGGTGATTAATTCATTGGCAAATGAATGGTACAAAGATGTCCTTGACAAGTTCGAGGTGAAGGCCGATCACCATAACGCGCTAGGGCTAAACATATCTTCTTTCTTGCATGAGACCGGACCCGCAGGTTGCCTACGTCCTCCAGTGTATAGAGGCTCAGGTCACCGTAGTTCTTGTGGATTCTCCATTCTTCGTGATGGAATTGTTGTCGGTCAGTCAGCTTCGTCCTTGTTGGTGGATGATGATGTTGATCTTCTTTGATTGAGGGGTATTTTTTTTTGTTGTGCTCTAACTTTTGCCTAGGTTGATTTGATGATTTCAACCTAGCGAGCCCTTTTTTTTTTTTTATCCCACTTTGAAAAACTTTGCTTGATTTTTCTCCATGGCTTGATGTCTTGGATTCGCCGTTGTTGTTGATGTTCTTGCCATCGTCACGATGTTAGCCTCTAGGCGTTCAAGCGATGGCCTTCGTTCTAAAACTTGTTTAGACATCTTTTCATCATTTTGCCAAGAATTAAATTGAACAACTTGGAATTGTGTATGAGGACAAGAAACGACTTTTATTTGATAAGATCGACTCAAACATTGACATGAGAAGGAAGAAAACTTAATGCAACACAAAAGAGGACTTTGATTCTTTTTTTTTTTTTTTTTCCTACTTACTAGGTAGAGAAAGAGAAACGGAGATTGCTGTCGTCGTCTTT
>JAOWBW010003536.1:0-26987 GCA_026119855.1 Campanula takesimana | reverse complement strand
AGTGCTCAGAAAGTTTGGTCAAAACGTCAACCATGCTTGTATGATCCGTACGGCTGGTTTTTCCCTGTAAAAAAAAAATCATATCAGCAGCTTGTATCAACTGATTTCCCACAAGTGAAACTCTTTCACTTGTTCAAAACCTGTCAGCCATGTGTCAAACTCCACATAATTGAGTCCAAACACATCTCGGGAATCACCGACGGTCCAGAAATAACCACGAAGCCCTCTCGAGGCCCAAGCTATGCATAAATGGTGAACTTACAAATAAAAGGGACAATGTTTTAAACAACCAAAGATAACAAATTTTCATACAATGTTTTTGAATAAAAAAAATCAAAAGAAAATTTTTCAGGTTGGTGACATCCTAATCAGAATCTGTGTAAGGATCCTCCGGAGGCGAGTGAACCCTCTCCAAGGGGCGAGATGGGTACATGTTGGGGGTCGAAGAAGAAGATGGACTCCGCCAAGCTCGAGTCTTCGCCCGAAGAGGATTGGCCGGAAAGAAGGAAGGAGGAACCTGGGATAGAGGACCAGGGTGTCTGATCGGCTGGGGCTCCACACGCTCCAAGGCCAAATGAACAAAAGGATCTGGGCGAGCTCGTGAAAGCCGGGGTCACGGAGCAAATCCCGAAGACCTCCAAATCAGCTCCGCCTAAGAATTGGCGATGTACAAAGGATGGGGGAAGCTCTACGCTTGAGGCCCGTCGGAAAGACCTCTCCCCACCACTCACCGAATTTCTGCCCGGCACGAATCGTGATTCAGTCCGAGGCCCCTTAGAAGAGCGACAAAAAACCTCTTGAGCCACCTTTGGCCCGTTTCATGAGGGAAGGTTTATCCAACAGAGCCCGCGCTGCAACCTGCATAAGGAAATTAAATTACTCGGTGGAAAAGATAAGGATATGGGATGAGAGAGTGTGAGAGAAAGGAATGAAAACATACCACACCCTCAGGAGCATCCTCAGGTGGGGCCCCCTCTACCGCCACAGATGTGGCCACCATGTGGACCCGACTATCTGAGTATATGTATGAGAAGTCCTGCCACATCGTAGGAACCACCCCAGAAGCCACTACCTGTGGTGATCTTAGACTCCGGGCCACGAAACATTCGTATGGCTTATCGGTGATAAAATGGGATGCATCCGCCCCCATGAAGTAGGGGTCGTTCCCTCGGTCTGCTACAAACATGGTGTCAAGAGGGTCGACAGGAGCCCTCTGCATGAGCCCGAGCCCGTGCTGCCAGAGCACCCTCTCTCCCAAGTAAAAGGCACTCCCCCCCGAACCCTACGAAGTAGGTCTCCCTCTCCCGGTTTACCCGCAGAGCATCAGACGGGTCAATGCCTAGCCCTTGCCCCACATACCTCGACCAAGGAAATAGGTTGAGTTCATCCGGCATGGCGCCCCTCATCACCGCCTGGACGTCAGCATGGCGAATGGAGACACGCCCCTTGGGACCCCCTCTTCTTTCGGGCCTCTCGAGCCCAACAGACCATGGCCGGGAATGTGATGGCGGGATCAACGGTAAGCTCCCATGGATAGCCACCAAAGATCTCGTAGTACCAAGCCTGAAAGGAAAGGCCAAAAATCATTAAGGCACCGAAAAACCGAATAGTGAATGAGAAGTAGAAATAGAAAAAATGGGGGAAGGAAAGGAATGTACCTCCAAGGCGAACTGGAAGCAAGCCAAGGATTTGCTCGCTCCTTGGCTAAACTTGTCAAGCTCCATGTACAGCTCGGCCAAACCCAGCCTCTCCCCAAGCAATACTCCGGTCGCACGGTCTCAGGAGTAGTCAACGATCCAAGGAGAGGGAACATGCAGGTAGTGTCGTATGCGTTGGTAAAGAGGGTATTGCTGAGAAGGAGCCACACATAACTCGCCCGAGCTGCTAACGGGTCACCAAGCCTTCCAAATACGCTGGGGATCCTATCCCGCATGGCCCGCTCAACAGCCTGCACAGTAATTCCCAAGCCCTTGGTAGGGCCCAAGAAGCCGATGAGTGCCTCGATGTCCAGGGGATGAGAGCCGTCGGCAGGTCCAGATAACAGGCCCGCTGCCAAAGGAAAGCCCGGTGATGGCAGAAAAAAGTCAGCCGGGCCGTCAACGCCACCTCCCCCCAGCTCACAAATGGAAGGGTGTGGGTAGTGTCCCACCAATGCTCACCCAAGGTAGTAATGAGCCCAAGACTCCTGTTAGTGCTCGCCAGCTGGCCCACAGAATTGAATGAAAGGGACCAGGCCGGTGCCCTCTACCCAATCTCTCGGACCAGGCTCGTCGCCAACAGCCACAGGAATAGCTTCCCACAGAGAGCAACACATGTCAGGAGATCCCCGAGATTTGGGATCACCACCCTGCAGGTAAACACAGCAAAGGTTTGAATAACACAGATTTTAAAATACCAATGCATGCGATAAATGAATGGGATGAATAAATCATGTGAATGAAAAAATGTCTTTCCCCTTTTCAAATTGCGGTAAACGTTTGAGGGCGTGGTCATGAAGAAAGGTTTTTACCTTTTTTCAAATTGAGGGTGTGTCTTTATAAGGAACGTGTGAGGTTTTACTTGAAAAGGATTTTCTCCGCCCCTTTTGTTAACCTAGTATACCGAATCCTTATGTAAGTGCGTAACTTGTCCTAGGAAATACTAGTGTGCACACAAATATGTCAAAATGGCTAGTCGCAACCTAAGGTACAAGTCCTTTATGCACAAATTACGGGTAACATACTTTGACTTCAGAAAGTATAGCTAGGCATGACCCATCGAGAAAAGAAACATGCCTACGATCTTAACAAATCCCATTCTCATAATGGTACCAATTTCACAAAATGCACCAAGAAGCACAAAATGCCCAAATTGCATAAATATGAACCCTAGACTAGGAAATGCTGGAATTGTTCAAATTTGACATAAGATGAATAAAAGAGGGTTTAAGGACACTTACCACCCGGTCGTGGCACAAATGAGCGTTAGGGGACTTATAGAACCCCGCTTCCACATCATTAAGGGCAATGGTGTAGCCCCGGAAATTGCTGACCATGTCAAGCCGCTTATCCGCCCCTCTCGGGTAGCCCCTTCGCAGCCCGAGCATCCATAAGTGAATTTTTGAACGGTTTGGAGAAGAAATCCGAAGAATGTTGATGAATTTCCCTCTTGAAATCGCCTCTCTCGCTAGGACTTCGGCTTGGATTTTGAAAAATGCAAGCAACCATCCGTATGACTGATGTTTTGAAAAAGAAGGAGACGCCTTCTTAGCCGGTACGGCTGGTTTTGGCGAGGAAGAATCTCAGCCCACAATTTAATTCTGGCCCCCCGACGCCTTGAACATGGCTCCCCTAGGTTTCCGAATAGAACTTAGGCCCCCTCCCTTTGGAAAATGTCTAAAATGCCCTTTTGGCTCATGCAATTTGCTTTGAACCTAGAAAATTAATTAGGTTCCCACTGAAATGTGGTCCGGGCAGTCCATAGATGGACGTAAGACCAGACTTTGTTGAAATTGACCCGGCCATACTTTTGAGTTTACGTAGCCAGGTTAGAATGTGATTTAGCCCAGCCGTACTTCGTAAGTCCAGGTTAACAGGTTAAAAATATGACAAGAAAATTGGTCGTCCCTGACGTAAAGCCCAGTTAAAATTTATTTGATTGACCAAAAGAGAGTCAAATCCCAACTTCGACCAAATGAGTGTCGAGAAATCCTTTCGTTTGACCGAAGGAGAGTCAAATTGAAAATTGGCCGTCCCTGACGTAAGCCCAGTTAAAAATTATTTGATTGACCAAAGAGAGTCAAGCCCCGACTTTGACTCATTGAGAGTCAATTGAATGTCCAAGAAAATTGGCCGTCTGTCGCGACCCCGACACCCTGCGGGCCCGAGACCCGCGAGCTGGACGTCGACTCTAAAACCAAAATGAGAAATCACCAGAGTTAAAATTTCATTTGATACCAAAGGTAGTGATCAAAGTTTTACAAAACCAAGTTTGATGAAATCAATTACAACTATCATAAACTTCCACAAGTTTATGCCCAACAAAATATCATATATACATTCTTATTGACGTCAATGTTTGGTACACTATCCCAAAATGGTTACACATTTACATAATGTAAACCAACCTATATCAACCTTCCCAAAAGAATGGATCCACTCTCGACGTCCTCTTTCTCGTGATCAGCGAGACTAATCCTTAGCACCTGTGGGGGGTTAAGGAAAAAAGAGATAAAAAGAAAAGGGGGTGAGATAAATCTCAATAAGTTACTAATGCAAACTACATGACATGCTATGATGCAATATACAATAAGCAATAATAAATATCACATAGCACATAGCATTTAGCATGTATCAGATAGCAGCGGAAATAAAACACATAACAAAGGATATAGCCAAGGTTTTCCAAACCGGAACATCCAATAAAGGATCGCTGCGCAGCTTCAATAATCAACAAATCATCATCTTCATAATAGCATGAAAGCCGAAGAGAAAACCCCGTACCGGAACCAATAACATAAAAGTGTCACAAGGGACAAGGACCATGACACAAAGTCATGCCCGCTAGCCAGATACATTCACAAAGGAACGCTGACTTATCCTTTCCAATAGCCAATCTGGAGAAGGGGTGTAAAGAAGGGGGGCAAAACAATGGTCAACATTTATAATGGACTTGGCTTTGCCATTATAATCTTTCCCATCGCCCAAACACACACCAAATCCCAGCTGCAGGACTTTCAAAATAAATGCTAAGTAATAATAATTTAGCATGAATGAACAACTTAAGGTTCCAAAGTAGGGAACCATTCCAATTAAATACCAAAAAGGTAAACCAATCCAAACCGCACATCAAAGATGCCCAACATTACCAAAACGGTACTTAAATAAATTTCACATCATATTTATTCACAAAAGAATCAAATCCACACATAAAGTGTTCCACGGTGTTATCTTTAAGTTAATTAGAAGGATTAAACCTAAGTTAATTAGAAGGATTAAAACCTAAACTAGTTAAGCATTTAGTTTAAACAAGCAAAAAGGGCAATTTTCCAAGCAGGTGGGTGGGCGGGGCGCCTGGACTGGGGCGGCGGGCGCTTGTTTGGCCAGTAGGTTTGGGTCGCTGGAAAAACAAGGGGCAGGCGGGCGCTCGGGCCAAGGCGGGCGGGCGCCTGGTCTACGGGTGGCCAAGAACAGAGCTGGGTTCTTCACATTTCCTTGCCATTTTCATACCAAAACTTTAACACCCAAAATTAACACTCCCAAAATGATTCCTAAGGTATCCAAACCTCATTTAACCAAAAAGGGGACCTAAGTAACACCCTTTAATCAATCAAGACCAAGATCAAATTCCCACATTCAAGATTTCACCATTTCTTCCCAAGAACTCAAATAAATTCAAAATAAATTCAAAACTCAATCAAACTTCAAATATAACAACAAAAGCATTATATGAACATAATATGAACATTTTAGCATCAAAATGGAGGAAAAGTAACTTACTTGAATTTTCTCAAAGTTGATGGATTTCAAATCTTTTTGATTCTACGCGATCCTATCGACGATCTAAACAATGTTCACGTTTTAAGAATGAATCATAATGAGAGGAAGAATGAGTAAATGAAGAGAGAAGGAAGATGAAGAAAACTTACCCTTTTCTACTTGAGAGAGAGAGAGAGAGATGCTGGGAAGGGAGGGAGTAGGGTGAGGGAGATGGGGTGTAAGAGGGAGAAGGAGGTGTAGGGAGAGGGTGGGAGTAATTTAAAAAAACTTACACAAAGACCCCCTCCTCAAAACTACCCAACACTTCCACACTAGCCCAAATGACCCAAATAAAATGCTAGCCATAAATATTATAACACATAAAATGCACACATAAATATTTAAATAAATAATAATTTAAAATAAATAAATAAGCAAAATTAAAAATAATCATTTAATTACTAATAAAATAGAGCCTAGATTTCGGGTCGTGACACCGTCCCTGACGTATAGCCCAGTTAAAAAATTATTTGATTGACCAAAAGAGAGTCAAATCCCGGCTTCGACCAAATGAGTGTCGAGAAAATCCCTTCGTTGACCAAAGGAGAGTCAAATTGAATGTCCAAGAAAATTGGCCGTCCCTAAGTAAGCCCAGTAAAAATTATTGACCAAAAGAGAGTCAAATCCCGGCTTCGACCAAATGAGTGTCGAGAAAATCCCTTCGTTTGACCAAAGGAGAATCAAATTGAATGTCCAAGAAAATCGGTCATCCCTGACGAAAGCCCAGCAGAGATGAAAATTAGATCCCCCGGGCGACCATTGTGAGATAAAAATTAGGTCCCCCGAACGACCATTGTGAGATAGAGTTAGGTCCCCCGAGCGACCATTGTGAGATGAAGATTAGGTCCCCCGAGCGACCATTGTGAGATGAAAATTAGGTCCCCCGAGCGACCATTGTGAGATAAAAATTAGGTCCCTGAGTGACCGTTGTGAGATAAAATTAGGTCCCCCGAGCGACCATTATGAGATAAAATTAGGTCCCCCGAGAGGACCATTGTGAGATGAAAATTAGGTCCCCGAGGACCATTGTGAGAAAAAAATTAGGTCCCCGAGCGACCGTTGTGAGATAAAATTAGGTCCCCCGAGCGACCATTGTGAGACGAAAATTAGGTCCCACAAACGACCGTCTTGAGATAAGAGTTAGGTCCCCCGAGCGACCATTGTGAGATAAAAATTAGGTCCCCCGAGCGACCATTGTGAGATAGAGTTAGGTCCCCCGAGCGACCATTGTGAGATGAAGAATTAGGTCCCCCGAGCGACCATTGTGAGATAAAAATTAGGTCCCCCGACGACCGTCTTGAGATAAGAGTTAGGTCCCCGAGCGCCATTGTGAGATAAAAATTAGGTCCCCGAGCGACCGTTGTGGGATAAAATTAGGTCCCCTGAGCGACCATTGTGAGATAAAAATTAGGTCCCGACGAACGACCGTCTTGAGATAAGAGTTAGGTCCCCCGAGCGACCATTGTGAGATGAAGATTAGGTCCCCGAGCGACCATTGTGAGATGAAGATAAGGTCCCCCGAGCGACCGTTGTGAGATAAAATTAGGTCCCCCGAGCGACCATTGTGAGATGAAGATTAGGTCCCCCGAGAGCGACCGTCTTGGAAAAAGAATTAGGTCCCCCGAGCGACCATTGTGAGATAAAAATTAGGTCCCCCGAGCGACCCACCATTGTGATAAAGAGTTAGGTCCCCCAAGCGATCATTGTGAGATGAAGATTAGGTCCCCCGATCGACCATTGTAAGATGAAAATTAGGTCCCCCGATCGACCATTGTGAGATAAAAATTAGGTCCCCCGAGCGACCGTCTTGAGATAAGAGTTAGGTCCCCGACCGCGCGACCATTGTGAGATAAAAATTAGGTCCCCCGAGCGACTGTTGTGAGAGAAAATTAGGTCCCCCGAGCGACCATTGTGAGATAAAAATTAGGTCCCCCGAGCGACCGTTGTAAGACAAAATTAGGTCCCCCGAGTGACCATTGTGAGACAAAAATTAGGTCCCCCGAACGACCGTCTTGAGATAAAGAGTTAGGTCCCCCGAGCGACCATTGTGAGATGAAGATTAGGTCCCCCGAGCGACCATTGTGAGACGAAAATTAGGTCCCCCGAACGATCGTCTTGAGATAAGAGTTAGGTCCCCCGAGGACCAATGTGAGATAAAAATTAGGTCCCCCGAGCGACCGTTGTGAGATAAAATTAGGTCCCCCGAGCGACCATTCTAAGACGAAAATTAGGTCCCCCGAACGACGTCTTGACATAAGAGTTAGGTCCCCGAGCGACCATTGTGAAATGAAGATTAGTTCCCCCGAGCGACCATTGTGAGATGAAAATTAGGTCCCCAAGCGACCATTGTGAGATAAAATTAGGTCCCCGAGCGACCATTGTGAGATGAAGATTAGGTCCCCCGAGCGACCGTCTTGAAAAAAGAATTAGGTCCCCGAGCGACCATTGTGGAGATAAAAATTAGGTCCCCGAACGACCGTCTTGAGATAAGAGTTAGGTCCCCCGAGCGACCATTGTGAGATGAAGATTAGGTCACCCGGAGCGACCATTGTGAGATGAAGATTAGGTCCCCAGAGCGATCGTTGTGAGATAAAATTAGGTCCCCGAGCGACCATTGTGAGATGAAGATTAGGTCCCCCGAGCGACCATTGTGAGATGAAGATTAGATCCCCCGAGCGACCGTCTTGAAAAAAGAATTAGGTTCCCCGAGCGACCGTGTGGAGATAAAAATTAGGTCCCCCGAGCGACCGTTGTGAGATAAAATTAGGTCCTCGAGCGACCATTGTGAGATGTAGATTAGGTCCCCCGAGCGAACGTCTTGAAAAAAGTATTAGGTCCCCCGAGCGACCATTGTGAGATGAAAATTAGGTCCCCCGAGCCACCATCTTGAGATAAGAGTTAGGTCCCCCGAGCGACCGTTGTGAGATAAAAATTAGGTCCCCCGAGCGACCGTCTTGAGATAAGAGTTAGGTCCCCCGAGCGACCGTTTTGAAATTAGAATTAGGTCCCCCAGAGTGGCCCCATGTGAACCAAAATCTAGGTCGCCCGGATGGCCCATCTTGAGAAAAAAACTTAGAATGAGAAGGGCAGTCCTTGACGTAAGCACATGATTGAACCTTGCCTCTGACCGAACGAGTGTCACGCCCGAGTCCTTACCTCTGACTGAATGAGTGTCACGCCCGAACCTTGCCTCTGACCAAATGAGTGTCACGCCCGAACCCTCGCCTCTGACCAAATGAGTGTCATGCCCGAATCCTTGCCTCTGACAAGATGAGTGTCACGCCCGAACCTTGCCTCTGACCAAATAAATGTCACGCCCGAAACTCGCCTCTGACCAGATGAGTGTCACGCCCGAACCTTGCCTCTGACCAAATGAGTGTCATGCCCAAATCCTCGCCTCTGACCAAATGAGAGTCATGCCCGAATCCTTGCCTCTGACCAAATGAGTGTCACACCCGAACCTTTGCCTTTGACCAAATGAGTGTCACGCCCGAACTTTGTCTCTGACCAGATGAGTGTCACGCCCGAACTTTTGCCTCTGACCGAATGAGTGTCATGCCCGAGTTCCCCACCCGACCTCGATGGTCGTCTATAGGTTTGAGTAGCCTCAAAATCTCTCACCTCTCTTTCGAACTACGATAGGCTTGATTCCCTCGAATAGGGATACGTAGGAATCCTATACCTCTAGGTCCAGCCATAGAACGAATCGGCTATGCCGTCCTCCCATCAGATTGGGATGCTTGTTTTATCGACAACCCCGCTTTCTTCAAAAGCGACGTTGCCGAGGGGCTCTGTAAGTACCCCAATCTGAATCGACCTACTTTAGAGGAATTCTTGGTACCATTTAGGGATAAAACCAATGGGCCAGCACCTCACTAGGATAAACCTGATATTCCAGGACTGAACTGGAATTAAACTTGGAAAAATCCAAAAGCTCGCCAAGTCGAGTCGTACGGATGGTTTGGGCACATGAGGTCCCTAGCCGTACGGCTGGCTTGGGCACCCTCAGCCTCTATAAATTAAACCCTTGCTGATCATCCAGAGGGGGAGAAACAACATAAGAAAGATTACTCTGTCGAAATCACTCCAGTAGTGTGAGAGAAGAGTGAAACAAAGAGTGAAAGAGAGAAAGGAAGATTGGCTAAACCAAAATAGGTAAAGCCACCTTCTCCCCCTCCCTTCTCTTCATCTATAACTCTATTTTCTCTTAATATTTGTTTAAGTTTATGTTAATCTTTACATTACTTGCAAGACTTGTCCATTCAAGCAACCTTTATATTACTTGCAAGACTTGTCCATTCAAGCAACTTTATATTTTATGCAAGACTTGTCCATTCAAGCAAATATACATATATTACTCTATATTTCTCTTATCCAAACCATGAGATGATCCAAGGTGTCCTCCATGCCTTGTGTGGAAGAGGTTCAAACCTAGATGATCATGGCTTGTTGTAAGGATCCCCGCCCCGCGACAAGGTCAACACGTGTCCAAATCCGGGATGGTTCCAAACACAATGGCACAATTTAACGGAGTCGCCACACTTTGTTAATTTTAAACCCAACAAAATGAAAAAGGTTAGAGACAAAAGGTTTGGAGGTCAGGTTACGGCTTGGGAAGATTTTACATCACCCAAGCTGCCTCGGTCAAAACCGAGACCCTTATTAATTAACAAAAGTGCATGCGTGTGTGTGTGTTTTAACAGAAAATCTCTGTTTTTGACTGTTTATCAATTTTAACTGAAAAAGATGGTTTTATTTGCACAAGAAACAACAGAACAAGGGGCAAAAAAGTCATTTTTCCTCTGACCCAAACCATCCGTACGGATGGGATGATCTTCCTTGGGATTTTTACAGTTTGTTCAGAAACAGTCCAGTTCCAGGCAGAAACAGAGCATTCTGCTGAAACTGGACTAAAATAGTTCTGATTCCAGTTTTATTTCAACACAACAAACTTAAACAAAATCATTCCTATGCCTAATGATCATCAATTGAACCCCAAAACGAGTATTTAGGTGTGATCAAAGCAATCATAGGAGAAAATCACACAAAGGTGATGAACATGGCCAAATGAGACTAAATGACCATTTGATGATTAAAGATGGAAACTTTATCATCAAGATGACATTTTTATACATTATTAACCTCTTAGAGACCAAATTATTGCATAAAGATTCAATCTTTATGACCCAAAATGGGATTTCAAAGCTAAATCAAAAGGGTAAGATGATAAACACTAAGGTTTTATCATCCCACATGATTATCATTGCCAAATCAAAACAAAATCAACATAAAGATTTGGACTTTCACCACTAGAGTGGATCCTTAAGCCAAATACAACATTGGGACAATATTATTTGACATAAAGATTTGATCTTTATGACCCTAATGGGGATTTTGAAGCTAGATCAATGTTTGGATGATAAAGACTGAAACTTTATCATCCAAATGACCATCCTTGCTACCAATGAACAAGATAATCAACCAAAACATGTGCCTTTTTCATTAGAATAGATCATTAATTTGTTATAAGTGAGAAATTCAACAAACCATAATCATCCTTAGGTTAGAACCACTTTCACACAAAGTGTGAAGGGCACCTTGAATCATCCATGGTTTGGACCATAATGTATAATATATATATATATATATATATATATATATATATATATAGTGCTTGAAGGACAAGACCTGCAATAAGATTAAGATTAAAGTGCTTGAAGGACAGGACTTGCAATAAGATTAAGATTAAAGTGCTTGAAGGACAAGACTTGCAATAAGATTAAGATTAAAGTGCTTGAAGGACAAGACTTGTAATGAAATTAAGTTGCTTGAATGGACAAGACTTGCAAGAATTAAGAGATGAAAAACAATAATATGAACAAACAAAAGAGATAAGATGAAGAGAAGGATGGGGGAGAAGGTGGCTTCACCTATGTTTAGTTAGGCCAATCTTCCTTTCTCTTTCACTCTCAAAACACTTTCTGGAGCAATTTTAGCAGAGTAACACTGACAATAATCGTTTCTCCCCCTTGGAATGATCAGCAAGGGGTTCAATTTATAGGGGTTGTGACCTCCCAAAGTAGCTGTACGGCTAAGGATGGTGCCTTCTGGATTTTTCTAATTTTTTAATTCCAGAAAGGTCCTTGTGTTCCAAATTTATCCTAGTAAGGTCCTGGCCTATCAGTTTGTCCCTGAAATGGTGCCAAGAATTCCTTAATTTGGTCATTTCAGATTGGGGTACTTACAGAGCCCCTCGCTTTGGAGAAGCGGGGTTGTTGATAAATAAAGCATCCCAATCTGACTGGGAGGACGGCTATGGCGGATTTGATTCCAATGGCTGGACCTAGGGGTATAGGATTCCTACGTATCCCGTTTGTGGGGAATCAAGCCTAGCGTAGTTCAGAAGAGGAGTGAGAGATTCTAAGGCTACTCAAACCTATGGGCGACCGTCGAGGTCGGGTGGAGAACTTAGCGTCTCAAGCCTAAGGGCGACCGTAAAAGGTCGGGTGGAGAACTTAGCGTCTCAAGCCTAAGGGCGACCGTAAAAGGTCGGGTGGAGAACTGAGCGTCTCAAGCCTAAAGGTGACCGTTCAAGGTCGGGTTAGGAACTTAGCGCCTCAATCCTAAGGGTTTGGTCAACACTAACTATGAGATGGTTGACTAACAAGGATGGTCTTACATCATTTTGGACTGCTGGTTCTTTTCACACAAGTTTGGACTTACGAAGGACTGCCGGTTTTTTTTCACACAAGTCTGGACTTACGAAGGACTGCCGGGACATGGTCAACTTGACTCTATGGGAGAGGGTTGGGCATGGACAACTTGGCTCTATGGGAGAGGGTTGACTAAATGGCTGGACTTACAAAGGACTGCCGGTTCTTTTCACACAAGTCTGGACTTACGAAGGACTGCCGGGACTTTTCACACAAATTTTAACTTCTTAACTGGACTTACGAAGGACTGCTGGGGCATGGTCAACTTGACTCTATGGGAGAGGGTTGACTAAATGGCTGGACTTACGAAGGACTGCCAGGACTTTTCACACAAGTCTGGACTTACGAAGGACTGCCGGGACTTTTCACACAAATTTTAACTTCTTAACTGGACTTACGAAGGACTGCCGGGGCATGGTCAACTTGACTCTATGGGAGAGGGTTGACTAAATGGCTGGACTTATGAAGGACTGCCGGGACTTTTCACACAAATTTTAACTTCTTAACTGGACTTACGAAGGACTGCCGGTTCTTTTCACACAAGTCTGGACTTACGAAGGACTGCCGGGACTTTTCACACAAATTTTAACTTCTTAACTGGACTAGGAAGATTGCCGGGGCATGGTCAACTTGACTCTATGGGAGAGGGTTGACTAAATGCTGGACTTACGAAGGATGCCGGGACTTTTCAAACAAATTTTAACTTCTTAACTGAACTTACGAAGGACTGCCGGGGCATGGTCAACTCTAACTATGAGATGGTTGACTAACAAGGATGGTCTTACGTCATTTTGGACTGCCGGGGACAACAATGGATTTGACTCTCAATGGTCAATCCTAAAGGTTTGGTCAACTCTAACTACGAGATGGTTGACTAACAAGGATGGTCTTACGTCATTTTGGACTTCCGGGGACAGCAACGGATTTGACTCTCAATGGTCAATCCTAAAGTTTGGTCAAACACTAACTACGAGATGGTTGACTAACAAGATGGTCTTACGTCATCTTTGGACTGCCGGAGACATGCAACGGATTTGACTTCAATGGTCAATCCTAAAGGTTTGGTCAACTCTAACTATGAGATGGTTGACTAACAAGGATGGTCTTACATCATTTTGGACTGCCGGGACAGCAACAGATTGGACTCTCAATGGTCAATCTAAAGGTTTGATCAACACTAACTACGAGATGGTTGACTAACAAGGATGGTCTTACGTCATCTTAGACTGCCGTGACAAACACGTTATCCTAAAATGACCATTCTGGGTCAAGGCTTGACTTCGGGTCAACTCCATCTTTAGGGAGTTTGACCGGAAGAATTTTAACTTGACCTCTTTGGTCAAAGTTTGAACTTGGCAACTCACTCAACGGGAAGGTTGACACACTTTCTTGACACCAGGGGAAGCCTATGGGTGACCTTTTAGGACACATTGTGGATGAAAAAGTGCAATCATTTTGAGGGAAGATCAAAAGCATTTTGCTTGAAACATTGTTTTTTGATAAATGAGGCCAAAAGGACAAGCTTAAAAATGCTTATTCCTAAAGGAAAATCTTTTAATGAAGCATGTTAGTCAAAATTTTTATTTTAACTTAACCATGAGGTTTGTCGTGCATAAAGTCCCTTGGAGATTTGTCCATTTCTTAGTAGTGATCAGGTATAGAGAACCCTTTTGTCATTGATATTAGGGTAGCCCCATGTCCTTCTCGCTGTTGATGTTGGAGGTAGCCCCATGTCCTTATTGGTGTCGATGGCGGCATAGCCCCACGTCCTTGTTGTCATCGATGTCGGGGCAGCCACATGTCTTTATGGAAGTAGCCCCCATGTCTTTGTGGCGGTAGCCCAATGTCTTTGTGGAGGTAGCCCCATGCCCTTGTGGAGGTAGCCCATGCCTTGTGGTCGTGGTGTGGAGGTAGCCCCAATGTCGTCCTTCGATCTTTGATGCTGGCGTAGACCCAATATCATCTTTTGACCTTTGGCGTTGGCGTAGACCCAACATGACCTTTGAACTGAGGTTAGGAACCCATCCCTTTTTTAGGACCACCCTTTCTTTTGCCTGGCCCTCCGCCCTTGCGGGTTTTCAACCTAGCGGGCTACTTTTTTGCGTCTTTTATGGCACACCCTATCTTTGCCTAGGCCTCCCTTATGGGTTTTCAACCTAGCAGGTTACTCTTTTGGTGGCCCTTTTTTTTTATGAGTGATCCAGCCGACTCGATGGGACGGGGACTTAAATGTCTTTTGGAGAAAACATGCAGGGGTATTTATTTAGGCGGGAGAGAGTCCCTCAATTGTATCATGAAATAGGAGGAAGCCCTTGCTTGACAGAACATAAGTGTTTAGCTCTTTCCTAAGATGTAGAGAAGAAGACTTGTCGAGACATTTGAAATTTGTCTTGGTTAAAATTATCAAAATGATTGCTTGGATGGACCATGTTCATTATTAAGTCAAGATTATAACAAGCAATTAGCCTTAACATGTATAAATGTTGTGATCAATTAGGATTAAGATTCGATCAATGGCAAGATCAAAAGGTGTTTATGGGGAATTGGTCCTTGTCTGGTAAATTGGTCATTGATGGGACCAAGGGGGAGAGGCTTGGCTGCTTTGGGAAAGCCATGGTTTGACCGTTCTTTCTCATGCTGTGACCGGACCCGAAGGTTGCCTACGTTCCCCTCAGTTTGAGGAGCTCAGGTCGCCGTAGTTCGGCCTTGGGCCGTCTTTTGCTGAAATTGGCTTTCTTCTCACGTTGTCTCGGAGGACGTTGTTGATCCTTTGATGTAGATCCTTCCACTTCGTGGTGAACTCTTTGGGATGGGCCTTTTGGGGTGAACCCTCCTTTTGTGTGAACTCTTAGGGGTGGACCTTTTGCGACGAGCTCTTGAGGCAAACTTCCTCTTTTTCATATGCTCATTTCCTTTCCCTCTTCTCCCCCCCCCCTTTTTTGGAGGAGGTAAACATTAGCCCCAGCTCGCTTTCTCGGGCATTGGCTCCTTTGTAGCCCCTTGGTGGCGTGCCTATTACTTTGGGCTGACTTTGAAAATTTCGGGAAGCCCTATGCTTGGTCGCACACATGTGAGCACTGTCAAATCTCGGTGGTCGAGCAACAACGTCCTCGCCTTTTCACTGTCTCGGGATGCCTTCGATGTGCATCAAGAATTTGTCTCGGGAAGGTGTATCGGGTTGTGTATCGGAAATGTGTATCGGGAATGCGTATGAGGGAAGACTTGCCATTAATGGTTTCTTCATGTCAATTGAGCACAACATTTATTCACATCAAGATTAATTGTTGCATTTAGCATTTTTCATTTGTGTTTAGGTCCATTCGTCCTTAATGAGTCGTCATTGACTAGTATGCTTAGAAGTCAATTCATCATTTTGGGGACGTAGCAATTAATTGAAAATAACAAGCAAGGCAATTTCAAGAGTAAATGTATATTGCAAATAATGTCTCAAGTCTAGAGAGAAGAGAATGAAAATAACTATTTTATTTAGATAACTTTGTACATACATGTCTAAGTCTGGACCTTTGTAAAACTGAAAAGACACAGTCCAAGAAGGACTTTTGGTGAGAATGTAGATCCTACGAGGCTGGAAGACTCATTTTTTTTTTAGGGATGGGCCCTTATGAAGTGCGATGGTCTGTTTCCTTCTTCCGTTGTTGGAGGGGTTGTCAGCGGCATATTCCATGTCTTCCACGGGGAACTCGGGTTCCGTGTCAATCGGAAAAGATGTCGCGAGGCCTCCATTTGGCTTGGCGTTGTAACTACCGGGCTCATCTTTGGCCATCTTATTTTGGTGATTTCCTTTCAAGGGGCGTAACCTTCGTGCATGGCATTCAGCGAGGGTATGGCCATTTGATGTAGCCGCCTTTGGGCTTCCGAAAACACAAGCATTTTCTTGCAATCGGTATTCCAACTTTTCTTCCTCATGTGGACGGTTGCCTCGGACACCAATTCAGATGTGAGCTCCTTGGTCGATGTTTCCGGGGGACAAAACCGCAAATGACTTTAGCATTTTAAACCCCAAGGTTAAATTATAACCATGATTCGAGAAGCATGCTTCATTAGCAGATTATCCTTTTACGAAAAACTTGATCTTTTTATTTTAAGATTTTTTTTTTCATTTTTTGAAGACATACTTTTGTTTTGAGTGAAAGATTCACACACATTTTTGCAAACTTTTGACAAGGCGATAATAATAATTTTGTTAAGAAAACTGACAATGGACTCAGAATGGTCACCACATGGCGTCAACTGGGCAGTCAAGACTTTTACTAAACCTAACGGACATCTTAACCGACTTTCCTAAAGACTTATCACACATCCTAACAATGGACTTTGACTTTTCCTAAGGGGAGGTTGATGAAAGGGGTTTTGAAATTTCGTCCCCTGTTACGGCAACCACGGCATTATCAATTTCACAACCTGGGGTATTTAGCCCTTCAGACATTTCATGTGCCACTGATCCTTCCCCAATGTTTTCCGTCACCTTTGGCTTTACTGTTGTTAGGAACCACCATCTTGGATACTGAATTTGTCAATCTTCCCGAAACTGTCTCTCCTACTTTGGGATTGGTGACTCTGTCGACCACGGGCTCCTTCTCCTTGGGGCATATATCACTCCATTCATTGATCCTTGGAGAGGTCGCAGGATTGAGTATGTTGACACGGGCTGTTGGCTGCGTCGGAGGCATGAGGGGGTTCAAGCTTTCCCTCCTTAATCAAACCCAGAATGATACGCTTCACAACAGGGAACTCGTCGGTATTATGCCCATGGTAATTTTGGAAAGCGCATCTTTTACTCTCATCAAGATACTTCTCAGGGTTCTTGGGTTGAAAGTTGACAAGGGGCTTTGTGAGGCCTTGCTTAACCAATCTCTCAAATACCTTGCTTATGGGCATTCCGAAATCCTCAAATCTTATGAAATGGGGTTTGGGTTGGCGTTTGGTCTTTCCTTTATCTCTGGCTGAGATGTGGTGGTAACGAGAATTACCGCCGCTCGAGGCAAGGGGTTCCTTATATTTCATTTGACATCTCTTTCCCAATACGTTACCCGGCTGTGGTGAACCATGAGGACTCCGTGGAAGTGCATGGGCGTAGGCATACTCATAACCTCGGTTGCTCATAGGAATGTACATCGGAGGTATGCAATGAACTTGTGGTCCAAAAGGTCCCAGACCGTAGAAATGATACGGGTCTCCGTGGAGTCCAATGCTTGATTGAGTATCCATATATGGTGACTGAGTTCTTGGGATTTGATTGGATATCTCGAACTGAGAGGGAGCATAATTAGTAAGATATCGTGGGAGTGATGGTTGAGGCATGATCGGTATGATTTGTGAGACATGGGTGTTTTGAGTGTATTGTATTTGGGGATTTATGGGGGGCAACCCAAGGGTGATGTTGGATCTGGGGTGAGGCAAGGTATAGTGAGCCTGAGTGGGAGGTAAGATTGGGATAGAGAATGAGGGGATTTGGTGTTTTCGCGAGGTTGAGGGGGTGGAGTTTGGTTGCAATTCGGAGGTTGGGTGACTTCGACCTCTTCCTCGTGGTCAGAAATTTCAATGAAGGATCCATCTGTCTGAACAAAACCTCAACACCCTTCCGTCTCATTGACTCAACAAATCGGTCCCGTGTTTCTCGTGGTGTAACCTGGTAATCTCTCCTTAACCTTGGAGGCTTCTAAAGCTTGGAGCAACTCTTCTTTGGTTGGACTGGTCTGATCATCTGCGGTATCACTTCCCCAACTGCTTTCCTCTGAGCTGGTCGTTACGAGGTACCGGAGTGGAGGTGTTGTAGCGACTGAGGAACTGTCAGACTCAATGCTGGACAGGCGGTGACACGGTGCTCTTTTCCACTTCATTCTTGCTGCGGCAGAGAAAGAATGCAACTTAGGCTCGGGTAAACATTGGGCGAATGCTCATGCTACTGATGGGAAATGACCGTTGGGGTGAAAGGTGGACGGGATCAAATGGGATCTTAAATCCGTTCGAGATTCAAACGGGGGTCTACTTACAAGGTTGTAACAGACTTCTTGGGTGGCAACGGGGATCCATTCAAAGACTTGACTGGCATTCTGGGAGGATAAAGGGGGATCCTTCCAAGACTTGACTTCGTAGGGGACTATTCATAGGGGTTTAGCGGGGACCTAGGGGACAGCGCTAAGGTCTTGACGGGAATATTAACGGGGTCTCGGAGGACAACGGGGGTCCGTCCAAAGACTTAATGAAATCACATAGCGGAGGTCAACGGGGGTCCGTCCGAAGACTTAACGAAATCACATAGCGGAGGTCTTGGAGGACAACGGGGGTCCGTCCAAAGACTTAACGAAATCACATAGCGGAGGTCTTGGAGGACAACGGGGGTCCGTCCAAAGACTTAACAAAGTCACATAACGGAGGTCTTGGAGGACAACGGGGGTCCGTCCAAAGACTTAACGAAATCACATAGCGTAGGTCTTGGAGGACAACGGGAGTCCGTCCAAAGACTTAACGAAATCACATAGCGAAGGTCTTGGAGGACAACGGGGGTCCGTCCAAAGACTTAACAAAGTCACATAACGGAGGTCTTGGAGGACAACGGGGGTCCGTCTAAAGACTTAACGAAATCACATAGCGGAGGTCTTGGAGGACAACGGGGGTCCGTCCAAAGACTTAACGAAATCACATAGCGGAGGTCTTCGAGGACAACGGGGGTCCGTCCAAAGACTTAACGAAGTCACATAGCGAAGGTCTTAGAGGACAACGGGGGTCCGTCTAAAGACTTAACAAAGTCACAAAACGGAGGTCTTGGAGGACAACGGGGGTCCGTCCGAAGACTTAAAAAAGTGACATTTATTAACGCAAGAATGTGTCGAAGACAAGAAACAAAGAACGGAGCAAGCTCATGCCACGTGCAATAATTATTCGTTCAACTTTACTTAAAACACATTTTTATTCCTAAATGGTTGGAAATTATTCCTCTTCTTTTTCGCAACTATTCTATATCCTGGATCAGTGGAGGCCATCACTACGCCTATAGACCCCTCGTTTTTCGCCTGCCTTGCACACTCCCAAGGATGGACTGTCCCGGGCGAGGGTCCTATAGGGAAAGCGGCTTCCACCCGACCGAAATTAACGAACATAGTGTCTAGTGCGTCGCAAGATTCCCAATGAGTGAGCCATTCCAATCATGATTAAGCCCCGGTTAAGGTCGAGATTCGTCTTAGGGACTTAAGGGACTTCCGGCATAACCTCATCTTTGATGAGGGATATCGAACCTTATCCTTGGGATTAAGGATGATTAGTATGGACCATTCATTAGGGCTTGACAACACGGTGTAACCCTATCCTTAATACATGACTTAGGTTAATTACGGTCAACATTAACGCGTAAGTCAAGGACCGGGTCAAAATTGACCATGGTCACACTTGCTTTCACAAGGAGTCATGACTCGGGCACGCCATGATTAACCTTAGACACGCATTAAGGATGTGGCAACGTGAGCTAGACCAAAAACCAACCGAAGTCACGGTATTTGTGTGTCACGGACATGTTGTGGTTGACTCGGCTCGGAAGGGGAGGTGGAATGGACCTGTGCACGCTCGAAGGGAACAAGAGCGCCAATCGAGCTGCATCTGGCATCCATCCCGGGTTTAAAGGGTATTTGGAACATGCAAGGTCAAGTGTGCGTTGTGTGAAGTCATTCTATATTCCCTTTCGAGTCAAAATAGAAATTTTCAATCCGTTTTTCAATATTATGAACAAGACATGAGCAAGATATGAACAAATATGGACAAGCATGGAATAAGCAATTTATAAAAGCAATCAATCATAGAATACGAACAAGTGAGGACCAAAACTTTGTACATGTAACAATTGTGCACAACCAAGAATTTTGAAAGCCAAACATTTTTACAAGAAGAGCAATTCATTTGAAAGCCATTGTACAAATCAAGTTGTGCACAACAAAAAGAGGGTTTTGAAAAAAAAGAAATTTTTCAAGAAGGGTTATGCACAATGAGGCTTTGAAAACCTATTTTATTTTCCCAAAAGATTATGCATAACCAAGCTTTAAGAACCAAGTTTTGGCCAAAGAAAAGGAGGTAATGCGCACAAATAAGACTGCAAATTTGGAACCTGGACAAGCAAAAGCAAAGGGGGTGTTCAGAGTGTTGCTTCCTGCACAAAATGATTAAATTGCAACATTCTGACCCCTACCCAAAGTAGCCGTACGGCTAAGACAAGAGGGTTGAGATTTTTTTTTCAGTTTTTCCAACTTCTGATCACCAAGCCCCAGTTTATTTCATTTCCAGAACATATCCACCAAAAAAGTGTTTAAACAGAAACATGAAACACACAAAAGCATGCACAAGGTCAACTAACGGGGGTGGGAGTTTGACCCATACAAGAATGCCCCCGGATCATCTAGAAAGAAGTCAGGAAACAAACTTTTCCCCAGCGGAGTCGCCACTGTAAGGATCCCCGCCCCGCGACAAGGTCAACACGTGTCCAAATCCGGGATGGTTCCAAACACAATGGCACAATTTAATGGAGTCGCCACACTTTGTTAATTTTAAACCCAACAAAATGAAAAAGGTTAGAGACAAAAGGTTCGGAGGTCAGGTTACGGCTTGGGAAGAGTTTTACGTCACCCAAGACGCCTCGATCAAAACCGAGTCTCCCTTGTTAATTAACAAAAGTGCATGCGTGTGTGGGTGTTTTAACGGAAAATCTCTGTTTTGACTGTTTATCAATTTTAACTGAAAAAGAAGGTTTTATTTGCACAAGAAAACAACAGAACAAGGGGCAAAAAAGTCATTTTTCCTCTGACCTAAACCATCCGTACAGATGGGATGATCTTCCTTGGGATTTTTACAGTTTGTTCAGAAACAGTCCAGTTCCAGGCAGAAACAGAGCATTCTGCTGAAACTGGAATAAAACAGTTCTGATTCCAGTTTTATTTCAATATAAAAAACTTAAACAAAATCATTCCTATGCCTAATGATCATCAATTGAACCCCAAAACGATTATTTAGGTGTGATCAAAGCAATCATTGGAGAAAATCACACAAAGGTGATGAACATGGCCAAATGAGACAAAATGACCATTTGATGATTAAAGATGGAAACTTTATCATCAAGATGACATTTTTATACATTATTAACCTCTTAGGGGCCAAATTATTGCATAAAGATTCAATCTTTATGACCCAAAATGGGATTTCAAAGCTAAATCAAAAGGGTAAGATGATAAACACTAAGGTTTTATCATCCCACATGATTATCATTGCCAAATCAAAAAAAAATCAACATAAAGATTTGGACTTTCACCATTAGAGTGGATCCTTTAGCCAAATACAACCTTGGGACAACATTATTTGACATAAAGATTTGATCTTTATGACCCCAAAGGGGATTTTGAAGCTAGATCAATGTTTGGATGATAAAGATTGAAACTTTATCATCCAAATGACCATCCTTGCTACCAATGAACAACATAATCAACCAAAACATGTGCCTTTTCATTAAAATAGATCATTAATTTGTTATAAGTGAGAAATTCAACAAACCATGATCATCCTTAGGTTAGAACCACTTTCACACAAAGTGTGAAGGGCACCTTGAATCATCCATGGTTTGGACCATAATGTATAATAATAATAATATATATATAATATATATATATTATATATAGTGCTTGAAGGACAAGACCTGCAATAAGATTAAGATTAAAGTGCTTGAAGGACAAGACTTGCAATAAGATTAAGATTAAAGTGCTTGAAGGACAAGACTTGTAATGAAATTAAGTTGCTTGAATGGACAAGACTTGCAAGAATTAAGAGATGAACAACAATAATATGAACAAACAAAATAGATAAGATGAGAGAAGAAGAATGGGGGAGAAGGTGGCTTCACCTATGTTTAGTTAGGCCAATCTTCCTTTCTCTTTCACTCTCAAACACTTTCTGGAGCAATTTTAGCAGAGTAACACTGACAATAATCATTTCTCCCCCTTGGAATGATCAGCAAGGGGTTCAATTTATAGGGGTTGTGACCTCCCAAAGTAGCCGTACGGCTAAGGATGGTGCCTTTTGGATTTTTCCAATTTTTAAATTACAGAAAGGTCCTTGTGTTCCAAATTTATCCTAGTGAGGTCCTGGCCTATCAGTTTGTCCCTGAATGGTGCCAAAAATTCCTCTAATTTGGTCATTTCAGATTGGGGTACTTACACTTATTGATTGTCATTTACATTCTTGTCTAGTTAGAATGATGCTTTTGTTGGCAATAATGATCATTTGGATGATAAAGCTTCCATCTTTATCATCCAACATTGATCAAGCTCTAAAGTCCCCTTTGGGGTTACAAAGATTCAATCTTTATGTGTTAATTTGATTCCTTAAAGGTTAATAAGTCATAAAAATGCCATCTTGGGGATAAAGTTTCAATCTTTAAACACCAAATGGTCAATTTTGGCCCAAAGGGCATGTTCATCAACTTTTCTCAATTTTCTCCAAAGATTGCTTATGATCACACCCAAATACTTGTTTTGGGGACTAAGTGATGATCATTTAGCATAGGAATGTTGTATCTAAACTTACAAAGTGTTTTCAAACAAACTAGAATCAAAACAGTTCTGTCCAGTTTCAACAGAATGTTCTGTTTCTGCTCTGAAACTGGACTGTTCTTGACTGAACTGAAAAACCCCAGGAGACCACCTGTCCATCCGTACGGCTATGTTGGGAACAGGGGGCAAAATGTCTGTTTTGTCCTCTGATCCCTATTTTCTTAGTAAACAGACCCTGTCAGTTAAGTTTTTCCAAACAAAAACCAATAACAGAAACTTTTCTGTTAAATGCACACACACACACATGCACATTTTTCAAACTAACAAGGGAGACTCGGTTTTTCCGAGGCACTTTGGGTAAACCGCAAATATGTTCTTCCTAAAGTGTAACGTGACCTCCGAACTCACCTTCTCTAACCATTTTTCATTTGTTTGGTTTAAAATTAACAAATGTGGCGACTCCGTTTCTTTTCGTTAAGAAAGTTACCCGTGTTTGGCATTTCTTCCTCGTGCGAACTTTACTTGTTTCGCCCCGAGGGACGGGATCCTTACAGCGCCCCTTTTAATCATTTGCGCCTACTTTACTTAACTACTCCGCTGTGCATTTCACTCACTCACTTAGGCGCATTTTCATAACGCTTTTTGATTAAGTGCGCATTTGCCATTGAATTTTCAAGGGTACGAAAAGAATTTTAAAACAGCTATTCACCCCCCCCCTCTAGCTATTTTCCATACCCTTGTTTCCCTTTGGGACCAACAAGTGGTATCAGAGCAAACACCTTTATAAAACTTTTTGTTTTTCCAGCTTAACAGCTTGGGTGCCGATTCGAAATGGCAAACTTAAAACCTTCGGCAACTGCTAACTACACACATGTTCCAGTCTTTGATGAAGATCATTTTGACGTGTGGAAATTCAGCATCTTAACTCATCTCACCTCAATCGATGAAAGGCTTCATGACACCGTGGTTTATGGACCTTACATCCCAATGAAAGCGAATCCAAATCCGCACACCAACGCTGCTCAACCAACCATCAAGAAACCAGAGAAGAATGGACTGAGGAAGAAACAAGAAGAGTTGCAAATGATGGCAAAGCAAGAAACATTCTTCTAAGCACTCTAAGCACGGCTATGAAACAACAAGTCATGCATTATGCTACGGCCAATGAGTTATGGATGATATTGAAGAGCATATAGAAGGAGACACAGTTTGCAAGGAGAACAAGAGATATGAAGTGCAAAAGAGATTTAACAATTTCTCTCAACTCCCGGTGAAACTCTTAGACAGACTTATGAACGCTATTGTGAAATAATCAATCTCTGTATTTCACTTGGAAAGAAATTCTCCAATAACGAATTAAACACTAATTTCCTTGCTGCTTTTGGATCAAGATACCTACACAAATCTAGCGCCCTTGAAGACGCTGGAACTTTAGATGTATGGACCTTAAGGAACCTTTATGCAAATCTCAAGGTTATGAGCTCAAAATCCAACGAATTAGTGAAACTGAAGGAAAATCAAAATCCATTGCAATGGTGGCGCATAGAGAGGAAGCGCATGCGCCGGTTCAAGATGAGAAAAGTTCGGATCCTAAAATTTCTACTTCTAAGCTATTCGACATGGATGATGAAGACTTCGCATTATTTGTGAAGAGATTCCAGAAGTTCAGAAAAATTCTCAAAACCCGGCTCATTCGACAAAGCTCAAGGATCTACAAGCAAAGCTCCTCCAAAGTTCATGAGGAGCAGTGATTCAAAAAGAAAAGAAGACCTTGTTTGTTTTAATTGCAGGAAACCAGGACACTTTGCTTCAAGCTACCCAATTCCAAAATTTGAGTATATACAGAAGAAGAGCAGCCATACTCCCAAGTTCACTCCCAAATTCACTCGTCACAAGGGAATGATTGCTGAAGAAGAATCACCAGCAAATGAGCAGAACACTTGGATTGAAACAGACTCAGATGAGAGCGATGAAGATTCTGATGCTGGACTCGTTTGTTTGGTGGCAAATGATGATGAATTTGATACTTATGATTCTGATGATGACTACTCCAAAGATGTTCCTGATATGAATGTCTTGAATAAACCTATCAAGAAATCTACAGGTTTTCAAGAAGTGAAAAGGAAGAAAGGGCCAACCATCAGCGAGCTCGTTGAACAAGGATTTCTCACTCTGGCTCAAAGCGATGGTGGATTGTTATTTTCTAGATGTGATCTGAGTGCTAGAATCAAGCTCAGAAAGAGTGAATATGTTAGACCTCAAGTTGCACCTATTCCTATAATCAATCATAATGAGGACATTGTAAAGCAAGAAAAGTTATTCAAAGAGGCTAAAAAGGCAGTCGGTTTAGTGATATGAAGGAAGCTTTAGCACTATCATGTGATGAAATTTCCCAGCTTAAGACCGAGAAATCTCTATTAAAATCTGAACTCACCCTCCTTAAGGAGCAGATAAAGAGCATGACTCCTCTTACTGTTAAAAAACACTATTCTAACAAACAGAACTCACTTCTTAAAGTTCAAAACGATGAATTAGTTGCTCAAATTACTGATCTTAAAAAGATACAAATGAGTGGTCCAATTCTCGTGTCACTATGGAGAATATATTTGAGTCCCAAAAGTCAGTGGTGATAAAAGTGGCTTAGGATTCTCATCAACTAGTGACAACTTAAATGTGATGTCTGTGCTGAAAGAGATAGTGAATTTACAAATCAACAAACTTTTGAAATTCCCAAGGAAAAACATTCTAATTCAATGGGTAAAGGACAGGAAAAAATCAAGAGACAAACATTCCATTATGTCTACCCAACAAAAAAATTTGGGAAAGCTAAAGAGAAGGAAGTAGCTACAGATGAATCATCTTCTAGCAAAATCATTCTTGAAACAAGGCGTGCTCCTTCTCCGAGTGCACATTATGTGCCTAAGAGCCACGCGCCTCACCGCCGTGCGCCTCCTAGCCCTATGCGCCCTCCAAGAAATAGCGCCCCAAAATTTCAAATGAGAGATTTTGTTAAGGCTGGCCATCTGACCCAAAGAAGAATGCTATCTCAAAGTAAAGTAAAGAGTTGTAAAAACACACGTGATTGTAGCTTTCATCATTGTTCAATTTGGATTGTTCGGGACATAAGGCCGTGGAATTCCTTTTAAGATTCACTCCCAATGCCATAGGACTTAAAAATCCTAAGGTCAAGCAAGAGTGGGTTGTCAAGAGTTGCTAACTCTAGGACCCGAAAAGGAATAAAGGGGACCTGCTTTAATGTTTATATTTCAGGTTCTTTGCTTCATGGCTGGATCTTCAAAAGCTAAAACGTATGAATGGATTCTTGATAGTGGGTGTTTACGACACATGACTGGAGATGAATCCTTACTTGAAGATGTTCATGAAGAAAGAGGTCCCTCAGTAACATTTGGTGATAATAACAAAGGTCAAGTTGTAGCACATGGAAAGCTCAAGAAAGACAAAGTGTGCATTGAAAGAGTCTCACTCGTTGAAGGGATCAAGCACAATTTATTACCCATATCTCAATTTTGTGACAAAGGATTAGAATGCCAGTTTACTTCAACTCAATGTCTTATCAAGAATGGCAAAACTGGAGCTACATTACTCACGGGATATCGTAAGACAAATATTTACATTATTGATTTCCATAGTATGAACTTTAGTACTAATCTTTGTTTTGTAGCTAAAAGTGTGAGCGAAAATAGTTGGCTGTGGCACAAGCGCTTAAGTCACTTGAACTTCAAGTATCTATCTAAACTCAGCAGGAATAATCTGGTTAAAGGATTTCCCAAGGTTGCTGATCATCATGACAAGAAGTGCGTCGCGTGTCAACTTGGTAAACAAACCGAAGAAATCTTTCTCCAGCAAGATAAATCCCTCAACGTCTAGATGTTGCAACTGCTTCACATTGATCTATTTGGGACCAGTCACCACTGCAAGTATTAGAAGAAAATAGTATACTCTAGTTGTGGTGGATGATTATTCAAGATATACATGGTGGAAATGATGATCTCAAAAGACGATTGTTATGACATTTTGACACCTTATTTAGACTGCTCCAAACCTAAAAAGAAGATGACATTGTTAGTGTTCGATCCGACAATGGAACAGAATTCAAGAACAATGGTGTCTGCTCGATATTGCGATGATCATGGGATAGATCATAACTTTTCAACAGCGGAGTTCCTCAATAAAATGGAGTTGTGGAAAGAAAG